>JARQOC010000011.1:45516806-45578209 GCA_033576535.1 Allobates femoralis | reverse complement strand
GCAGGTTCCGCTCCTCCATGTCAAGCCATTTAGCCCATCTTCCTTCTCTTCAGCCTCCCTCTGGGCCTCCCACTGGGCCTGCTGCTGGCGGCAGTATTCTGCCCAACTTACAGTCTCTACTATGGGCCTTACCTCCCAGTCTCTCCTGGGAAGCCCATTAGTGAGTCCCCTGGTCGCCTGTCCTCCCACTCTGCATGAGGCCTCCCATGGGCCCCTCTGCTGGATACGGCGTCCATGCTCTATCCCAGGTGCAATGGGCCTTAGGCCTCCAGGTTCGTCAGCCCGAATGTGTAGTCCTTCACCCACCTGCTCCCTCTGGGCTGCATCTCATTGCTCACCCCGGGCTTTGTTAGCAAATTGTCCTTCCACACCTCCACCGCCTCCACCTGGGCCTTTCTCAGTTGCTGGCCCAGGCTCTCGATCTCATTTCGCAGGAACCTTGGGTCTAGGAGTGACAGCTTTCCCATGTCCTCTCCATCTCCAATAATGTTTCAGCACTACTTTGACAGCGCTGGAACATTATTCATTACTGTACAGGAAAGCGGTACATTCAAACTCACCAGCTTTGACAGCCGGCGAGTTTACAGTCACCGCAAATGCTGTCCGCGACCCTTCAGGACCATGGACAGCATCACAATAACACGCACCACACACGCACTCACACCTCACATCTCGCAGCACACTCGCATGAATACAGGCCGGCACACTCACCACATGCACCACACTCACACCACATTCACACGACACACACCCAAAAACACGCACATCACTCGCATCGCTGTCATGCATCAAACACGCTCCATGCATTTTTCTCATTTGTTGGGCGATTGCTGACCAGGGACCAGGCGAGGAGTACAGCGTCAAGACAGCGGTAAGGTGAGCGTTGCAAAATATGACCCCGGGGATGATGTAGAAACTTTCCTGACTGTGTATGAGCGGGTAGCCGAGAGGTAGAAACTGCCGACCGGCCAATGGGCCGAAGTATTGGCCCCTATGGCTGGTAGCCCCAAAAAGCGTATCTGGACCTCTATACTGAGGACGCCCTGGATTACGGGGCCCTGAAGGGTGAAATTCTTGCTTGGTTGGGGGTGAATACATACGTACGAGCTCAGCGGGTAAACCAGTGGTTTCTTTGAGGAAGCCAAACACTACGCTCCCAGGCGTACAATTTATTGCATTTAGTGAAAAAGTGGTTGCAGCCTGAGATTCTGAGTCCTGCGCAAATAGTGGAGAGGGGTTCATGCGCACTCTTCCATTCCTTACAAAGGTGGGTGGGACAAGGTGACCCGAGTACCCTGGATCAATTAGTGTGCCTGTATGAGCGACATGTGGCTACGCAGGACTTGATATGGGACACTGGGACTTTGCGTGCCGCCTGTCGGTTGGCCTCCTCCAAACCCCAAGCCAAGGTCCCCCCGCCGGAACTGTGCAGGATTCCGCCCCTGTCCTGCAGGAGCCCTCTCCCGCCCTCGAGGGGTCCGAAAAACCCTGTACCCTAAAAGACAACCTGTCAAGGGAGTTACTTTCCCCATTAGATGTAGGCGGTGCCAGCGGGTGGGACATATGGGAGCCCAGTGTTCACTCACCACGGAGCCAATGGACTGCGGGTATCCTCCGCGGGGTCAATTTATGCTCAGTCGGTGTGTACAGCCGGCCTTATTACTCAGTCTGATATGCATTTATGCCAAGTACAGATTAACGGGTGCCAGGTGACAGACTTGTTGGATTCGGGGAGCTTAGTGACCCTCGTGCGGTCAGCCCTAGTCACTGGGGTGAAGGACACCGGGTGTACCGTGGAGGTGTTATGCATACATGGGGTCCTCCGAGACTACCCTAGGGGGTGGTCACCGTTACGGCTCTGTACGGACAGATACAGCATGAAGTGGGAATGATGACGCCTTCCCTATGAGTATATACTGTATGCGCACACCTCTTATTGGTTGCAAGCTCAAAAATTACTGTACACTCTATGATGTGATCCTGGGGAGGGATCTTCCTTTTTTCTGGACTCTATACAAGGGACCCTCCAAGACCCCTCAGGTCAAGGACGGTCCGGGGCCTGAGCCCGATGATTCTGAGTCTGGGCCCTGCCGTAGGGGTCACCACAGAAGGGATAGAGTGTGACCCCGATAGGTCATCCCTAGAGGTATTGGCAGGCGAGCTCAGAACAGACAAGCCAATCCCGGAGTTGGAGGCGTCTCTAGGTACTTTCGTGACGGCCCAACTCCAGGATCCTACATTAGTACACGCCCGGAGTTGGGTGATCGAAATTGATGGGGTGGCACAGGTGCCCTGGTAAGATACCCCCATTTCGCCCTCAAGCAGGATTTACTCTACCAAGTGGATAATATACGGGGGATGTCGTGGAGCAGCTATTGGTACCCCAACGGTATTGCCGGCGAGTCCTCGAATTGGCTCATAAACACCTCATGAGTGGCCACCTAGGGGCTAAGAAAATGCAGGAACGGCTGTTGCAACGGTTTTTTTGGCCCGGGGTCCTCGAGGAGGTTAAAAAGTACTGCGAAACCTGCCCGGAGTGCCAACTAACCGCACCCCTGGCTCACTTCCGCAGTCCTTTGGTCCCTTTGCCCATTATAGAAGTCCCTTTTGAGCGGATAGCCATGGATCAGGTGGGGCCCATCCTAAAGTCTGTCCGAGGACACCGACACATCCTAGTGATAGTCTATTACGCCACCCGTTACCCGAGGCGATACCCCTCAGACATACTGCAGCTAAGCTTATTGCTCGGAGTTGTTTGCCGTGTTCTGTCGGGTGGGGTTGCCCAAGGAGATCCTTACGGATCAGGGGACCCAAAGCCACTAACGAGCTATGCATACTACTGCAGATTAAGCAGTTGCGTACGTCAGTGTACCATCCCCAAACAGACGGGTTGGTGGAACGGTTCAATAAAACCCTGAAATCCATGTTAAAAAGGAAAGTCTCCAAAGATGGAAGGACTGGGATATGTTGCTCCAGTATCTCATGCTTGCAGTCCGGGAGGTACCCCAATCATCCACGGGTTTTCGCCATTCAAGTTGTTGTATGGGCGACATCCCCGGGGATTGTTGGACCTGGCCAAGGAAACATGGGAGCAGGAACCAACCTACCATAAAAGCGTGATTGAACACATTTTGGGGATGCAGAACCGAATAGCCGCAGTCATGCCAATAGTGAAAGAGCATTTGCAGGACGTGCAGGCAGCTCAAAGTGCCAGGTACAATAGACAGGCTACGGTGCGGTCCTTTAACCCAGGGGATCAAGTATTGGTGTTGGTCCCCACAGCGGAAAGCAAGTTTCTAGCTAAGTGGCAGGGCCCTATGAAATCCGGGAAAAGGTTGTGGTTGTCAACTATAAAGTATTTCAGCCGGGAAGGAGGACACCAGAGCAGATATACCATATCAACCTGTTAAAACCATGGAAGGAACGGGAAAGCCTGCTGGCTGACCTTCCTCCGTCTCTCTCCTCTTCAAGGTGCTCATCCCCAGGTCCAGTGACCCCCGGGGAGAACGAGCCAGAAGGATAGGAGACGGCCTCACCAAGCACAGAGATGAAGGCCAGACGGTTGGTTCAGCAGAACCCGATTGTTTTCTCAGATCTGCCCGGTAGGACAAACCTTATATAACATGATATTGTCACCCAGCCTCGCAGAAGGTACGCCTGAAGCCTTACAGGGTGCCAGAGGCTCGGAGACAAGCCATCTCGGAGGTGAAAAAGATGCTCCACTTAGGGGTGATTGAAAAGTCTAAGAGTGAATGGCCCAGGGGTGAACCTAGCCTCTCTGCTGCCTGAGGCGAACTTTAAAACGGCTACGCCCCCCCCAAACACAAGGACCTCAGCACCATCACACGCACCTGCAAGAATCACATAGCAGGATCCAGAATAGGGATCATTAATGGCAATGGCAGCTTGGCACAAGCTACAGTAACACAATGGTGGCTGCAGATTTATAACACAGGAGGCAGCACTGATTGCCACCTATTATCTATGGCACACACCTACAAAACTCTGGGCAGCTCCAATGTGATCACTGCCCTGGCACTGACTAATCAGACATGTCACCATGCGGCACCGTCCACACATACAATGACCTGCAGTCTGAGCATCAACAAGCCGCCACTGCACTAAGCTGGTAAAATGGTGCGTCTTCCCCAACAGACCACGCCTCCTCCCGAAACGCTTAGCCAATCACAAGCTCCGCACACGGAGCTGTCTGGAGCTAATACCCTGTTTCCCTGAAAATAAGACACCGTCTTATATTAATTTTTGCCCCCAAAGAAGCGCAATGTCTTATTTTCAGAAGTCGTCTTATCTCCATGAAGAATTCACATTTATTGATGAACAAAAAAAATGAACATTTATTACATACTGTACAGTAATTGTCATCACAGCCCAGCGTAACCAAACTGTGTCATACATCATCCATCTGCAGCCCCCATCATCCCCAATGTCCCCCTGCAGCTCCATCATCCATCTGCAGCCCCCATCATCCCCCAATATCCCCCTGCAGCCCCCATCATCCATCTGCTGTCCCCATCTGTCCCCATCATCCCCCAATATCCCCCTGCAGCCCCCATTATCCTTCTACAGCCCCCAACATCTCCCAATATCCACATCATCCATCTGCAGCACCCATCATCCCCCAATGTGGGAGCAGGAAGGAGGACAAGTGCCGACGAACCAGCGGGAGAATTGATCTTTCATTGCCCCAATAAAGTATGATGCCACCAAAATGTCCCCCAAACACTTTGATCCCCCCATAGTGAATTCCTTCACAGGACCTTCCACACGTACCATACAGTACCCCCCAACTACTCTGGCACAGTATGATCCCCAACTGTGACACCCTCACAACCCTCCATATAGTATAATGGTCCCTAAACCTCTTCACACTGTATAATAGACCCCAACACAGCCCTCAAATAGCCCCCATAAAGTATAAAGGCTCCATCATAGCCCTGCAAGCATTATCCTGCCCCCAAAGAGCCCTCCAAATATTGTAATGACTTCCATATAGTATAATTGGCTCCATATATTATAATACACCCCCTTAGCCCTCCATATAATATAATGCACCCCCATAGACAATACACCCCATAATTTTCCATATATTATAATGCACCCCCATAGTCCTCCATATATTACAATGCACCCCATAAACCTACAAATATTATAAAGTACCACCATAGCCCTCCATATAGTATAATGCACCATGCATAGTCCTCCAAATACTATAATGCATCCCCCATAGTCCTTCATATAGTATAATGCACCCCATAGCCCTCCATATACCATTCAGCACCCGCATGTACAATATAGCACCCCATATATAGCACCGCCCATATACAGCACAGGAGCCCCATATACAGCTCCCATAAACAGCACAGTACCCCCATATACAAAACAGCTGCTCCATAAACAGTACAGCACCCCCATAAACTTCACAGTACTCCCATATACAGCACAGAAGTCCAATATACAGTACAGCACCCCCATAAACAGCATAGTACTCCCATATATGGCACAGCACCCCTATATACAGCTCAGCACCCCCATACACAGCACCCCAGCCCCATGTACAGCAGCCCCACATACAGTAGAGCACCCGATTTACGGCAGAGCCCCCCATATACAGCACCCCAGCCCCATATTCAGCACCTCCACAAATAGCAGAGCCCCACCAGATACAGCAGAGCCCCCATATACAGCACCCCAGCCCCATATAAGCAGAGCCCGCCCATATACAGCACCCCAGCCCCATATACAGCAGCCCCATATACAGCAGAGCTCCCCCATATACAGCAGAGCTCCCCCATATACAGCAGAGTACCCCATATACAGCACCCCAGCCCCATATACAGCAGAGCACCCCCACATACAGCAGAGCCCCCCCATATACAGAAGAGCCCCCCATATACAGTGCTCCCTCATATACAGTAGAGACCCCTTCCCATATACAGCTGAGCACCCCATATACAGCACCCCAGCTCCAGCTACAGCAGACCCCCCATATACAGCAGAGCCCCCTCGTATACAGCATCCCAGCTCCATATACAGCAGAGCCACCCATATACAGCAGAGCACCCTCATATACAGAGCTCCCCCGTATACAGCAGAGCTCCCCTATATACAGCAGCGACTTATATACAGAACCCCAGACCCATATACAGTACCCCAGCCCCATATACAGCACCCCCACATACAGCAAAGCCCTCCCATATACAGCAGAGCCCCCCCATATACAGAGCTCCCCCATATACAGCAGAGCACCCCATATACAGCAGAGCCCTCCATATACATAGCTCCCCCATATACAGCACCCCCATATACAGCACTCCAGCCCATATACAGCAGTGCCACCCTATATACAGTACCCCAGCCCCACATACAGCAGAGCCCCCCATATGCAGCAGAGCTCCCCCATATACAGCACCCCAACCCCATAATACAGCAGAGCCTACCCATATACAGTACTCCAGCCCCATATACAGCACACCCACATACAGCAGAGCCCCCAACATACAGCAGAGCTCCCCCATATACAGCGCCCCCACATACAGCAGAGCCCCCATATACAGAACTCCCCCATATACAGCAGAGCCCCCATATACAGCACCACTGCCCCATATACAGCACCCCCACATACAGCAGAGCCCCCCATATACAGCAGAGCTCCCCCATATAAAGCAGAGACCCCATATACAGCACCGCAGCTCCATGTACAGCAGACCCCCCCATATACAGCACCCTCACATACAGAAGAGCCCCCCATATACAACACCTGGAGTCCCGATGAACACAGGGTCACTTGATGTAGAGGTAGAATGACTACAGGATTGACCAATCATCACACTCCCTGACTGGAGGGGGCGGACGCTGACGAGGCTGAGCCAATTGCTGCTGTATTGAAAGTAAAAGCAGCCAGGAGCCTCCTCCCACCCCAGTCCTGACCGCAGCTGCTCCACACAGTCACTGACAACCCAGGATTTCAGGAGCAGGGCATCATGTCATCTGACTGGAGGGGGCGGGGCGGCGCCGCTCTGCCGCCCCCTGTCTTCAGGGACTCATCGCCGCCTGAGCAGAGCGCTCACATTGGCTCATTGATGATGCGGCCCTGAATGGGCCAGTTTCATTGTACTGATTACCAAGCCGGACGGCTCCTTACGATTCTGTAATGACTTTAGGAAGCTCAATGAGGTATACAAATTTGATCTTTATCCCATGCCCCGGGTGGATAAGCTGATCGACAGGCTGGGACAGGCGCAGTATTTCACTACGCTCGATCTGACCAAGGGGTACTGGCAGGTGCCACTGACGGAGTCAGCCAAGGAGAAAAGTGCTTTTGTTATGCCTGAGGGTCTCTTTCACTACGTCATCTTGCCTTTTGGTTTAATATCGCCCCGGCCACATTCCAGAGGTTGATGGACCTGGTGCTGGAACCCCATCAGGCGTATGCATCACCGTACTTTGATGACATCATTATCTATAGCACCGAGTGGCAGACCCACCTGGTTCAGGTACAGGCCATAGTAGATGCGCGTCGTACGGCCAGGTTGATGGCCAATGCCAAGAAGTGTGCTTTGGGGCTCATGGAGGCCCGCTACTTGGGGTATGTGATAGGCCAAGGAGTGATTAAGCCCTACATCAACTTTGTTGAAACAATCCAGAAGTGGCCTCGACCCCTGACCACTAAGCAGGTCAGGGCTTTCCTAGGTATCGTGGGATACTACAGACGGTTTGTCCCCAATTTCGCTGGACTGTCGGCCCCCTTGACGGACCTTCTCAAGGGTAGGAAGTCCGTCATGGTACGCTGGACTTCGCAGGCCGAGGCCTCCTTCCGGGCCCTGAAGGGGGTCCTGTGTGGACAGCCCGTTCTCGTCAACCCCGATTTTCAGAAGGAGTTTATTGTGCAGACGGATGCCTCGGAGGTCGGGCTAGGGGCGGTGCTGTCCCAGGTGGTCCAGGGGGCGAAGCACCCCGTCACCTACTTGAGTAGGAAGCTCACCAGTCCCGATCGGAACTATAGCGTTGTGGAGAAGGAGTGCCTGGCCTCAAGTGGGCCTTGGAGTCCCGACGCAATTACCTGTTGGGACAGCAGTTTCAGCTCGTGACGGACCACTCCCCGCTGGTCTGGATGAGGTCCGCCAAGGAACGGAACGCCCGGGTCACCCGGAGGTTCCTTTCCCTGCAGAACATTCAGTTTACGGTAGAACACCGGGCCGGGAGGTTGCAGGGCAAGGCTGATGCCTTGTCTCGTGGCCCATGTTTGGTGGCTGGAGTTCAACCCCGCATGCTTGAACTGAAGGGGGGGTATGTGAGACAGTGACCGGAGTGATCTGTGACGGCCGGTGTGTGTCTCCCAGGGTGTGCTCCCTCCACGTATAGAAAGCACTCAACTCCGGGTTCTTGGAGGATTCCCCAGAGGTAGGCACGGGGTTAAAAGCTAGGCTGGAATACTGGGTGTGATTCTTCTGTGGAGGCTCTTTCTGACTGACGGCTCATGAAGCTGGTGAGCGGCTGATAAAGAGAGCAGAGGCCTGTGCTGGAATAACACGGCCTAGCCAAGGGTGAACCCATGTAAAGGGTCGGTGTGTCTATATCGGCTATATTTGGACTGTATAAAGTGTACCTGAGAGGTCTGGGAATAACTTTTACTGTGTCATTAAACGGTGTGCTGAGTGAACTGTGCCTGGGTCCCTGCCTTCTGTTGTGCCAACCAACGTCGCTACCTCACAATATGTATACGCATACATAGCATACATTCATATATACCCCAAGCACATACACACACACGTCTATTCACATCCTTGAACATCTTTGTCATACAGGACAGGTCATCCAGGAAAGTCGCTCTTTGTAATCACATTCTCTAACCAAGAGATGGGGATTCTGAATACAGGAGGCTCCATATAATGATTAAGAATTACCTTAAAATGTTTAATAAAATAGATTTTACAAACTGGAGCGTTAGTATGAATGTTTTCATAGGATTATCTACTAAAATGTAAATTTTAATAAATGCTTCATACTAGAGTCTATTTTTTAATGCAAAAAAGTTATATTAGCATTATTAAGCAACATCCCCGTGTCCAAAATCCCTATAACACTTTTTTCCTTGTGTTGTTCTAGTGGACATGTTGACCTTAATGCCTTGTAAGTTCTGCCTGATAACTGTCTACAAATTAAGGATTTAAGGAGGTTCCCGAACCCTAATGACATTTTAAAAATATTTTTTCTTTTAGTTTGTTAGCATGTCTATTATAAACATCCGAAGAAGCCACCTGTGGGAGACACCCACCCCCTTCCCCAAGGACCTTGGGTCGCTGAATCGGGCAACAGTCCTGCTGAGCGAGTCAAGGGGGTCTAGACCCGCTCTGTGACTTTGGCGATGTCAATAAAAGTTTGGGGATTGGGGTTTTGGGAATGGTTGTCAGCTATTGAGGGCCGATGCTGCAGTGTGGGACCTCTGGGGATGATGAGATTGTAGCATTGGTGGTTTCGCTCCCCACAGGTGGAGCGGTTACCCAGGGCGACCGGTGAAATGTTCAGTGAAGGGATATCGGCAGGGCTGTTCTGGCAGGAGAGGGGAATTGGGCACTTGGCAGAAAGGTCTCCGGCAGCCTTCGCGTCTTATCAGTCTACCGCTCCGCAGAGCGGGAAATGAACAGTCTCACACACAGTTCTGAGTTCTATACCCGGTTCACTTAGCTTTTACTTTGGTGGTGGCACCACAGGGTACTGTCCTTGCACAATCTCAGTCCGGATAGTCCTCGGTGAATCAGGTTAGCTCATCCAAGACATCTCTCAGCGCTAACTGTCCACCTCTTCTGCTCGCGCCTCCTCACACAGTGCCCCAATCCAGCAGCCACGGGTCTTCTCGGGCAACCGATACCAAGTCCCCTGACCCTAGTATGACTGCCTTCTCGACGGATGTGTCGGGAGTTGGCCATAGCTACTCTAGATCTCGTGGCCTCCAGTTCCGTGGTTGGAGCGTAGAGTCTCCTCGCCACCTTCAGGGCTGCTCCTCTGGTTCTCAACCTGCCCATCTGCTTTACTTGGATTCGGGCGCACGGGTGGATTGCTCACAGCCCGCGCCCCTAGGGCTCTCTCTGTCCCTCTTGCAGTCTGCTGTTTCGAGACCCAGGACGAGCTCCTCGCTGCTCTAGTCCTCCAGATCCTCCTCTAACCGAGCCCTCCCTATATCGGGTCTGCCTGCCGTCCCTGGGACCGAGTGTGTTGGGTGCTTTTGTGGGTGTCTGGACTTACCATCCAGTTTCCCTGAGAACAGGAATACCACACCCGTGGAATGAGTGCAGTACCCCTTTGTGGTGATCAGACTGCAGGGGCGCCATATTACCCCTTAGCAAAGATTAGCACGTCGTGCGGCTACACAGGTCAAATAGATGTTTTACATAGAACTCACATTTTTATAGCATGCATGCATACCAACAGTAAAACTTGACAAGAGTGCTTTTTCCCATACAAGAGGTTCTTTGCTTAAACATTACTTAACAAAAACATACTGTCTAGGATTAAGTAAAAATAGTATTGGTCTAAAAGTATAAAAAGGAAAGTGCAAAGAGTTAGTTCGGCGAGCGTCCCTCACCGGGTGTCTCTATGATTGTCTGCTTCAGTGCTTCATGGGGGGAACCACTTCCAAAAAAAAAACCAACGTAGGTCCTTGGTTGGCAACAGGACTAGATGGACCAACAATTTCTGCCACACCAAGTGGGTTTTGCTTCGTGGTCAACGCGTTACTTAGGCACTAGTTAGTTCACTGTAAAAACATCAGGTCTAAAACCAACAGGGAGTTGGTGCCAACTATATACAAGTAGTCCCGATAATTCACTGTCCATGATCATTTCTGTCCATGACACAACAAACACTCACACTCTTACATTACACAAACCACCTATATACAATGCATTCTACCATCTCTTATCACTCCCTCGTCCATGACAGTTCTTTGGGTATCACCACTCTCTCTCCTCCTGGTGACACTAGACAATGGTACCCTATCACAGGTGTCTGGGTACTTTGCTCCTGCACCTTGGGTTGTGCATGTCTCCCTGTCTCCCTGTTGCAGGCTCAGATGCAATGGCTGATTCAGAGTGCACCCGATCTTTGAACACCCTCTTTACTCTGAGGGCATACTGTTCTCGTCTGGGTGGCCTTTGGGCAAGTGTTCATCCACGACTTGCTGGGATACAAAGAGGTCTGTGGCTGTACCAGGCTCCTTTATGAAACCCCATCCCCTCCGGAGGTCGAACGTCACCACAGTACCCGTCTCCATGGACCTCTTTCGGTGGACCGGGTTTTACAAGCCTTCACCTTCATATTCTGCTCCTCCAATGCCTTTCCTGAGCTCTCCGTGTTCTCCTCAGCCTCGCGACTCGCTGACGGATGTGCTTCTTCCAGTTTAGGACCTCTATGATAGCATCTCCTGCCCGCGCTTCCCCCGGGAACCCCATCAGCTCTCCACTCTGGTTCTCCCACCGGAACACTACCAGTCCCCTGTGGACTGCTTGGGACAGGGGTTCTGAGGTCAGCGGGACAGCTAGCCCTTCCCCGATGACTGGGGTCTGCTCCCAGGCTAGGCCTGATTGCCCCTGGTCAGGGTGTCTGACAGGCCCTATCAGGGTCTCTTTCTCTACTGGGGCATCGCCAGTACCTTCACAGTCATCTTTCCCGGCATCGGGTTCTTCTGCTGCGATACCCTCTGGTCCTGGGGAGCCTATGCGCGAGGCAACCCACTTATGAGCAGCCTTCTGCAACAAGGTCTGCCTCCATCTTCCCACCATTGTCATTTGGGCTCGAAGGAGTTGGCGGCCCAGTTTCCGCATCTCTTCCTTCAGGAAGTCCGGATCCATCGCAGGCAGCTGTTTCAGGTCCATCTCCGGTCGGCTGGGGGAGTTGATGAAGGGGGTGTAGGTCATGTTTTCCACTCTGTGCTGGCCCAACCCTCAATGGAGGACTGCGGCACGCCCCCCGACGAGCACATGGTTTCACTTTGATACGGCCGCCATTACTCCAACATCAAAAGTATAGTCTTTTAAATACAGTCCTGCAAGTGCACGGAACCCGGCGAAACCGGGTCGGTTCATCCTGTTCGTGGTGCCAAGTTGACACGTCCCCCCTTCATGGCCGTGGGGTACTCAGAACCGGGCAACAGTTCTGCTGATAGAGTCACGGGGGTCGAAACCTGGCTCTGTGACCCTGGCAGTGTCTATAAAGGTTTTTTTTGGATGTTCCTTCCTTCACGGTTGGTCTTTCTCTCTCACCGCTAACTGTCCGTCTCTCTCCTGCTCGCGCCTCTGCACGCAGTGCCCCAATACAGCAGCCACGGGTCGTCTCGGGTGACCGGTACCAAGTCTCCTGACCCTAGTACGGCTGCCTTCTCGGCAGATGTGTCGGGTGTCAGCCACAGCTCTTCTAGACCTTGTGGCCTCCGTTTCCGTGGTTGGAGCGTAGAGTCTCCTCGCCACCTTCAGGGCCGTCCCCTTGTTCCCAACCTGCCCCTCCGCTTCACTCAGATTTGGGCGCACGGGTGGATTCCTCACTGCCTGCATCCCTAGGGCTCTCTCTGTCCCTCTTGCAGTTGCCTGTTCTGGGACCCAGAATGATCTCCTCCCTGCTCAAGTTCTCTGGATCCTCCTCCTTTCACTACTTCATCATGACTGCCCCAACTAACTTCCCACCCTCCACCTTTCTTCCCTCCGTCCCACTGACTAACCGAGCTCTCCTTCTATCGGGGTCTGCCAGCCATCCCTGGGACCGGTGTGTGTTGGGTGCTTTTGGGTGCTTACACTTGCCATCCTCTTTCCCTGAGAAGAGGAATACCACACACGTGGAATGAGTGCAGTACCCCTTTGTGGTGACCAGACCACAGGGGCGCTGCATGTGGGCGCTCCTGCTGCTACAGTCATATGAAAAAGTTTGGGCACCCCCCTTTAATCTTACAGTTTTTTTTTTTGTTTAAAATTGTTTTTTTTGCTATAGCTATTTCAGTGTGATATATGTAATAACTGATGGACACAGTAATATTTCAGGATTAAAATGAGGTTTATTGTACTAACCGAAAATGTGAAATATGCATTATTTCAAAATTTGAGAGGTGCAAAAGTATAAAGTATAGGCACCTCAACAGAAAAGTGACATTAATATTTAGTAGATCCACCTTTTGCAAAAATAACAGCCTCTAGTCGCTTCCTGTAGCTGTTAATGAGTTCCTGGATCCTGGATGAAGGTATTTTTGACCATTCCTCTTTACAAAACAATTCCAGTTCAGTTAAGTTTGATGGTCGCCGAGCATGGACAGCCCGCTTCAAAACATCCCACAGATGTTCAATGATATTCACGTCTGGGGACTGGGATGGTCATTCCAGAACATTGTAATTGTTCCTCTGCATGAATGCCTGAGTAGATTTGGAGCGGTGTTTTGGATCATTGTCTTGCTGAAAGATCCATCCCCGGCGTAACTTCAACTTTGACACTGATTCTTGAACATTATTCTACAGAATCTGCTGATACTGAGTAGAATCCATGTGACCCTCAACTTTAACAAGATTCCCTGTGCCGTCATTGGCCACACAGCCCCAAAGCATGATGGACCCTCCCCCAAATTTGACAGTGGGTAGCAAGTGATTTTCTTGGAATGCTGTGTTTTTGTGGCGCCATGCATAACGCCTTGTTGAATGACCAAACAACGCAATCTTTGTTTCATCAGTCCACAGGACCGTCTTCCAAAATGAAACTGGCTTGTCCAAATGTGCTTTTGCATACCTCAGGCGACTCTGTTTGTGGCGTGCATGCAGAAACGGCTTCTTTCGCATCACTTTCCCATACAGCTTCTCCTTGTGCAGTGTGCGCTGTATTGTTGACCGATGCACAGTGACACCATCTGCAGCAAGATGATGCTGCAGGTCTTTGGAGGTGGTCTGTGGATTGTTCTTGACTGTTCTCACCATTCTTCTTCTCTGCCTTTCTGATATTTTTGTTGGCCTGCCACTTCTGGCCTTTTTAAGAACTGTCCCTGTGGTCTTCCATTTCCTTACTATGTTCCTCACAGTGGAAACTGACAGGTTAAATCTCTGAGACAACTTTTTGTATCCTTCCCCTGAACAACTATGTTGAACAATCTTTTTTTTCAGATCATTTGAGAGCTGTTTTGAGGAGCCCATGATGCCGTTCCTCAGAGAAGATGCAACTAGGAGAACAACTTGCAAGTGGAGACCTGAAGTAGCTTTT
Source organism: Allobates femoralis (assembly GCA_033576535.1). NCBI lineage: Eukaryota > Metazoa > Chordata > Amphibia > Anura > Aromobatidae > Allobates > Allobates femoralis. Next base: position 45,563,965 of record JARQOC010000011.1, on the reverse strand, counting down.
CTCATGATTGGATACACCGGGCTATGAAGTACAAAGCTCAATGAGGTTACCAAACCAATTTAGTGCTTCAGTAAGTCAGTAAAAAGTAGTTAGGAGTATTCAAATCATGAAAATCAGAAGGGTGCCCATACTTTGGCACCTGTCAAATTTTGAAATAATGCATATTTCACATTTTCGGTTAGTACAATAAACCTCATTTCAAACCTGAAATATTACTGTGTCCATCAGTTATTACATATATCACACTGAAATAGCTGTTGCAAAAAAACAATTTTAAACAAAAAAAAAAAAAAGAGTAAGATTAAGTGGGGTGCCCAAACGTTTTCATATGACTGTATTATATGACTATTACAAGAATTTAAACCTTTGCACCACCGGCGATTTTTGTTTTTTCCTCCCTTTCTTCTAAGAGCCATACATTTTTTATTTTTCCTTCCACATAGTCATCTCAGGGCTTGTGTTTTGCGGGACAAGTTGTACTTTTGAATGACACCATTCAGTCTACCCCATAGTGTACTGGAAATAGGGAAAAAAAATTCCCAATGACTTGAAATTGCAAAGAAAGTGCAATTCCAAAGAAATGGTTTTTTTTTTTAAATTTCATATTTACAATGTCAAATACATGGTAACCTCATAAGATGATGATCCAGGTCAGTTTGATTATGCAGATAGCAATTATATATATACAGTTGTGGCCAAAAGTATTGACACCCCTACAATTCTGTCAGATAATACTCAGTTTCTTCCTGAAAATGATTGCAATCACAAATTCTTTGGTATTATTATCTTCATTTAATTTGTCTTCAATGAAAAAAACACAAAAAGAATTGTCCTAAAACCAAATTGTATCTAATTCCACACCAAACAAAAAAAAAGGGTGTGGACAAAAGTATTGGCACTGTTAGAAAAATCATGTGATGCTTCTCTAATTTGTGTAATTAACAGCACCTGTAACTTACCTGTGGCAACTAACAGGTGTTGGCAATTACTAAATCACACTTGCAGCCAGTTGACATGGATTAAAGTTGACTCACCCTCTGTCCTGTGTCCTTGTGTGTACCACATTGAGCATGGAGAAAAGAAAGAAGACCAAAGAACTGTCTGAGGACTTGAGAAACCAAATTGTGAGGAAGCATGAGCAATCTCAAGGCTACAAGTCCATCTCCAAAGACCTGAATGTTCCTGTGTCTACCGTGCGCAGTGTCATCAAGAAGTTTAAAGCCCATGGCACTGTGGCTAACCTCCCTAGATGTGGGCGGAAAAGAAAAATTGACGAGAGATTTCAACGCAAGATTGTGCGGATGGAGGATAAAGAACTTCGACTAACATCCAAACAAATTCAAGCTGCCCTGCAGTCCGAGGGTACAACAGTGTCAACCCATACTATCCGTCAGCGTCTGAATGAAAAGGGACTGTATGGTAGGATACCCAGGAAGACTCCACTTCTTACCCCAAGACATAAAAAAAAACAGGCTGGAGTTTGCCAAAACTTACCTGAGAAAGCCTAAAACGTTTTGGTATAATGTTCTCTGGTCAGATGAGACAAAAGTAGAGCTTTTTGGGCAAAGGCATCAACATAGAGTTTACAGGAGAAAAAAAGAGGCATTCAAAGAAAAGAACATGGTCCCTACAGTCAAACATGGCGGAGGTTCCCTCATGTTTTGGGGTTGCTTTGCTGCCTCTGGCACTGGACTGCTTGACCGTGTGCATGGCATTATGAAGTCTGAAGACTACCAACAAATTTTACAGCATAATGTAGGGCCCAGTGTGAAAAAGCTGGGTCTTCCTCAGAGGTCATGGGTCTTCCAGCAGGACAATGACTCAAAACACACTTCAAAAAGCACTAGGAAATGGTTTGAGAGAAAGCACTGGGGACTTCTAAGGTGGCCAGCAATGAGTCCAGACCTGAATCCCATAGAACACCTGTGGAGAGATCTAAAAATGGCAGTTTGGAGAAGGCACCCTTCAAATATCAGGGACCTGGAGCAGTTTGCCAAAGAAGAATGGTCTAAAATTCCAGCAGAGCCTTGTAAGAAACTCATTGATTGTTACCGGAAGCGGTTGATCGCAGTTAATTTGGCTAAAGGTTGTGCAACCAAGTATTAGGGTGCGAATACTTTTGTCTGGCCCATTTTTGGGGTTTTGTGTGAAATGATCAATGTTTTGCTTTTTGCTTCATTCTCTTTGTGTTTTTTCATTGAAGACAAATTAAATGAAGATAATAATACCAAACAATTTGTGATTGCAATCATTTTCAGGAAGAAACTGAGTATTATCTGACAGAATTGCAGGGGTGTCAATACTTTTGGCCACAACTGTATATATATAACCATCAATGAGTTTCTTACAATACTCTGCTGGAATTTTAGACCATTCTTCTTTGGCAAACTGCTCCAGGTCCCTGATATTTGAAGGGTGCCTTCTCCAAACTGCCATTTTTAGATCTCTCCACAGGTGTTCTATGGGATTCAGGTCTGGACTCATTGCTGGCCACCTTAGAAGTCTCCAGTGCTTTCTCTCAAACCATTTTCTAGTGCTTTTTGAAGTGTGTTTTGGGTCATTGTCCTGCTGGAAGACCCATGACCTCTGAGGGAGACCCAACTTTCTCACACTGGGCCCTACATTATGCTGCAAAATTTATTGGTAGTCTTCAGACTTTATAATGCCATGCACACGGTCAAGCAGTCCAGTGCCAGAGGCAGCAAAGCAACCCCAAAACATCAGGGAACCTCCACCATGTTTGACTGTAGGGACCATGTTCTTTTCTTTGAATGCCTCTTTTTTCTCCTGTAAACTCTATGTTGATGCCTTTACCCAAAAAGCTCTACTTTTGTCTCATCTGACCAGAGAACATTCTTCCAAAACATTTTAGGCTTTCTCAGGTAAGTTTTGGCAAACTCCAGCCTGGCTTTTTTATGTCTCGGGGTAAGAAGTGGGGTCTTCCTGGGTATCCTACCATACAGTCCCTTTTCATTCAGACGCCGATGGATAGTACGGGTTGACACTGTTATACCCTCGGACTGCAGGGCAGCTTGAACTTATTTGGATGTTAGTCGAGGTTCTTTATCCACCATCCGCACAATCTTGCTTTGCAATCTCTCGTCAATTTTTCTTTTCCGTCCACATCTAGGGAGGTTAGCCACAGTGCCAAGGGCTTTAAACTTCTTGATGACACTGCGCACGGTAGACACAGGAACATTCAGGTCTTTGGAGATGGACTTGTAGCCTTGAGATTGCTCATGCTTCCTCACAATTTGCATACCGGGGTCCTCCGTCCACTCTCCTCGCTGTATGCCGGCGGGTTCTACATGTGACCGCCGGGCGCAGTGATGACGTCATCCCTGCTGCGCCGCTCTCAGCAAACCCGGCATACAGCGAGGAGAGTGGACAGAGGACCCCGAGTGCCTGCGGACATCGGAGGGTGAGATCAATGCGGAGGCAGGGGGCCTCTGTATACCGAAGGGGGGGGGCGTGTGCCAGCAGGGGGGCCTCTGTATACCGACGGGGGAGCCGTGTGCCAGCGGGGGGGGCTCTGTATATTTATACATAAATTTAAATGGATAAAAACCACTGTTGCCAGATATTACATGTACAATTGTTCGACAGAATTCCTTTTTAAATAGGATTTTAGCAAAAATATCGATCTTGGTTTTACAAAAAATCCTTACGTGATGGAAAAAAATGAAGATCATTTTCATAATCAGCCACCAAATTACATAAAAATCAGTAAAACGTCTCTTGTATTTTTCAAAACATTCAATTTTGCAGGGTTGCGATATCTGAATCATGTAGCAATTTCAGGTATCCAGTGGCATTGAGGTTTCCATTGATGAAGAATGTCCGCTATTCAGCACGAACCGTGTCAATGTGTGGAGCAGATACGTGTCCATGTGCTCCACATGGCGACATGTCCGTTTTTTGCCAGCACCATGGACTGCTTTTGGCCACAAATGTACACACACACAGATGTCATCCGTGTGCATGGACCACGGCCAAAAGTTTAAAGTGCAAAAACAAAGAAATTCATACTCCCCTCCCTCCAGCGCTGTCTGCGCCTCTCACTTCCTGGGCTGTTCATTACTCTCATCTAATATTCACTGCACTGAGAGCTACAGCAGCCCCGGAAGAGAGAAGAGCAGCGGCGCTGGAGGGAGATGAGTATGCAAAGACAGGCTGTCCATGTACGATCCATGGATAGCACATGGACAGCACACAAATGTGTCACGTATGTGACACAAGGATCCACGCCCCCCTCAAAAATGGCCTGTCTCACGTCTATGTGTTGCACATATGTGTGAAACTGGCGTTTAGCCGAGGAGAGGAGGAGGAGCCGGCTAAAAATAAGGTGAAGGAGCGGTCAGAGAGGTAGGAAGAGAACCAGGAGAGAGCGGCGTCCTTGAGTGGAGTTTAGAGAGAAGGAGCTGGTGATCCACGATATCGAATGCAGCGTAGAGATCCAGGTGAATCAGTAGGGAGTAGTGACCATTAGATTTATCTGCTAGTAGATCATTAGATACATTAGTAAGGGCAGTTTCTGTAGAGTGTAATGGTGGGGTTACACGTCCCGATATCGCGGCGATATCGGAGGCATCGACGCGGGAGCGCGCATTTAGTGCACGTTTCTCCCTGCATCGCATCGCCAGTTTACACGCCGCGATATCGGGATGCAACGTCCCTCCGATGTGTACGCCCACCAACCCAGGAACGACCAGTTAACATGGGAGTGAATGGGTGACGTGAGCGTAGACATCGGAGTTGGGCTGTCACACGCAGCGATGCTGGTACAACGGCCTTGCGATATCGGCGAGTTGAATAGCTTTGCTATTCAACTCCGATATCGTTTTGGCATCGTTCCAGCATCGCGTTGTATGCTAAAACAATACAACGCGCACCCGATATCGGCTCCAACTCGCGACCCACGTGACTTTTTGTCGGAGTTGGGTCGGAGTTGAACGCCGATATCGCGGCGTGTAAACCCACCATTAAGGGCACTTCACACACTGCAACATCGCTAGCGATGTCACTGAAATGTCACAGGTTTTGTGATGTAACAGCGACCTTTCCAGCGATGTTGCAGTGTGTGACACGCATCAGCGACCTGGCCCCTGCTGTGAGGTCGCTGATCACTACAGATCGTTCAGAACCATTTTTTGACCTTGGTCTCCTGCTGGTCAGCACGCATCGGCGTGTGTGACAGAGAGAGACCAATGATCAGCGACCTCCCGGGTAATGGCCAGCGCCGCACATTAGATGATGGGCACTGGTAACCAGGGTAAACACCGGGTAACTAAGCAGTGCGCGCTGCTTAGTTACCTGGAGTTTACCCTGGTTACCAGCGATGTCGCTGCTGACTGGTCGCTGGTGAGTCTCCCTTATTGACAGCTCACCAGCGACTGCAGAGAGACTTTCCAGCAATCCCGGCCATGTCGGATCACAGGAAAGTCTCAGCGTGTAAAGGGGCCCCAAGGAGCAAAAATTGGATTGCAAAGGGTCAAGAAGACAATTGTCAGAGAGATAGTGGATTAGACAAGAGTGGACCAAGCATTCCAGGAGTTTAGAGATGAAGGAGAGATGACACATAGGTCTGTAGTTAGCAGTGCAATTTTGGTTCAAGGGATGGTTTGTTTGTTTTTAGCAATGGGTGTATGCTGGCTTGCTTGAAGTAGGAGGGAAAAACACCAGACAAGAGATTAAATATTTTAGCTAGGTGAGTGGTGACAGTCAGAGATAGGGGAAGATGGAGATGTGAGGGAATGGGGTCACTGGTGCAGGTGGTAGGGCGGAAAGATGCAACTTCTTCTGTGATTGGTTCAAAAACAGAAAATGATCTAGATAAAGTGCAGGAGGGAAGAGAATGCACGATATTAGGAGAAAATTTCCATGCACACGGATGTCACACGGAAGATATCCGTGTGCAGGATGTTTATGGCACAAACCCATTGACCTGAATGGGTCCATGCTGCCGGACAAAACCAGACATGTTTGTGTGGAGCACATGGACACATCTCTGCTCCACACGGACACTTGTCTGCTCCACACAGACACATGTCTGCTCCACACGGGCACATGTCTGCTCTACACAGACACATGTCTGCTCTACACGGGCACCTGTCTGCTCCACACGGACAGGTGTGCTCCACACAGACATGTGGGCTCCACACGGACACGTGTCTGCTCCACATGGACATGTGTGCTCCACACGAACACGTGTCTGCTCCACACGGGCACGTGTCTGCTCCACACGGGCACGTGTCTGCTCCACACGGGCACATGTCTGCTCCACACAGACACGTGTGCTCCACACGAGCATGTGTCTGCTCCACACAGACACGTGTGCTCCACACGGACACGTGTGCTCCACACGAACACGTGTCTGCTCCACACGGGCACGTGTCTGCTCCACACGGGCATGTGTCTACTCCACACGGGCACATGTCTGCTCCACACGAGCATGTGTCTGCTCCACACGAGCACGTGTCTGCTCCACACGAGCACGTGTCTGCTCCACACGAGGAGCACGTGTCTGATCTATACGAACGAGCACATGTCTGCTCCACACAAGCACGTGTCTGCTCCACACGAGGAGCACGTGTCTGATCTATACGAACGAGCACATGTCTGCTCCACACAAGCACGTGTCTGCTCCACACGAGCACGTGTCTGCTCCACACAGACACATGTGTGCTCCACACGGACACGTGTCTGCTCCACACAGGCACATGTCTGCTCCACACGGACACGTGTCTGCTCCACACGGACACGTGTCTGCTCCACACGAGCACGTGTCTGCTCCACACGGGCACGTGTCTGTTCCATACGAGCACATGTCTGCTCCACACGAGCACAAGTCTGCTCCACACAGACACGTGTGCTCCACACGGGCACGTGTCTGCTCCACACGAGAACGTGTCTGCTCCACACAGACACATGTCTGCTCTACACGGGCACATGTCTGCTCCACACGGGCACATGTCTGCTCCACACGGGCACATGTCTGCTCCACACGGGCACATGTCTGCTCCACACAGGCACATGTCTGCTCCACACAAACACGTGTCTGCTCAACACGAGCACGTGTCTGCTCCACACGGGCACATGTCTGCTCCACACGGGCACGTGTCTGCTCCACACGAGCACGTGTCTGCTCCACATGGACATGTGAAAAAGACTATAGTGTACACTGTGTACACGTATGTCCATGTCTCTGGCATGAGGCCTAATATAGGGGGTGGGGGACTTACATCTGAGGCCTCATTCACACATCCGTGTCACCATGGATAGGTGAAGCAAGGCCGTTTGGGGGCGGGGCGTACATCCATGTGTCACATATGTGTGACACAATGGGTGCTGTCCGTGTGCTATCCGTGGATCCACAGATAGCACACAGATTGGCTGCCACTGCCACACAGTGTGTGTGTGACATTAGCAGTGTGCAGAGCTGACAGTGTACTGTACATATATATACACAGTGTGTGTGTGACATTAGCAGTGTGCAGGGCTGACAGTGTACTGTACATATATATATACAGTGTGTGTGACATTAGCAGTGTGCAGGGCTGACAGTGTACTGTACATATATATATATATACACAGTGTGTGTGTGCAGGGCCGGCTTCAGCACCCGGCGTACCCGGGCAAGTGCCGGGGCCCGACTGCTTGGAAGGGGCCCACCGGGCCCCTGAGGGATAGGGTCACACTTGTGTTGTGACCCTAGCCTGAAGCAAGTATTGTCTGCTGCAGCGCAGAGCATTTAACGCTATGCGCTGCCAGCAAACTGAGCCCATAGAAACCCGATGTTTACATTGACAACCAGTGGTTGTCAAGGTAAACGTCGGGTTTCTATGGGCTGCCTACAGCGCATAGCATTAAACGCTATGCGCTGCAACATACAATACCTGCATAAGGCTAGGGTCACAATGCAAGTGTGACCCTAGCCTCAGGGGCCCCTGAGCACTGCCCCCACAGCCAGGGCCATATCCAGGGGGCAGCTGGGGGGGTCATTTTCAGGCTCCTGCAGCACCGGAGGGCTCCCTCCTCCCCCGTCCACGGGAGCCGACAGAGCTGCACACTCTGTGCTAGTGTGCTTAAAGGACCTGTGATGATGTCAATGGATGGGGAGGAGTCAGGGGTCTCATGATCAGCTCCTCAGTGTATCCAGGACTGTGCTGGCCATCAATGATGCTCAAATAAGGTGAAGTTTGTGTGTGGTCAGGAGGCATTTACAGTGTGAATGTAGCAGAGGTGAGTGTGTACTAGGTGTATGGCAATTAGGTGAAGGTTATGTGTGGGGTCAGGAGGGATTTACAGTGTGAATGTAGCAGAGGCGAGTGTGTACTAGGTGCATGGAGCGGAGCCGAGTGGGTACTAGGTGTACGGAGCAGTGTACGGAGCGGAGCCGTGTGTGTACGAGGTGTACAGAGCTGAGCCATGTGTGTACGAGGTGTACGGAGCAGAGCCGTGTGTGTACAAGGTGTACGGAGCAGAGCCGAGTGTGTACGAGGTGTACGGAGCAGAGCCGAGTGTGTACGAGGTGTACGGAGCAGAGCCGTGTGTGTACGAGGTGTACGGAGCAGAGCCATGTGTGTACGAGGTGTACGGAGCAGAGCCACGTGTGTACGAGGTGTACGGAGCAGAGCCGAGTGTGTACGAGGTGTACGGAGCAGAGCCGTGTGTGTGTACGAGGTGTACGGAGCAGAGCTGTGTGTGTGTACGAGGTGTACGGAGCAGAGCCGTGTGTGTACGAGGTGTACGGAGCAGAGCCGTGTGTGTACGAGGTGTACGGAGCAGAGCCATGTGTGTACGAGGTGTACGGAGCAGAGCCGAGTGTGTACGAGGTGTACGGAGCAGAGCCACGTGCGTACGAGGTGTACGGAGCAGAGTCGTGTGCGTACGAGGTGTATGGAGCAGAGCCAAGTGCGTACGAGGTGTACGGAGCAGAGCCACATGCGTACGAGGTGTACGGAGCAGAGTCACGTGTGTATGAGGTGTACGAAGCAGAGCCGCGTGTGTGCGAGGTATGTGTACCTGTGGTAGCCCCCCACGGATTCCGCTCCTATCGTCCCAGCCACCTTTGCCAGCAGCATTCTTCTCCAGAGTCTCTTCTGCAGCTGTCTGCATTCTGCAGCTCAGCATGGAGGGGCACGATGTCATCACTGTGCTGATATGTGCAGAGCGACCGGAGGAGACCGGAGCGGCAAGAAGAAAGGTGAGGAGAAAGAGATCTGGACGGCCAGACACTCCGCTTGGCTGCGGTGCCAGCATATGGCAGTGCGGCTCCATTGAGCTGCTTGCATTATTTGTGCTCTTCAGGATGCTTGTGTATATACCAAGCATCCTCAGACGCACAAAAATGCAACATTTTGCATTTGAAGGGTATTTTTAAAAAGCGCAAGGGAACGCAAACGCATTTTAGCCCGCTCCTAACAATGTGTAATATATGCACTGTCAGGAACAGCTCTTGCTGGTTTCAGCAGTCACTGTTCCTGTAAGGGCCCTTTCACATCAGCGTTTTTCATAATTCGCGGCAGATGCGGTGAAAAAACCGCATCTGCCGCGTTTGCCGCATAACGGTTCCACTTGCGGCACAGTTGCGGTTTTTTCAATGTAAAGTATAGGCGTACTTGCGGCAGGTGCGGCAAGTGCGGTTTTGCACTTGCGGCAGGTGCGGCCGCGAAAAAAACCGCAGTAAGCCGCGGTTTTTTTCGCGGCCGCACCTGCCGCAAGTGCAAAACCGCACTTGCCGCACCTGCCGCAAGTACGCCTATACTTTACATTGAAAAAACCGCAACTGTGCCGCAAGTGGAACCGTTATGCGGCAAACGCGGCAGATGCGGTTTTTTCACCGCATCTGCCGCGAATTATGAAAAACGCTGATGTGAAAGGGCCCTAAGGGCCCTTTCACATCAGCGTTTTTTTAAATTTGCGGCAGATGCGGTGAAAAAACCGCATCTGCCGCAACTGCCGCATAACGGTTCCACTTGCGGCACGGTTGCGGTTTTTTCCATAGGAAGTATAGGGGGACTTGCGGCAGATGCGGCAAGTGCGGTATTGCACTTGCGGCAGGTGCGGCAGAGAAAAAAACCGCAGTAAGCCGCGGTTTTTTTCTCTGCCGCACCTGCCGCAAGTGCAGTACCACACTTGCCGCATCTGCCGCAAGTCCCCCTATACTTCCTATGGAAAAAACCGCAACCGTGCCGCAAGTGGAACCGTTATGCGGCAGTTGCGGCAGATGCGGTTTTTTCACCGCATCTGCCGCAAATTTAAAAAAACGCTGATGTGAAAGGGCCCTAAGACTGCCTTCACATAGGAGTTTTTTTTAAAAAATGTGGCAGTTGCGGTAAAAAAACCCCGCATCTGCCGCATTTTCCGTCTAGCGGCTGCACTTGCTGCACGTTTGCGGCAAGCCCCATGCATTGTCTATGGGGCTTGCGGTAAGTGTGCGGCTATATATATATATATATATATATATATATATATATATATATAATAGTCCGCGATATGTACTTAAAGGGGGCCCACTGAGACCTTTTCGCCCGGGGCCCACAGAAACCTGGAGCCGGCCCTGTGTGTGTGACATTAGCAGTGTGCAGGGCTGACAGTGTACTGTACATATATATATATACAGTGTGTGTATGACATTAGCAGTGTGCAGAGCTGACAGTGTACTGTACATATATATATATATACAGTGTGTGTATGACATTAGCAGTGTGCAGGGCTGACAGTGTACTGTACATATATATATATATATATATATATACAGTGTGTGTATGACATTAGCAGTGTGCAGGGCTGACAGTGTACTGTACATATATTATATATATATATATATACAGTGTGTGTATGACATTAGCAGTGTGCAGGGCTGACAGTGTATTGTACAAATATATATACAATGTGTGTTTATGACATTAGCAGTGTGCAGGCTGACAGTGTACTGTACATATAATATATATACAATGTGTGTGTATGACATTAGCAGTGTGCAGAGCTGACAGTGTACTGTACATATATATATATATATACAATGTGTGTGTGTGACATTAGCAGTGTGCAGGGCTGACAGTGTACTGTACATATATATATACAATGTGTGTGTATGACATTAGCAGTGTGCAGGGCTGACAGTGTACTGTACATATATATATTATAATATACATGTGTGTGTATGACATTAGCAGTGTGCAGAGCTGACAGTGTACTGTACATATATATAATACAGTGTGTGTATGACATTAGCAGTGTGCAGGGCTGACAGTGTACTGTACATATATATATACAATGTGTGTGTATGACATTAGCAGTGTATAGAGCTGACAGTGTACTGTACATATATATATATATACAGTGTGTGTATGACATTAGCAGTGTGCAGGGCTGACAGTGTACTGTACATATATACATATATACAGTGTGTGTATGACATTAGCAGTGTGCAGGGCTGACAGTGTACTGTACATATATATATATAACAATGTGTGTGTATGACATTAGCAGTGTGCAGGCTGACAGTGTACTGTACATATATATATATACATGTGTGTGTTGACATTAGCAGTGTGCAGGGCTGACAGTGTACTGTATAATATATATATACAATGTGTGTGTATGACATTAGCAGTGTGCAGGGCTGACAGTGTACTGTACATATATATATATACAGTGTGTGTATGACATTAGCATGTGCAGGGCTGACAGTGTACTGTACATATATATATATACACAGTGTGTGTGTGACATTAGCAGTGTGTAGGGCTGACAGTGTACTGTACACATATATATATATACAGTGTGTGTATGACATTAGCAGTGTGCAGAGCTGACAGTGTACTGTACATATAATATATAATACACATATATATATATATATATATATATATACACAATGTGTGTGTATGACATTAGCAGTGTGCAGGGCTGACAGTGTACTGTACATATATATATATATATATATACACAGTGTGTGTATGACATTAGCAGTGTGCAGGGCTGACAGTGTACTGTACATATATATATAATATATATATATACAGTGTGTGTATGACATTAGCAGTGTGCAGGGCTGACAGTGTACTGTACATATATATACACACAGTGTGTGTGTGACATTAGCAGTGTGCAGGGCTGACAGTGTACTGTACATATATATATATATACAGTGTGTGTATGACATTAGCAGTGTGCAGGGCTGACAGTGTACTGTACATATATATATATATATATATATATATATATATATACATACAGTGTGTGTATGACATTAGCAGTGTGCAGGCTGACAGTGTACTGTACATATATATAATACAGTGTGTGTATGACATTAGCAGTGTGCAGGGCTGACAGTGTACTGTACATATATATATACATACAGTGTGTGTATGACATTAGCAGTGTGCAGGGCTGACAGTGTACTGTATATATATATATATATATATATATATATATATACAGTTGTGTGTATGACATTAGCAGTGTGCAGGGCTGACAGTGTACTGTACATATATATATATACACAGTGTGTGTATGACATTAGCATGTGTAGGGCTGACAGTGTACTGTACATATATATATATATATAATACAATGTGTGTGTATGACATTAGCAGTGTGCAGGGCTGACAGTGTACTGTACATATATATATATATACAGTGTGTGTGTGACATTAGCAGTGTGCAGGGCTGACAGTGTACTGTACATATATATATAACACAGTGTGTGTATGACATTAGCAGTGTGTAGGGCTGACAGTGTACTGTACATAATATATATATATACAGTGTGTGTATGACATTAGCAGTGTGCAGAGCTGACAGTGTACTGTACATATATATATACAGTGTGTGTATGACATTAGCAGTGTGCAGGGCTGACAGTGTACTGTACATATATATATATACAGTGTGTGTATGACATTAGCAGTGTGCAGAGCTGACAGTGTACTGTACATATATATACACAGTGTGTGTATGACATTAGCAGTGTGTAGGGCTGACAGTGTACTGTACATATATATACACAGTGTGTGTATGACATTAGCAGTGTGTAGGGCTGACAGTGTACTGTACATATATATATATATATACAGTGTGTGTGTGACATTAGCAGTGTGCAGGCTGACAGTGTACTGTACATATATATATATATATACAGTGTGTGTGACATTAGCAGTGTGCAGGGCTGACAGTGTACTGTACATATATATATACAGTGTGTGTGACATTAGCAGTGTGCAGGGCTGACAGTGTACTGTATATATATATATATATACAGTGTGTGTATGACATTAGCAGTGTGCAGGGCTGACAGTGTACTGTACATATAATATATATATACAGTGTGTGTGTGACATTAGCAGTGTGCAGAGCTGACAGTGTACTGTACATATATATATATATATACAGTGTGTGTGACATTAGCAGTGTGCAGGGCTGACAGTGTACTGTATATATATATATATATACAGTGTGTGTATGACATTAGCAGTGTGCAGAGCTGACAGTGTACTGTACATATATATATATATACAGTGTGTGTGACATTAGCAGTGTGCAGAGCTGACAGTGTACTGTACATATATATATACAATGTGTGTGTATGACATTAGCAGTGTGCAGAGCTGACAGTGTACTGTACATATATATATATATACAGTGTGTGTGTATGACATTAGCAGTGTGCAGGGCTGACAGTGTACTGTACATATATATATATATACAGTGTGTGTGACATTAGCAGTGTGCAGAGCTGACAGTGTACTGTACATATATATATACAGTGTGTGTGTGACATTAGCAGTGTGCAGGGCTGACAGTGTACTGTACATATATATACACAGTGTGTGTGTGACATTAGCAGTGTGCAGAGCTGACAGTGTACTGTACATATATATATATACAGTGTGTGTGACATTAGCAGTGTGCAGGGCTGACAGTGTACTGTACATATGTATATACAGTGTGTGTGTGTGACATTAGCAGTGTGCAGGGCTGACAGTGTACTGTACAGAGCCGGAAGTGTCCGTCCTCCTGTGGAGCTTCATGTGACAGAAGGTCACTCACCCTCCTCCTCCTATCATCAGCCAGTACATGCTCTGTGTCTCAGCCGTCCAGTGTCAATAAAGTTGTTACAAAGTGACCTTGAGTGTGTGCCCCGCCCTCCATCCGGGTCTCCTTTATAAAGGGCGGAGCGCGCTTGCGTGGTGTCCTCCGTACAATTCGACCTCTGGTGCCGGTAAGAGGAGGCCGGGATCCGCGTCCATCCTCCGGCCCTGGGCCCCGCTCCGCTCCCCGGGGGAGGGTGGTTCCCGGGGGCCCCTCCGCCGTGTCCCCTCCCGCTGTATTTCCTCCCGATGTCTCTGACTCTTCTCCGTTCTCCTCCCGCAGAGGGACCGTGACCGCTGACAACTCCCGGAGAAGCCCCGGCCTCAGACATCATGTACGCCTGCGCCAAGTTCGTGTCCACCCCGTCTCTGGTGAGTGCTCCCGGGCGGCGGAGAGGACGCGGCCCGGTCCTGCGGCTCAGCCTGGGCCTTCTCCTCAGCCCGGGGCCTCCTCTGTGGAGGTCACAGCCTCTGTGTGAACCCCTCCTCCTCCTGCGGCCTCCCTGTGTGGCGGCTGTCCTTCCTCCTGACCCTGCAGTGACGGTGCTGCTCCCCGCACTGTGTGACCTCCTGCCACAGCCCAAGGACGTGAGCGGCCGCCATTCACCCTCCAGCGGGAGCCGGGGGCAGATCCACTCATACAGGGGTCATGGCTGTATTTAGTGTTTCCTTCTATGCTGTAACTGGCTCTTGGCTCTTCTGTATATCCTGCAGGAGCTGGGCTCAGATCCACTCATATAGGGGGCATAGCTGTAGTGTTTCCCCCTATGCTGTGCCTGGCTCTTGGCTCTTTGTTCCTGTCTTCTGTAGCTGTAGATCCTGCAGGAGCTGGGTTCAGATCTACTCCTACAGGGGTCATAGCTTTAGTGGTGTTCTATTTTTCCTGTTTCCTCCTATGCTGTGCCTGGCTCTTCTGTATATCCTGCAGGAGCTGGGATCAGATCCACTCATACAGGGGTCATGGCTGTAGTGTTTCCTTCTATGCTGTGCCTGGCTCTTGGCTCTTTGCTCCTGTTTTCTGTAGCTATATGTCCTGCAGGAGCCCATTGCTGAATATAAGAATTCCATGTAACCCCCTTATGTGTGTAACATGCTCCAATCTCAGTGTGATCCCTAGAGATAATGTCTGTTCTTGTCCTGTCAGATCCGCGCTGGGTCCAGAGTTCTGTACAGACCAATCTCTGCATCAGTCCTGTCTCGGCCAGAGGTCCAAGCTGGAGAGGTAACTGCATGATGTCCCCATTGTGTACCTAAGCTTCCTTCAATATTTGACTACTGTGGATCACTGGGGTTAATGCCATGTTTTGGGGGTTTTGTATAAGGACAACTCTTACTGTAAGATCTGCTCAATCACTTGGATTTGCAGTGTAAAGTGCTGGCTGTTCCACCAATAAAGGGGTTCGCTGGCCATATATCAAAGATTACAAAGACAGGTCATAACTGTTAGATGTGGTGTTGACAGATGCTACACTCCCATCTCTTGGTGGCTATGTACAACTGTGGCTCCTACATGAGACTAGGGGCTGATCTGCAGAACTCAGCAGGGCTGTGGAATCAGTAAAATGTACATGGACTCTTCAATTACCCTGAATCCAACTCCACCATCTCTACACATTGCAGTGAGATGTGCAGGGTGGCACTGGCTGGAGCTGATGACAGCTAGTTGGAGTGCTAGATGTTGGACCTCTTAAGTTTAAAGATCTGTCATCAGTATGTTGGGAAAGTTCCCTTAAGGATATGTTGAGCCTTTTGTGTTCACTGTAGCTTGTTTCTAGTTAACTCAGTTAAAACTGATGCCTGGAATTACTCAGGCAATTATGAAGGACACTCTGCAGGCCCCTGGGTCAAGTCAAGGACACAACTTATGTCCTGGATGTAATCACAAGAATAACTTGTGCTTCGAAGTTAATTTAAAAATAACAAATATTGTAATATTCTTGATTTTCTTTACAACATTCTTTATTTTCATCTAGGGAAGCACACTCCTCAGTGGGACACAGAACCCCTGCACCCAGCTGGTATTGAGGGGATTCCAGACCAGTGCGGTCAGCAGGGACATTGACACTGCTGCTAAGTTCATTGGTGCTGGTGCTGCCACAGTAGGTGTGGCCGGCTCTGGTGCTGGTATTGGAACAGTTTTTGGTAGTCTCATCGTTGGTTATGCCAGGTAACTACTTTTGTGTGTGTGTATATATTATATCTAAGAAAAAAATCATATATTCTAGTTTGGAGAGGGTGCTGGACAATTCCACGTCTCCTGTCACTTAAATTCTGTATATTGTCTTCTGATGCCAATTTTTCCTGAGGCTTTCATAGGGGTTCAGACTTAAAGGGATCCTGCCACCTCCAGAACACCTCCTAAGCTACCAAGACATGTCCCTGCAGCATCCTGTCACTTATCTCACACTACTTTTGTCTCTTAAAAGCATCCTGTGAAAGTGCATTAAAACACTTTAATACTTACTCGTGATTATAATTTGCAGGGGCCATATTCTTTAGCCCTTAGGGTGTGTTTTGCAGGCTCCAGGATCCACACTGTGATGGTGGGTTTACACGTTGCAATATCGTAATACAACGGCGCGGGAGCGTGCATTTAGTACCCGTTTCTCCCTGATCGCATCGGCGGTTTAGACGTCCCGATATCGGGATATAACGTCCCGACTATGTGTATGCCCCCCAACCCAGGAACGACCATTTAACATGGGAGTGAATGGGTGACGTGGCAGTAAATATCAGAGTTGGGCTGTCACACAGGACGACCTGGCTCCAACCGGCATCCAACGCTGATGACAACGTGTAAACCAATCATCTGTGTGCTCTGCTTGTGCAGGCTTTACTCTCCATCACTCACAGAATGCAAATCATTAGTCCTGCCTTCAGCTCCACATCACAGCATCAGTCATAATTTAAGTGCTGTTACAAAGTGCTATTGGGTGCATGGAGGATGTGGACATAAGAGTAATGGACCAGAATTTGAGGAAAATTTAGTGGGGGAACAATGAGTTAGATTAGAAAAGCCCATTGCCTCACTTCACTAAAGAGGTGTTTTAATTGGGACCCCACTGATTACTGAATTAGCAGTGCAGAACTTGGTGTGCAGGTCACCAGATTAGGGTGTGAACTAAAAGTGGCACCTTCAGCAGTACCTACATTGCTGCGTTTTAAGAAGATGGCTATTATGCCCCGACTGCCCCTGTACACTTAAGTTTTAAAAACTTTGCACTTTGTATTGCTGCAGTCTGATCCATCCCACCTCTCCTGATGTCCAAATTGTGCACCTGCGCAGTGTTTTCTCTGGAGCGTGCAGGTGCACTGTGCTCTTATTGGTTTGTGCATGTGCAGAACAGTTTGGTTCTGCCTGCAGCAGGACAGAGCAAAGTGTCTGCACAATCCATAGAGGACTGCGCAGGCGCATGATTCAGGTGGCGAGAAGGATCAGTATGGACTGAGCTGCAGTCAAGCCATGCAGACTGGAAACTTAAGTTTTAATTATAATACAGGTAGAAAGCTTTATTAGGTTTTCAGGGGCCATCAGGGCATAATGCCCACCTTCTCATAATGCAGCATAGGGGCTACTGAGGGTGGTGCTTTTAGTTTAACACCCAAATCTGGTGAAAAGTTAACTTTAAAGTTTGAGTCACTAGTTCCATACACTTAATGCAGCTGTAGTTGAAAATGACTGGTTATCATGACATTGCCTATCCTGTGATGAAGTGATACTCGTCTACCATAAGGGCACCTTTTTATTGGCTTTCCTATAAATCTGTGCCTAAAGTATTAAAGTTTGCATGATAAAATTCCTGACTGCACTGTGGATTGAGATATGGGCAACAGAACTGAGCCAAAATGGGGTATGTTTTATACTTCATGCCAAGTTGTCCACGCTAGAAGTCCAGATTCATGTGCTTCACAAACCTAGTAAACTTGTCCCCTGACCTGACGCTCTTGTACATGTCAGGAACATGAAAATGGCTTCATATCTAGGTTTTTAAGAAATGACTTGCTACGGTAGTATAAAAAAACTAGATGCTCTTGGGAGAGAGACCTGGGATTTGAGGCTGATGGTGATGAGTGGGAAGGAGCGATTAGGTGCGTGATGCAGGCTACAAAGTGCATCAACCATTTGGAATCCTTAAAAAAAATACACCTTCGGTGGTATATCACCCCCACTAGGTTGGCCAAACTGGCAAAGGGCTCTTCGTCACTCTGCTGGAGACAGTGTGGCCAGAAGGGAGACCTGGCCCACATATGGTGGGGATGCCCTAAAATTTCCCAATTTTGGGTATTGGTGTCTGGCCTGGTGGGGGAGATTACTGATACGAGCATTCCCTTAACCCCTCAACTGGCAGTATTACACATTGGAGCAGAAAGTTTTCCGCCTGTGACGAGGCATGCAATCTCCTATGTGCTCATTGCAGCTAGGTTATGCATAGCAGCGGCTTGGAAAAATGCAGCCCCTCCGAATCTGGGAGATCTTACTAAAAAACTCAACATAATATTTTCTCACGAATACCACCTGGCATTGGACGCCCCGAGACGGCGTTATGTCTCAGATGCGTGGGCCCTTTGGGCTGCCCACCCGGCGGCCATCCCCCCCCCTCCCTGAGGCTACGCGGGGGGACTGGCAAGGAGACGTAGGCAAGGAAGGCACTTTAACTTAGACCGACATTGCCTACCCTCCAGCTCCTGCTTTCTTCTGCTACTTTCTGCTGGCCCCGCTCCCCTCCCCTCTAAACTATTGGCTTCTCTGACTCTGCGCACTTATTCTTGCTTTCCTCTCATTCCTCCCTCCCCCCCCCTCTCTCCCCCCCCCCCCCCCCCCCCCCCACGCTTCCACCCCCCTCCTTGGTCCGATCCTCCCCTATTCCACCCATTCTTGGTTTAATTGTTACAATCCTTGTCATCTGTATGTGATATGTGGATCCTCCTAGAATGTCGGATACGTACTGACCTGACATATGAGCCCCGGCTACTCCCCAGCTGCGGAAACATGATCAGCAACAAGTCCACTCTTGTATGTCACAATTTTGAGACTTTGAACACTTTCACTTTTACTTTTTTTTTAACACTCCTGGGGATCAGTTTGGCGCAAGAGAAAATGTTCCTTCTACCCCCCCCCTCCTTATACCATCTGTTTGTATTGTAATTTGTTTACCGTGAACTTTGTTATTGAAATAAAAACACATTGAAGACTAAAAAAACTAGATGGATGACTCCAATTATTGTAACTTATATGAAGGCAAAGAGCATTTACATTCACTTTTAAAACTTTTTTGCTAGTATCTAAAAAAGGCTGAGGCTGCATTCATGTCCAATAATCAAGTCAGAATGGATCCAGCAGCAATCTGTTGGTAAAGTTGTGAAATCACAACTTTAATGTTTTATTTTTAACTGATCACCTCTGGATATGTACAGAAAACAGATCTGTTCATTAGCAATATGGTTTCTTCCGTTCAAAACTAAACGCAGTAAGAGAATTATTTACAAACAGTAAACAGATGGCTCTTTAATTTTCTATAGATTTCAATGTTAAAAAAAATCCAGCTGATAGGTTTTTAAAAACCTGACATACTTTTGGCTAGCTTCACACTAGCATTTCCCTCCGCAGCATCCTGTGGAGGGGAACCGCAAGCTGAGCGCAGGCACCGCAAGTCCCTATGTTTAACATGGGGACACAGGTGCCTGCACTCGGGTGCAGATTGGTGTGCGCCCCCATTCACTGCCATGTGTTTGTACGCAAGCATTCTCGTCCGCACCAGGAACACAACATGTCACGTTCAGGGTATGGACAAGAGTGATTTGTACGCATGCGTACAAATCATAGATGGCAGTGAATGGGTGCGCATGGCAATCTGCACCCGAGCGCAGGCACCTGCATCCCCGTGTTAAACATAGGGACTTGCAGTGCCTGTGCTCAGCTTGCAGTTCCCCTCTGGAGAACGCAGCGGAGGGGACCGCAAGTGTGAAGGCAGCCTTAGTGTCTGCACAATTCTACCCATGGATTGCTGCTGGCTCCATTCTAATGGTGATTGCTGGACGTGTGACCATAGCTGAATTTGACCGGCATGTCTGACTTGCGTTTTAAAGGAATCAGTCAGCAGGTTTTTGCAATTTAATCTGAGCACCATATATGGCACAATAGCCTCATTCCAGGGATTTCTTATTAGGCTGTGCTGCTTCAATACAATCATGTTTATCACTACAGGACTACATCTTGTGTGCTGACAAGTCAGGCTAATCTTTGTATCCCTGCCTCTGATTGGCTGCTTGCTAACAGTTTAGTATACACAGCCCAGAAGTCTTAAATCTGCTAAATCTACAGCAGACAAACAAGGATTTTATCAAAACTACAGCAAGCAGCCCTGTAAGGGTGCTTTCACTTTACAATTTTTTTTTTTCCTGTTCGTGGGATCCTACTTTTTGTAGGATCCCACAGACAGGAACGGACACCACAGGGGGTGACCTATTCTGTGTACAGGTCCGTGATTTATCACCGATGCAGACAAAGCGCTGTGCGGCGTAATTTCACTTCTGCAATGTATATATACATTGAGGAAGTGAATTTAAAATTTAAAATCAAGTGTTAAAAATAAAAAAATCAATCCTCACCTGTCCTGTGATCTAGTGCTGTCTGCATCTAGCTCTGGGTGCTGAAAGGACCTGGCTGGGTGGGGCTACCTGCTCAGTGTCATCAGTCACATGACTGTGACATCAGGCCAGGTCCTATACATCCAGAGATGCTGCTGGTAGTGGATCACTGGACAGGAGGATTATTATTTTTTATTTTTTTCTCTCTCCTTTAACACTTGATTTTACTTAGATTTCAATTCTGCAATGTATATATACATTGAGGAAGTGAAATTGGCTGGAGAGGAGCAGTTTTGGTGTACTGAGCATGCCCAGTACACTAAAATCAGGTCCAAGAAAGCATCTGATGTTTTCTTGGACCATGCTCCATAGGCCCCTATGTTATGGTCCACGGATCATGTCTGATCTGATTTGGTCTGATTTGATTTGCTGTGCCCAAAATCGGCAGTCTCTGATTTTAGGTACAGCAAAAAATCGGACCAAAACGGATCTGACAAATCTGATGCTGCCAAATCCGATAGGATAACATGGGGGCCAAATCGGATCCGTGGCTGTTACAACACAGCCACGGATTCCAAAAAATCATAATGTGAAAGGACACTAAGTGACACATGGAAGCTTGTGCCCTATATTATGTTATCCTCTTATGTAGTTAAAAACCTACTGACAGATTTCCTTTAAACCCCAATGTATTGCAACATGTATCTTAATGGTGAAAAAAATGTTTGACCTGGTAAGCATAATGGCATTTTTTTTTTTTCTTCCTCTCCAGAAATCCTTCCTTGAAACAGCAGCTGTTCTCATACGCCATCTTGGGATTTGCTCTGTCTGAAGCTATGGGTCTGTTTTGTTTGATGGTTGCTTTCTTAATTTTATTCGCCATGTAAATGGTGCTGGGAATGTCGACATTCAACTGATCAGCTGTAAAATAAATCTTGCTGTGGCTCCAGAGAAATGTTGTGTTGTCAACAAAATGTACCATACTTTCAAAGTCCTTTCATTAAAAATGGTAAAAATTAGATACAAAAGTTTGTATGGTTTGTCATTTGCTCTTAAAGCCTTTGATGTACTTAAGAAATCAATGTTGGGACTTAAACGGGTTTATAAAATCACTACTGTAATGTATCTGTAATTTGCAAATGCATTAAAAGCTACCAATAGTAATTAAGTGCAATTGCTCTAGTGTTGAAGAAATTTATGTAAATTGCCAAAAGGCTTAGTTTAAAAAAAAAAAAATCTAACCTTACAGGTTATATAAACTGAATTTCTCTACAATATTGGCCAAGGATTCCTTGCATGTGTGTTTCTGTCCAAACTGATGGTCCCTTCTCTTCTCTGTAGAGACGTCTTTGCAGAGAATTGACTTGCAGTCTCTAGACAGTAGCACTGCAAATGCCTTTGCAATGGGTCCTTGAATATTGAATGTGCAGGGTGGGTTCCCACTAAGACTTATAAGGACTGTCATGTCATTTTTCTGTATTCTAATAACTTTTGAATAGTACCTGGGCAGCCCTTTCAGAATATGTCAAAATAATTACTGTACCCTCTGTAGTTCTCTGCTACACCCAGCAAGCAGCTGCTTCAGTCAATTACTTTCACTCCTGAATAATCAACAGAATGTAAATGTTCACTTATTAACTCCCTCCCAGACTGGCACTCCCTCCACCCTGTGCTCTGCTAGTTTCATGTTCATTTTGCTGTCCTGCAAGGTGCTCCTGATGGGGAGGGAGAGATGTGTGACATGTATCAGCTTGCCTTACCTAAATAGAGAAGCATCTCCTCCTATCTGTTGCTCTGAGCAGAAGCCATGATGTCTGATTGTTTACTTGAACATTTGTCTTGTTGCATACAAGGAGAGCAGGGATTGGATATCCCCACCCTTGACTGTATGATTTCCACTGCTTTGGTTGTATGCTTACAATGAGATGCGGTGATGGCCTTACATGAATATTCATTCCCTGGGGTGTGCAGCAGAGAACTAAGTGATCACTCACTGACAGGTGGAATGAGAAGCTAACAAATAAGGTCCAGCTGTCAAATGTGTGCCTACAGTCCTGACCTGTTAGTGGCTGCAGCTGCGTGCTGACAGTGTGGTCAGGGAAGAATCCCCATCCCTGCTTGAGGAGTTCCAAGCCATGGTTAGACATGAAGTTCAAGAGGTGCAGGCTTCTATCTCAGCCCTGCCGGTTTTTGCTGCAGCATCCAGGCTTCCCCTCTGAAAAAGAGGAAGCTCCAGGACTGTGACTCTGTGGCTCTCATGGAGGCTGCCCAGAGCTTGGTGGCAGAGGAAGGCAAGGATATTGCCTCTGTTAGCTTGGTCTGGGCACGAGAATCTGGACACTATTTTTCCACAGAATCCATGGGTGAATTGCTGGACGCTGTCCGTAGTACCATGGGAGTAGAAGTGGTGGAATCCCTTGTTCAGTACAGGACAAAATGTTCAAAGGTCTGAAGGCTAAGCGGCAGTCATCCACCAGGAGTGGGAGTCTCCGGAAAATAGGCTGATCACCCCATCCGAGTTGAAAAGGAGGTTACCTTTGGAGGGTGATAGCTTTGGGGGGGTTCCGAAGCTGGATATCCAGGTGGCCAGGGTAGCAAAGAAGACCGCGTTACGTTTTGAAGATTCCTCCCAGTTGAAGGACCCCCTCGATCGTAAGATGGAGTGTCCTCAAAAATGCTGGGAGGCGGCAGCTATGTCTTTAAAGGTGAATATTTCATCTACATGTGTGGCCAGGTCTCTCTTTAAGTGGATCACCCAGCTGGAGGAACACATCCTGCAGGGTACTCCCAGGGAGGAGCTTTTGGACTCCATTCCCCTTCTGAGACGTGCTACAGACTACCTGGCCGATGCCTCTGCTGAGTCGGTCCGCATTGGCGCCACGTGCGCAGTGTTGACTAACACGGCTCGTAGGGCAGTGTGGCTTAAAATGTGGAATGGGGATGTGATGTCAAAGCTCAAGCTGTGTGCCATCCCCTTTCAGGGGTCTTATGTCTTTGGTCCGGCGTTGGATGACATCCTGGAAAAGGTATCAGACCGGAAGAAGTGTCTCCCGCCACAGCAGTCCTTTTGTCCTGAGCGTAGCCAACCCTCCCAGTATAAAGGAAAGGGTAAGTCCGGTCGCTGGGCCTACCAGAAGAGGGACAAGACCCGTAATATCTTGCTCCCCTAACAGCGGCATCACCAGCCGCCTCCTAAACAATGACGCATTCCCCATTGCGGGGCGGCTCCTGCAGTTTCTTCCACAGTGGCAAGCAATCTTCTCGTGCCCTTGGATCCTCTCGACCATTTGGGAGGGTCTGCGCTTGGAATTCGAGAGCCAGCCCCCTCCATGTCTTTGAGTCACCTCCCTTCCTTAGGGGGACCCTCGCATGCTTTTTTGTCAGGTCTGCAAGACCTGTTGGCTTTGGGAGTGGTGTCCCAGTTCCTCCGGGAGAAGAGGGCCAGGGCCACTACTCCAGGTAGTTTGTGGTGCGAAAACCCTCGGGGGCACCTCGTATCATATTCAATCTAAAACATCTCAATCGCCATGTCCTCTACAGGCGATTTAAGATGGAATCAATCCGCTCGGCAATCCCCCTGATCGGTCTCTATTACGTGATGGCTTCCATCAAGCTCCAGGACGCGTATTATCCTGTCCCCATTCACCCGTCCCACAAGCGCTTTCTGCGATTTGCAATCTCCGGGTATAGGGAGGAATTGGTGGATCTAATTTTTTTAGAACATGGTCTCCATATAACTTCAGTGAGGTTCTTTGGACTCAGGAGTTCGCTTTGAGGAGGCCTATAAGGTCCAGTCCAGATCAGTGAATTAGGATAAGCCAGGGTGAGCCAGCAGTTTTTCACAGGCACCTTTTAGAAGTCCAGGCTGGAATTCTGTGCAAACGGGTTGCTCAGCAATGATGGATAAAGTGAAGGGGGGGGGGGGGGGACAGAGGCAGGTTTCAGATGCTTAAGGCACAGCTGCAAGACTGGAGCTGGGGGGGGGGATTAGCTGCAGCGTCGCCATGTTCTGTGCCTGACTGCATTTATTGACAGGTTGCAGCTGGATGATAGTTGTTATGAGGTCTAAAAAATGGCTGAGGATTTCCATTCACGGCCATCTTTTAGAAGCTGCGGGGAGTGACCATATATACCAGGATAGAGGACAGTATATAAGACAGGCCCCATTTTACATTAAAAAAAAATTTTCAAGGTACCGTCACACAGGGAGATATCGCCGGCGATGTTGCCGGCAACTGAGGGGCGTGGCCAGGTTGCGGCGACATTGCCGGAGAGTTGCCTCGTGTGACAGGGCGATAATCAGGCGAAAAATCGCCTGAGTCACATTGCCAGGTTTCCCAACAATGTTGGGAAACCTGGCGATGTTGGTCAGGCGATCATGCCTGATCGCCCTGTGTAACGCGGCAACCTGCAATGTTGCGGGCGATTCCGCCTATCTCCAACATTGCGAGTTATGGGTTGCTGGGCAACCCAGTGAGCGATAGCCGCGGCAACTAGACGGCGACATCGCCGGTAAGTTGCTCAGTCTGACATCTCCCCAGCGATGTTGTCAGGGATGCGCGCTCCCGCGATCGCCGGCGATATCTCCCTGTGTGACGGTACCTTTAGGGGTCAGAGGAATTCAGCTTCATGCTGCAGCAGAGAGCAGGAAGGTTGTTGGGGATGTGAACCCAGAGGGCTCCAGAATCCTCTTAGATTCCTTTCCCCTCACACTTTATATGACGAGGGGATTTAGCTGTCAGCCCCATGGTCACACTACAATCCTGTCCCTGAAACGTATGGATCGTCACTGTCTCCTCAGTCACAATAAAGCATCCAGATGTCTCTGCAGTATCTGTTAGACATGGTATAAACCCCTAGGTTCCATTATCTGGGGCAGTATGTACTGTGACCATGGAGCTGGCAGACACACCCCCTGCCCACACCGAAGTGTGAGAGAGCAGGAATGTAAGATGATCCTGGAGCCCCCAGGGTCTATGCCCCTAAGGGAGGGGTGAGAGCTGAGAAGCAGATATGATTTTAAAGATTTAGAAGTGATCTATAGATTGTGAAATTCTAATGCTCAGGTCTGCTTCATCATGTAGGAGGGCAGGGACAGTACAAACAGAATTATCTCCCTAGAGTTCCCCTTTTTCCTAAATATTTGAGAGAAGTGTCTTTCCAGTGGTACTTGAAGTTATTTTATAATAAATTCAGTTGAGCGTTGGGGATATTTTAATGGTTGGGGTTCTGTCTTATGTATTTGTTTATAACCTGATAAAATATTCAATTTTGCTAGAGTATAAACTGGAAAATGAAAGGTGAGGGTTGGTGACAGTTAATAGGATGTTGTCAGCAAAAAGTCAGGTATTTTATTGTTCAATAAACATCATATAATTGAAACCTCAAAACAATGAAGGAATTGCTTTTTCACTTTCATCCCACATAGAATTTTTTGGTTTTCAGTATGGTTATGTGACTGGTGTCATTTAGAACTAACTAAGGAACAATACAGAAATGGTGGTATTTAGAATATGAACGCTACACAAGGACACTGCACTGATCAGTATTACCTTTAGGTCTTTATTGAATATTAACAAATGTGAGTCCTCGCCACAACATGTTTCGACGCTAATGCGTCTTCTTCAAGTGGATCACATTTGTTAATATTCAATAAAGACCTAAAGGTAATACTGATCAGTGCAGTGTCCTTGTGTAGTGCTCATATTCTAAATACCACCATTTCTGTATTGTTCCTTATCCTATCCTCCCTGTTGGGAGTGTGGTGGAAAAGAGCAGCTCTGCACACAAGGACCTGGCTGGTATAATAGACACGCGATTGATCACGGGACCCGGAGAAGCGAGTTGGAGCTGGACAATCATTTTGGAACCAGGAACCGGTGAGTAAAGGTCTCGGATCCCTTCCTTACCACTGAGCCTACAATCTGGTTGTGCAGATACGGCACAACCAGACAAGGTGAGTGAGGAATCAATATAACGGAGAATTTAATCTGCCTTTAGCAAACAGTGTGGCGCAACCGTAAAATCTTTGTTTTATATTTAGAACTAACTAGTCCTGCAACATAAAAACACAAGCCTTCATATGGTTATGTTGACAAAAAAAGGAAAAAGTGGAAAAATAAAAGGGAAAAATGTCCTGGTCATGGAGGGGTTAATATGGTATAAACATGGAAAGTTAGGGGTGAGGGCTCAGGTTTAACTCTAGTGCTAAGTAATGTAAGTTAATTGAAGAGAAAAGTATTAGGGCAACTAAAGGGACTGCTTTCTGGGTTATTTGCTGGGAAAACAAGCTAATTTTTTTTATGGCAGAACTAGTGGTGTGCGCCCATGATGTGCAGTAAATGAGGCAAATGACCTGAATATCGAACATTTATCTGCATCCAAGAGGGAACGTGCTGGACATATAATCACTGACTGCTCTGCGCTCAGGGCAACTGCAGGGTAGAATCGTACAGAGGTAGAGGAGTAGTCAGCAGGGCCTCTCAGCAAGTGACCTAGTATAAGGCGGGAACCTAAACTAGCACAGCAGTACAATAATGCAAACCACTGAGTGTAGATGTTGACAAACTTTGCAATAATGAAGAAAAAAAACACACCCATACTTGTATGTCTCTGCCTTGCACAGTGCTCAGACATTGCACAGAAGTCATTACAGATTGGACAATGCACATTAGTCATCTGTCCAGATAAGCTGCTATGGAAGTTGGGGACAATTTTACTAACAAAAAGTATCACCCCACCGGGTATCCAGTGCACTGCCTGGATACCCGGTGTTTACCATGGTTACCAGCCAGTGAGGTCACTGATCGCTGGTTTCTAGCTGTCACACGCAGCGATGCGTGCTGATGATGAGCCCAGGGCTAGGTGTACTCAGATACCGGGCCTGAGTTTGATGGTTTTAAACTGGGGAATCACGGGTGATGGAGGATGATGAGGGGAGTAGTGGTTGTTGTTCTTACCCCTCCGGTGAGATGCTGCTGATGGTGATGAAGCCCTCCGGGAATCGGTGAGAAGAATGACAGAGACCAGTTCAACTCTAACTCCACTTTACTGGGTACCGGCGGATGTTAAACGATACTGGTTTAACAGGTGTGGTTGCCGGTTCAGGGTCCCCCTATGGAGTCTCCAGCTGTTCCGTCTCAAGTCTTTCGGGGTCTAATCTGCTCTTCCCTGTCTTTCACCACCCTTGCAGAGCTCTCCCGCCAGTTACCTCATCTCCCATGGTGGAGCACGGGTTTCCTTTACCGGTACAGACGGGGGCACAAGTAAGCCAAAACCTCCCGCCACCGGAATCCGGACCATGCTCCTGTGATCTTGGATCTATCTTGCACTGAGGGGTGAGGTACCTTTGTGGAGCTAACGGCTACCCAGTGATTATGGGCCCGCAGCTCGTTGGTTTGCAGCCAGAGATAAACTGCTGACCGCCTCGGCTTCGCGTGTTGCCGCTGCTTCCCCGGACAATATCAGCCGGCTCCAACCGGTTCTGGTCCGTCCCCTTCTGTCCTGGGCCCCCTCTTAGAGATGGGGATCCCTCCTGTCAGCGGTGCTGTCAGGCGCGTCCTTCCTGACTGCCTTCCCAGCATTGTCTGAGGTAACCGTCACTCAACTACTACGTCACTAACCTTGGCTCCACCCCCTTTCTGGACCTACTGAATTATCAGTCCCTTATACTAGGTGGCCTAGTCCTGGGTGTGTGTGTGTGTAACTTGAGACTCCATAGGTTAAACCCTAAACCCACAACTTACAGAGATACCACATTTGTTGTCAGAGTGCAATACCTCTCTGTGGCGCCTAGCCTGAGGGGCACCACACACCCCCTTGGTGAAATACACCCGTCCGCGGGTGTTAAAACCAAATCGGGTGTGAGTTGACATTTTTATTAACAGGTTAACCGGGTAACTTTCAAACATATATAAACAATAAGGTTGCTCCAGTAATCTTCCTTTGCAGGAGGTACGGTGCTTATAATGTTGCAATAAATATTCACTATAATCTAGTCCATCTCGGCCCTATAGGGACCGGGTAACACGTCTCTGATTAATGTTCATCAGGAACTACAAGAAAACAACAGGGTAGTATATGAAAACACATTTAAAGAAACAGCTTGCATTTTTGACAATGCAATACCGGGTCAGACTCTTCACTTTTCAACTTTGCTGACCCAGATTGCGAACCACCCTGCGCTCGTAAGTGATCACATCCCCACGGTACAGGTCCCGATGCGGGTGGCCCTGGGGAAGATGTTCCTCAACATTCCGGCGGTCCACATGTACCTCAGAATAGAGGCCTTCCTCACGGGCAAACCCATAACCGGTACTCAGATTAAAGGTTGTGACCACCCCCCTCTTGCGTTGGTCTGGGGGTAGCAGGGGCAGGTTACGGGCCATGACATGGGCCTGGCAAGTCTCAAGTTCTTTGGCATACCAAGCCTCATGCCGCCTGTGTCGTTCATCCCCATCATCTGGGTTAGGTTGAGTGAACCACGGACGACCTACCGGTTGCCAGCTGTGCCCGTTGTCAGCTGTATGCAGCACCGCTCTCCTCTCTCCAGCCACAGCAACCGAAGCTGGTACCGCGACCCTCCATTGCTCATGGGGCCTGGCCTCCTCCGTACCACCGATGGCTCCTTCCTCCTCCCCAACACCGACTTGGCCGTCCATGTACTCAATCGGCTCCTCCTCAGTCAGCTCAGGCTCCTCTGAGAATTGAATGAGGTCTTCTACCTCAGTGGTATCCTCTTCTCCGGGCTCCACAGGTGGTATGTTAACTGGTTCCGGGGACTCTGCAACGGGTTTGCGGGTTACCGGGTGGTCTGTCTGAGTTGCGACAGTCACCCGGCGCTCTTGGTCCTCTGAGCTGCAGCCCTCTACCATCGATTTAGCTGGAGTATCATCTCTGCTCCACAGCGTCGGACGGCCCATTCCGTGGCCTCCTGGATTTGGGCCCGGAGATCCTTAAGGGCCGTCCTCCGGAAGGTACCGTCCTCACCATCCGTTTCCATTGTCGACACACCCAGAGTGGCACAGTCAACCATAATGTCCTGCTCAATCTCCTGGATCAGTTGCTTAAAGCTGGGTATTGCCATAGGTAACGGGTCCGGAGTCTGACCAGGTATCTTGTTTTGTGCTCCATCCGCACCCTGTTTAATTTTTATTGTCCCGAACTGATGTGGACTGGCGTTCGACCCGCCCCTTGGTTAATAGCAAGGGGGCGGGAAGACTTTTTGGCACCTCTTGGATGGCCCATGTATGCTGAGGGGCCGAGGCACACCCCTG
Organism: Allobates femoralis; assembly: GCA_033576535.1. Lineage (NCBI taxonomy): Eukaryota > Metazoa > Chordata > Amphibia > Anura > Aromobatidae > Allobates > Allobates femoralis. The sequence goes on along the minus strand of JARQOC010000011.1, from coordinate 45,534,003 downwards.
GGCCAGCACATAGATGTTTTCTGGTCATCATAATGGGAGACCCAGACAATGGGGTTAAGGGCACTGCCCTCCGGAGGCCACACTAGGTACTACAAGTTTGTAGACACCGCCCCCTCCGCTTATAAACCCCCACCGCAGGGAATATCCTCAGTTTTTAACTTAGTGTGCTCGGAGGTATCACACGCATTGCTTGCACTTGACTGCATCCTCACAACTTTCGTGATGGCGTCTGAAGACAAGGTAATATGGTCCCGGTCGGGGACCTTCGGCAGTCTCCCTGCTCACCCTTAGGGAACACGCAGGTCGAGGTACCGGAGGGCCTAGAGCCTGGACACTGCGTGTCCTCCCGGTACGCTGTCGCGCTCCTTCCCATCCCTGTTTGGGGGCTCTGGGTAGTGGGAGTATGGAGCCTTGCACAGCTCCGCTCCGTCCGAGGCCTCCCTAAATGGTGCTTACAGACCGGACTGGAGCCAGCCCAGTCCGAGGCCTCCCTAAATGGTGCTTACAGACCGGACTGGTGCTGCACCCCCGTCCGAGGCCTCCCTAAATGGTGCTTACAGACCGGACCGGCACTGAGGCACCTTGTGGGTCTCCGGTGTGCCTGGGGGTAGTGTCGGCACTATATGTGCTGGGACACTCAGACCGCGCGTACCCTCGGGTCCGCGGTTCTGGCAGTGGACCCCGTGCTGGGGCCACTCTGGCTGACCGCCCTGTGTCTCACAGGGGCGGCGGCTGTCGGCTACAGACTTTTGTCTGCAGCCATTAGTATTGTGTTTTGTGTCACGGTACTTCCCGCGCTGCGGGACTCGGCGCCTTCATTACGGAGGCTGCCTGAGGAGATGGAAGCAGCCCAGGCGGTGACGTCAGTAATGGGCGTGCGTGTGCGCTCCCGCGTGTTTTCGGCTCCGCCCACAGTTAGTCTGTCGGCGGCCATTTTTCCCTTCACTTCCCGGCTGGGATCTGTTTGGAGTGCACGGCTGCACTCAATTCAGGGGAGACCGGAAAACCTCGCGGGGGCCACACTCGCACACACCGCTTCCTCCACCGCTTTACTGCGGTTGGTAAGCCGCCAGTTGTACCGGTTTTTTCTTTAAAGATCGGCTTCTTTCCCCCTGCTGTAGGGATGTCCTCAGCTGGGAGGAGCGCTGCTAAGGTGGCAAGTAACACCACTGCCTGTGCTACGTGCAACGGGACACTGGTTGAGGGGTCCTGCAATAACTGCGGACGCCCAGAGGCACGGGCTGAGACTGCAAAGGAGACAGCAGCTCCGGTGCTATATCCTGTGGTCCAGGTGGGCCCAGGGCCATGGGAGACACAGAACAAGATAAATGAATCTATGTTATCCCAGCTGTCCTCCATGTCGCAATCCCTGGAGGTACTAACCAGGAGGCTGGAAAACCCAGCTGCTCCTTCATATTATCCCCGGGTGTCCCCTGCCTCAACTGTGAGACCCCTTAAGCGGACTCGACGTGAGGATTCACCCGAGCCCCAGACACTCTCTGAGGAGGAAGGTCTCTCTGAGGGGGACGAGGATGATGGGGGTTCATTACTCGGGTCCGTGTCAGAACCACCAGAGGGGATGGAGGATCTGGTGTCCTCCATCAACGAGACTTTACGTCTCGTGACACCCCCTGAGGAGGTGACCGTTCACCCGAAGGAGGCCTACCAATGGCTGCGGCCGGAGGCTAGACCAAGTGGCTCCTTTCTGGATCACACTAACTTCGGAAGGGTGATTAGAGCTCCCAGGATTCATCCTGGCCGGCGTTATGTCCCTAAATCTAAGGACAATCGCTTCCCCTTCCCTGAGGAGGTGCTTCAGGAGTGGTCGCAGTCCCCTAAGGTGGATGCTTCCATGACCAGGATTGCGGCACGCTCCCTCTTCTCTGCGTCTGATAGCTCCTCATTGAAGGACGCTACTGATAGACAGGTCGAGCAACTCGCCAAGTCTTCTTATGAGGCTGTGGGGTCTTCATTTGCCCCTAATTTTGCCGCGGTCTGGACTCTGCAGGCGATCACCTCCTGCTTGGACGGTATCGCTGACCTGGCAGGGTCCAGCTCAGAAGTCCTGGCACTCACTGATAGAGCAAGGGCCTATGCGGACTACGCCAGAACGGCAACACTGGAAACTGCGAATCGCTCTGCTGTGGCTTCGGCCAATGCGATAGCGATCCGCAGATTGTTGTGGCTGCGTCTATGGGACTCAGATGCCACGTCCAAGAAGATTTTGCAAAATCTTCCGTTCTCGGGCGACAGGCTTTTTGGTACCGAACTGGACAAGTTGATAAAGGATTCTGCGGAGTCAAAGATCCCACAGAATAAACCTAAGCCACGGTATACCGTAAAGAGGAACCCTAAACAGTGGTCCTTTCGGTCCAGTTCACAACCTTCAGCATCGTCTGCCCGAGCGGACAGAGGGAGCAAGCCCTCTACTCAGTGGCGCCCCAAGGGTCGCCAGAAGAAGCCGGCGGGGGCAGCGGCTGCCACCCCCAAACCCGCTTCCGCATGACTCGCTCTCTCATCCTACCTCCCCACAGGTGGGGGCCGTCTGTCTCTTTTTCGGGACAGATGGCTGCTCCAAGTCCAAGATCAGTGGGTACGAGACATAGTCTCCAGAGGTTACAGGATAGAGCTGACGTCACAGCCGGCACACCGATTCCATCGGTCGGTCCCGTCCCCAGAAAAGGCTCAGGCTTTTCATCTGGTACTGGAGAATCTCCGCAAGGACGGAGTTGTGGTCCCAGTACCTTCGGGGAGAGGTTCAGGGGTTTTTACTCCAACCTCTTTATCGTCCCAAAGAAGGATGGATCTTTTCACCCGGTTCTGGACCTAAAGTTGTTCAACCGCCACGTGTTGGTTCGGAAGTTCCGCATGGAATCCCTGCGCTCCGTAATCGCGGCTGTGTCACAGGGGGACTTCCTAGCGTCCATAGATATTCGGGACGCTTACCTTCACGTACCCATTGCGCCGGCTCATCAACGCTGGTTAAGATTCGCAGTGGGGGACGAACACTACCAGTTCGTGGCGCTGCCTTTCGGCCTGGCCTCGGCTCCACGGGTGTTCACGAAAGTGATGGCCTCTATGATGGCTCTCCTGCATGTGCAGGGACATACCGTCATTCCCTATCTCGACGACCTGCTGGTCAGGGCGCCATCGGAACACCTTTGTCAAGAGAGCCTGAATGTGACCATGAGGTCTCTGGAACAATTCGGTTGGCTCCTCAATATTCAGAAGTCAACTCTGGTTCCGACCCAGTCATTGACATATCTGGGCATGGACTTCAACACGGCCTCAGCCCTGGTGTCTCTTCCACGGGCCAAACAACTGGCCATCCATTCAGGAGTGCAACAGATCCTCCTGTCCCCACAATCATCCCTGCGGGTGTTGATGAAGCTGGTGGGGCGCATGGTGGCAGCAATAGAGGCGGTGCCTTTCGCACAATTTCGCCTCCGTCCTCTACAGCTGGAGATCCTCCACAGTTGGGACAAGAGGACGACATCTCTGAATCGACTGGTGACCCTTTCCCAACCGACCAGGGATTCCCTGCAGTGGTGGCTACAACCACGTCACCTATCTCGGGGCCGGTCCTTCATCAAACCGTCATGGTTAGTGGTGACCACTGACGCCAGTCTGAAGGGCTGGGGGGCGGTGTTCCTACACCACAGGGCCCAAGGCCTCTGGACTCAATCGGAGTCGGCGTTGCAGATCAACGTGCTGGAGATCAGGGCGGTCTATCTGGCACTCCTGGCTTTTCAGAAATTCCTCTCCGGACGACCCATTCGGGTTCAGTCCGACAATGCGACGGCCGTCGCTTATATAAATCATCAAGGAGGAACCAGGAGTGCACAGGCTCTGGCCGAAGTCCACCGCATCCTATCCTGGGTGGAGGACAACAACTGCCTGATCTCTGCAGTTCACATCCCAGGGGTCGAAAACTGGGAGGCCGACTATCTGAGCCGGCAGGGGATGGACGCCGGAGAGTGGTCTCTTCATCCAGACGTCTTCCGGGACATCTGCAGCAGATGGGGCACTCCGGACGTGGATCTGATGGCCTCGCGGCTGAATCATCAGGTGCCGCAATACATGGCGAGGTCGTGGGATCCCCAGTCTCTGGGAGCAGACGCCCTGGTCCTGAGTTGGTCCAGATTCCATCTGCCGTATGTGTTCCCGCCTCTAGCTCTGATTCCCAAGGTGCTGTGGAAGATCAGGACGGAGTGCAGGGTAGCCATTCTAGTGGCTCCAGATTGGCCCAGGAGGTCCTGGTATCCGGACCTGTGGCAACTGTCAGGCGGACACAGGTGGGCCCTTCCAGAACGCGCAGATCTACTCGCGCAAGGCCCATTCTTCCACCTCAATTCCAGGGCCCTCAGATTGACTGCATGGCTCTTGAGGCCTGGCTGCTGACATCCAGGGGTTTTTCCCCTACAGTGGTTGCCACTATGAATCGGGCTAGGAAGCCTGTTTCGCGAAAGATATACCACAGGACGTGGAAAATCTTTTTCTCCTGGTGTGCCTCTGGTGGACGGTCTCCTTGGCCCTTGTCGGTTCCGACCTTGTTGGCTTTCTTACAGTCGGGCTTGGAGTTGGGGCTATCCCTCAGCTCCCTGAAGGGTCAAGTGTCAGCGCTGTCTGTGCTGTTTGACAGACGTTTAGCGCTCCTACCGAAGGTCCGACAATTCCTGCAGGGGGTGTCTCGGGTGGTTCCGCCATACAGGCGACCACTGGACCCTTGGGACCTTAACATGGTCCTGGCGGCACTGCAGAAACCGCCGTTTGAGCCGCTGAGAGACATTTCCCTCTCTCGTCTGTCCCAGAAAGTGGTATTTTTGGTGGCGATTACGTCTCTGAGAAGGGTCTCAGAATTGGCTGCACTTTCGTGCAAGTCACCCTTCCTGGTGGTTCACCAAGACAAGGTGGTGTTACGCCCACGGCCAGAATTCTTGCCTAAGGTGGTGTCCACTTTTCACCTGAACCAAGAGATTGTGCTTCCATCATTTTGTCCCGCTCCCGTTCATCAGGTTGAGCGCGACCTCCACACTCTGGATCTGGTGAGGGCTGTGCGCATTTATGTGTCCAGAACTGCCTCATTCCGGACGTCGGACTCCTTGTTCATCCTTACGGCGGGTCGCTGTAAGGGGTCCGCGGCATCAAAATCAACTTTGGCCAGATGGATCAAGGGGCCCATTCAGGAGGCCTACCGTTCTTCCGGTCTGCCTCTCCCGGTGGGATTGAAGGCGCACTCGACCAGAGCTGTCGGTGCCTCCTGGGCTTTGCGACATCGAGCTTCTGCTCTACAGGTGTGTCAGGCAGCCACATGGTCAAGCCTGCATACTTTTTCTAAGCACTATATGGTGCATGCCCATGCCTCTGCGGATGCAAGTTTGGGCAGGCGGGTCCTCCAGGCGGCGGTTGCCCACCTTTGAGGGGGACCATGTGTTATCCGTCTTTTGAGGAACTCTTCCCGCCCTGGGGTATTGCTTTAGGACATCCCCATTGTCTGGGTCTCCCATTATGATGACCAGAAAAAAGAGAATTTTGTTTACGTACCGTAAATTCTTTTTTCTTTAATCATCAATGGGAGACCCAGCACCCACCCAGTTGTTCCGTTGGATGTTGTCACATTTGACTTGTTCCCAGTTGGAACAGTTTATTCCGGGTTGTTGGACCGTTTTGTTCACGGTTTTTTATCCGAGGTTTCGGGTGTGGTTATTTTGTCTCCTCGCAGCTTATGGACCAAACTGAGGATATTCCCTGCGGTGGGGGTTTATAAGCGGAGGGGGCGGTGTCTACAAACTTGTAGTACCTAGTGTGGCCTCCGGAGGGCAGTGCCCTTAACCCCATTGTCTGGGTCTCCCATTGATGATTAAAGAAAAAAGAATTTACGGTACGTAAACAAAATTCTCTTTTTTTACATCTTTAGGCCCGCCCACCATGAGAGTCCTATAGGCGAGTCTTTCAGGAGTCCCCAACTCCACTTTGTCACTCCTCGGCAGAGCGGAGGGGCTTATCTTCCCGCTCTTTTCTCCTGCTTGGTGACGTTGGTGAGTTGTAATTCCTGAGGCGATGTAATGGCGGCCACACAGTCAACAAAAAAAAATAAAGTCTTTAGGCGCACTTTACCTGGTTTTACCAGGCTGGTTCATATCCTTTTCGTAGACACCAGAAAATGATGAGCCCAGGGCTAGGAGTACTCGGATACCGGGGCTGAGTTTGATGGTTTTAAACTGAGGAATCACGGATGGTCGGGTTCCCGGTTCCGTGCCCTGGCTGTCATTTGTTAGATGGTGGGGAGGGAATATTTACAAGGGTGACGCCACCTGTAGTTCCCGGTAACGTGGATACCGGCACTGCAAGCCGGCCGCTGAGGTGATAATGGGTGCAGCTCAGTGTGGTACAGCTCCCCACAGGTGGAGCTTTTACGTCAGGGCAGCGGTGATGGAGGATGATGAGGGGAGTAGTGGTTGTTGTTCTTACCCCTCCGGTGAGATGCTGCTGATGGTGATGAAGCCCTCCGGGAACCGGTGAGAAGAATGACAGAGACCAGTTCAACTCTAACTCCACTTTACTGGGTACCGGCGGATGTTAAACGATACTGGTTTAACAGATGTGGTTGCCGGTTCAGGGTCCCCCTATGGAGTCTCCAGCTGTTCCGTCTCAAGTCTTTCGGGGTCTAATCTACTCTTCCCTGTCTTTCACCACCCTTGCAGAGCTCTCCCGCCAGTTACCTCATCTCCCATGGTGGAGCACGGGTTTCCTTTACCGGTACAGACGGGGGCACAAGTAAGCCAAAACCTCCCGCCACCGGAATCTGGACCGATTCTCCTGTGATCTTGGATCTATCTTGGCACTGAGGGGGTGATGTACCTTTGTGGCGCTAACGGCTACCCGGTGATTATGGGTCCGCAGCTCATTGGTTTACGGCCAGAGATAAACTGCTGACCGCCTCGCCAATGCTTCCCCGCACAATATCAGACAGCTCCAACCAGTTCTGCTCCATCCCCTTCTGTCCTGGGCCCCCTCTTAAAGATGGAGATCCCTCCTGTCAGCAGTGCTGTCAGACGCATCCTTCCTGACTGCTTTCCCAGCATTGTCTGAGGTAACCGTCACTCAACTACTACTTCACTAACCTAGGCTCCACCCCCTTTCTGGACCTACTGAATTATCAGTCCATCTATACTAGGTGGCCTAGTCCTGGGTGTGCGTGTGTAACTTGAGACTCCATAGGTTAAACCCTAAACCCACAACTTACAGAGATACCACGTTTGTTGTCAGAGTGCAATACCTCTCTGTGGCGCCTAGCCAGAGGGGCACCACACTGACCAGCAGGAAACCAACAATCAAAAAATGACCCAGAGCACTTTGCAGCGATCAGCAACCTCACAGCAGGGGCCTGATCACTGCTAAGTGTCACACAGAACGACATCGCTGGAGAGATCGTTGTAACGTCACAGTTACAACGATCTCTCTAATGATATCGTTATGTGTGACTGGGCCTTAAGAAACCAGCTTCAGGATAACCACCCATAGAGGATAATACCCATGAGTGTACTCAAGACTAATTTGGCTACTTGTGTTTACAAGCCATACAAGAATAATATAAGAAAAAAAGGACCCACACCCCAACAACCATCAGAGTATAAAGTGGGACTCCTGGGCTAGCATCATACTTGTATAGTGATATTTTATATTGTTTTACGAACTCTTCCTGATATTTTAATAAACATCCCAAAAAAGGGTTGCACCAAACAAGTTGGAGTGCCTATCCTTATAAATAGATGTAGCGCTGAGCCTTATAACAGTTTTAACATTAACAAAACCGGATCCTGTTCAAACCGGACAGAACAGGATTAAAAAAAACGTGGTGTGAAGCCGGCCTTACACAGTATTATGTCCCCACACCGCTCCCTTACAAAGTTTGATGTCCTCACACATCTCTCTTACACAGTATTATGTCCCTATACAGCTCCCTGTGTATTATGATGTCCCCACACAGCCCCCTCACACAGTATTATTATGTCTCCATACAGCTCCCTGTGCTTGTGTCCCCACACAGCTCTTCTACACAGTATTATGTCCCCATACAGCTCCCTGTGCATGTGTCCCCACACAGCTCCCTTACACAGTATTATGTCCCCGTACAGCTCCCTGTACATAATGTGTCCCCACACAGCCCCCTCACACAGTATTATGTCCCCATACAGCTCCCTGTACATGTGTCCCCACACAGCTCCCTTACACAGTATTATGTCCCCATACAGCTCCCTGTACATGTGTCCCCACACAGCTCCCTTACACAGTATTATGTCCCCATACAGCTCCCTGTGCATTTGTCCCCACACAGCTCCCTTACACAGTATTATGTCCCCACACAGCCCTCTGTACATAATGTGTCCCCACACAGCTCTCTTAGGGTAATTTCACATCAGCGTTTTTTTTAAATCGCGGCAGATGCGGTGAAAAAAAACGCATCTGCCGCGATTACCGCATAACGGCTGCACTTGCGGCAAGCCCCTTACAATGTATATGCGGGCTTGCGGCAGGTGCGGTTTTGGCACTTGCGGCAGGTGCAGCCGCGAAAAAAAAACGCGGTCATCCGCATTTTTCTTCGCGGCCGCACCTGCCAAAACCGCACTTGCCGCAAGCCCACATATACATTGTATGGGGTTTGCCGCAAGTGTGCCGCAAGTGCAGCCGTTATGCGGTAATCGCGTTTTTTTCACCGCAACTGCCGTGATTTAAAAAAAAACGCTGATGTGAAAGGACCTTTACACAGTATTATGTCCCTGTACAGTTCCCTGTACATAATGTGTCCCCACACAGCTCCCTTACACAGTATTATGTCCCCACACAGCCCTCCTGAATAAAGTAAAAGAAAAACAAACAAACCTCACCTCGTAGCACTTGTCTGTGTACTAAGGTACAGCTGTAATGACAACATCGTACCTGCTGTGCTCTCCGACACACAAGCTCAATGATGGAAGAGGGAGCTGTCAGCTCCCTGTTCCATCATTGTTTGCACCAGTATCTGCATCTGGACGATGCAGATATCAATGAAAGTGAGATGCCAGGCATACAGGCTGTGTGGGGCAGACCACCACTGCATAAAGCCTTTTTGGCTGTTCCAGTCCATGGGCTCCACAAGAAGAGCCATAGGGCCTCATGTGGCCCACACTTTGCCCGCAGCTGAGTTAAAGGATCTGGCCAGAGATGAGACTAGTCCTACATCGCCCTGATGTCAATACCAGGAAGTTTGAGAAACAAAATAGCTTTAAAGGATTATGCATCAAACAGAGACAAAAAAAAATGCAGTGGAAAAATGCAATAAAAAAAATGCAAGTAAACTAAGGTGCGTAAATACTGATGAAATTCTGTAGCGTCAAAAAGCCAAGTGATCCGGTTCATGGGTACATAGAATACATACATACCCATTAGGCTATCAATGAAAAACACGGATGGACCCTGTACGTGACACAATGATGTCTGAATGAGCCCCAATGTGCCAGTAAAAATAACGTATAAAAGCGTCCTTACCTCCTTGTCTGGCTCTGCTGCTCTGTTTGCCGGGTCACTTGGATGGCCTGCAGCCTTCACCCTCCTTCTGTTTAGCTATATTTTACATTTAATGGAAAAAGGATGACTTCTGTATAATACACTTCAAAAACATGAACAACCACATTCTGATGATTATTTTTTGGAGGTGATATGATATACTAAGAACAGTAATACGGTCTTATTTTTTTTTACATAGTTGCCCATATGGGATAAAGCAGGGCGGCACTCACCATAATTCAATGGTCCTTTATTCAAACGTCATATGGAGACGATAGATTCAGCGGGCAGAGGGAGTGAGGATCAGCGGACTACGGCTGCCGTTTCGCGGAGCTGTACCGCTTCAACGGGTCCTGTCCTGTTCTGAGGGGCTTATATTTACTGCAGCAGTTAGCGATTACCTGAGTTTCTCCAGCCCAGCGGAAGGTGCCCGGTACCTCTACATAACAATTATTATTTATTATCAGAGCAGCATTGATTCCATGGTGCTGTATATGAAAGGGCAACATACAAAACACAGATATAAATTACAATACAGAGGGGAGAGGGTCTTGTGCTTTGGGGCTTATATCTACAGGATAATGGGAACCAGACAGTAGGTGGGGGATTTTTGAACGACGGGTTTTCAAGTTCTGTCTGAAGGTTCCAAATGTAGCAGATAATCAGGTGTGCTGCTGGGGCACCAAATTCCAGAGAATGGGGGAACTCAAGAGAAGTGTCGGAGGCAATATGGTGAGGAACGTTTGGAGGAATCAAGGAGGTCTTGGGAGGACCAGAATTTATATGTCCGGTCTGCATTTGACATGCCTGTTCTAGTCAGCACCTGAAGTACTGTGTATCTGCATTATCCTATTCCAGTCTGCACTTACTTGAACCTGTGCCAGCCTGTACCTGAAATCCTGTGTGTGTCTATACAGAGTCACCATCTATATGGATACACCTAAATCAAATGGGAAGGAATGGTGATCTCAACTTGAAATAACTCATGAAAGAATAGTTATGTTAAAACCAAGCACACCATTGTTTTTCTTATGAAATTCTCAATACGTTTGATGTGTCACATGACCCTCTTCCCATTAAAAAAAATAAAAGTTGGATCCAAAATGGCCAACTTCAAAATGGCCGCCATGGTCACCCCCCCATCTGGTAAAGTTTTCCCCCTCCCATATACTAATGTGCCACAAACAGGAAGTTGGCAGCACCAATCATTCCCATTTTATTTAGGTGTATCCATATAGATGGCCCACCCTATAGTGTTGTACTCTGGTCCATGCTTGCCCAGCCTGTGCCAGCTCTTACCTGAAGTCCTGTGTACCTGCTGTGTCTATACCATCCTGCTCCAGTCTGCACTTGCCGAACCTATGCCAGCCCGTACCCGAAGTCCTGTGTACCTGCTGTGTATATGACATCATCCGGTCTGCACTTGCTGTGCCTGAGCCATCCTGTAGCTGAAGTCCGGTGTACCTGCTGTGTGTACACCCTCGTGCTCTGGCCCACACCCGCTGTGCCTATGCCAGTCTGTTCCCAATCGCACCTGCTTGTCTACACCTTTCTGCTTTGGTCCACTCTTGCAAATACGGTTTCATTTCCTGCCCCACTAGGAAATCTAAAGGTACCGTCACACGCGGCAATATTGCTTGCAATTTCACTGGCAATTTGCTGGTTGCAGTGAAATCATGGACACATTGTTACATTTGTACACGGCAACAAAATAGGACAATGTGTCCATGATTTCACTACAAATAGCAAATTGCCAGTGAAATTGCAAGCAATATTGCCACGTGTGACAGCACCTTAACTGTGCAATTGCTTTAACATTAATGCATTGTATATAGTAGAGTTTTGTGGGTGTCATACACCGCTCACGGTCATACTGGCAGGTATACCAGGGCTCAGGAGCAGAGCTCTCTGCACACACGGATGATGGTGTGCAAAAATTACACAGCTGACATCTGTAACAAACGGGGCCAAGTTAGTGCCACTGCTCTTAACCATTTAAATGATGTGACAGCCAGTGTCAGCCAGCGCAGACCCCCAATGTGATCGTGGGGGCACCAATGAGTTACTATGACAGCCGGGGGGGGGCTGCTGAAGGTGTCATCCAAAATCACAGCTCGCCCTACAGGAAAATATAATATGGACAGAATCGAAAGAGTTAAAGGGGTTTCCACGAGTAGCACAGCGCCTTCTGCATCAACTAATTTCCCCCAGTTAAAATAATAGACCCTGTACTCACCTCCTGTTCTGCCGCTGTTCCAGCACTGCCGGTGATTGCGGCTTGGAGCTCATGTGATCCTGTGATGTCATGTGACCTCTGCGTCCAATCACCGCCAGCTTCTCTCTCCGCCTTCCGACATAGGAGCGATCAACAGGAAGTGAGTTATGCGGCTGCTGCTCCCTTCCTTCTGATTGCACCTAAGTCCGAAAGCGGAAGACAGAAGCCGGCGGTGATTGGACGCAAAGGTCACATGACATCACAGGGTCACATGAGCTCCAAGATGTAATCAGAAGGGAATGTCCTAGAAGTGGACAACCCCTTTAACCCGTTAAGGACCAAGCCTCATTTTTGCAATTCTGACCAGTGTCACTATCTGAGGTTATAACTCCGGAGCTTCAACAGATCGTGGGGATTCCAAGACTGATCTTTCATGACTTATTGGAGCTCATGTTAGTAGTAAATTTAGGATGATATTTTCTGCATTTCTTTGACCAGATAGAGTGTTTACACGCAGTGACAGTTCAAAGCCATGACGGGTATAATAACCAAAGAATAACCCCTCCAGTGTTGTCGGTGTGGGGTCTGTGCACACAGTCAGGATTTGGTGCAGTTATTTCTGCATCTCGTGGCAGAAGGAACCGCAGCTGCAAAGTCACCTTGACCTGCTGGTGTTCAGGGCGTCCTGGTGCGGATTCTCCCATACAGTATACTGGGGGACATCTGCAGGTTTATATCTGCACCAACTCCTGCCCGTGCAGCACACTGCAGGATTCTCACACACTTTGCTGCCTCAGGAAACCCTTCAGGTTTTGTGACTTCTGCACTAGGAGACCGCGATAATACCGCCCCGTGTGCACACAGCCCTGCAGCCAGCACCACAGTGAGTGGACCGACCTGTCCCCGGGTCACATGGTCTCAGGGTGAATTGTTAAACTCGTACCGACCCCCGGCCCCTCTGTGGTAGCTCAGCTCACACCCCCAACTGACAGTCACGCCGTTTACAATGCGCATGCGCATGCGCGTACGCTCAAGCAGGAAGTGCTCGGTGACTTCCTGCCGTGGCTCCGCCCACTGTCCGCTGTGTGGCGCCATCTTTACCCCTGGCACGCCAGCCTCTGTGTGGATGACGTAATCCCTTGTGCTGGCTCCTCTCCCCACAGCCGGAGCAGCAGGCAGCGCTCACACTCCCCCTCCCCCGCTGTCAGGAGAGGTATCGCGATAGGCTGACAGGGAGCTGGTGGGATTTGGCCTTGAGCGAGGTTCAGCCCTTGTGAAGGGGTAAGTTTGTAAACACGGAGGGAGGCTGCACCTGTCGCGATATGGCTCACCTGCACGGTGACATGGCGGATCAGGCCGGTGCTCAGTGACCTCCCCCCACACTGTGTCAGGTAGGATGGAGGCTGCTGATGGGGCCTGGGCTGCAGCTTTGTGCACCGTCTGCCATGGTGTCTGGTTACCATGGTAACAGCATCCTTGTTTCCCCTCAGCCCCCCAGGACCAGTCCCAGCAGTGACCTGTCTGCATTGTCCTTGCAGGTGATGGGGATGGATATTGGGGCTGATGGTCAGCACTGTGCGGGTGATCAGCGTCCCCTTGGTCACCGCAATGGTCTCCTGATCACTCGGCACGTCTTCCGTTACTCCAGGTCCGCGCTCTGGTCCTTCATGGCCTCGGTGATCTCCAGGATCAGGAGAAACTTTTTTGTTTGTCTGCAACATTCATTGATCCGTCTGGATAAAACTAGTAACACGCTGCTGATGTTGGGTGTGATGTGGCCGCTCCGTCCGCTGTAGGTCATGTGTGATCTCCATCGTGTCGTGTGGTCGAGGACGCCCCTAATAAAGCGGGGACACCAGCCATTGTGCTGTCATCACTTGGCTCATTGTTGTTATCATTGATGTGGCCACACAAGGTCTTATGCTTTTATGCAGGACAGATTGTTTGTTTTTGCAGTGGGAATTTTTCCTCTTCAGCGATGCTTTTAATTTGATATCCTCAATAAATTCTTCAGGTTATCACGGCTTTGTGGATACCTAAAAAGTGTTTGATGCTTTTATAATGTATGCACAAGAAAATGTATCTTACACTAAATAATGACGTTTTCATCAATTTTTACATGTTGATTAATTTTTTATGTTGTATTTTTAAATACACTTAACTCATTGACGAGTCATCCCCTAAATACAGCATAGGAGATAACTCACTGATCATTGGGGGTCTGATTCCTGAGATACAGAGGATCACTGACCGCTCATTGGGGGCCTGATTCCTGAGTTACAGAGGATCACTGACTGATCATTGGGGGTCTGATTCCTGAGATACAGAGGATCACTGACTGATCATTGGAGGGGGTCTGATTCCTGAGATACAGAGGATCACTGACTAATCATTGGGGGTCTGATTCCTGAGATACAGAGGATCACTGACTAATCATTGGGGGTCTGATTCCTGAGATACAGAGGATCACTGACTAATCATTGGGGGTCTGATTCCTGAGATACAGAGGATCACTGACTGATCATTGGAGGGGGTCTGATTACTGAGATACAGAGGATCACTGACTGATCATTGGGGGTCTGATTCCTGAGACACAGAGGATCACTGACCGCTCATTGGGGGCCTGATTCCTGAGTTACAGAGGATCACTGACCGCTCATTGGGGGTCTGATTCCTGAGATACAGAGGATCACTGACTAATCATTGGGGGTCTGATTCCTGAGATACAGAGGATCACTGACTGATCATTGGAGGGGGTCTGATTGCTGAGATACAGAGGATCACTGACTGATCATTGGGGGTCTGATTCCTGAGACACAGAGGATCACTGACCGATCATTGGGGGTCTGATTCCTGAGATACAGAGGATCACTCATTGGGGGTCTGATTCCTGAGATACAGAGGATCACTGACTGATCATTGGGGGTCTGATTTCTGAGATACAGAGGATCACTGACTGATCATTGGGGGTCTGATTCCTGAGATACAGAGGATCACTGACTGATCATTGGAGGGGGTCTGATTGCTGAGATACAGAGGATCACTGACTGATCATTGGGGGTCTGATTCCTGAGATACAGAGGATCACTGACAAATCATTGGAGGGGGTCTGATTCCTGAGATACAGAGGATCACTGACTGATCATTGGGGGCCTGATTCCTGAGATACAGAGGATCACTGACTAATCATTGGGGGTCTGATTCCTGAGATACAGAGGATCACTGACTGATCATTGGAGGGGGTCTGATTCCTGAGATACAGAGGATCACTGACTGATCATTGGAGGGGGTCTGATTGCTGAGATACAGAGGATCACTGACTGATCATTGGGGGTCTGATTCCTGAGATACAGAGGATCACTGACAAATCATTGGAGGGGGTCTGATTCCTGAGACATAGAGGATCACTGACTGATATTGGAGGGGGACTGATTACTTAGGCCGGCTTCACACCACGGTTTTTGTCTGTCAGGGTGGATCCTCTTTTTTGCAGGATCACCCTGACAGGATTGGACAGAATCTGATGGGTTGAACCGGATGGCAAATGAGCACCCTGATCCTGTTTTTTGCAGGATTCGTTTCTTTCATTTCTCCATTGAAAAGCATTGTGAATTACTTCTCCATAGGCTATAATGGGTGGGACCGCTGACCATGGTGCTGAAGGAGCATTCTGAGAAGGCTCAGTGCTTAAAACAGGATCAGGGAAACAAATCTGTTTTTTTACCGGATCCGGTATCATAGACTCCCATTGTATGGAAACCGGATTGCGGCGAATCCGGTTCCGTCCAGTTTTGCCCAATTTTTGCAACAGAGACAAAAAATGCTGCAGTCTCCGATTTTAGGGACGGCGAAAAACCTGAGAAAACCGGATCAGGCACAAAATACACAAAACCTGATGGCCAAATAGGACCAATCCGACACCATAGGAATACATGGGAGGCAAAACCAAATCATGTTGTGTCCGGTTCAAACCGGATACAACCTGATGCTGAAAACCGTGGTATGAAGCTGATCTTCAGCATAGGGGATCACTTACTGACTATTGAGTGGGGCAGCTCATCTGTGAGACATAGGGGAATCACTGACAGATCATTGGGGGAGGACTAATCTCTGAGAAATAGGAGATCACTTACTGATCATTTGGGGTCTGATCCTTAGACAAAGGGGATCGCTTACTGATTAATGGACAGGGAGGGGGGGAGGTCTGACCCTTGAGGCATAGGGAATCACCGACTGATTATTTGGGGTCTGATCCCTGAGGCATAGGAGATCACTTAGGCTGGCTTCACACTGCAGTTTTTCACTGATCAGTGTCCATCAGTGTTTGGGTGCCAAAACCAGGAGAGGAACCAGGAGTGAAGCTTACAGAGAAAAACTATAATTGAAAGATTGACACCTGTTCTGAGTTTTGGAGACACTTCTGGTTTTGGCACACAAACACTGATGGACACTGATCAGTGAAAAACTGCAGTGTGAAGCGAGCCTTACTGATCAATGAGTGTCTGATCCATGAGACATAGGGGATCACTTGCTGATCATTAGAGCTGTTATCCTTGAGTTAAAAGGGATCACTTACTGATTATTGGGGGTCTAATCCCTGAGACATTGGGGACCACTTAGGCTGGGTTCACATTGCGGCGTCATCCGGTCCGGGGCTGTCAGGGGTGACAGCCAGGACCGGAGTTTTGCTCCATAGGAGACTATCGGGCTAAACGGAGCTGGATGGCAGTTATCTGCAATCCGGCTGCTATCTCGACGGATGTATCCTGGAGAAGTGGGATTTTTCTGCTGAATCCAAAAACGTTGCATGCAACGTTTTTGGATTCGGCAGAAAAATCCCACTTCTCCAGGATACATCCGTCGAGATAGCAGCCGGATTGCAGATAACTGCCATCCAGCTCCGTTTAGCCCGATAGTCTCCTATGGAGCAAAACTCCGGTCCTGGCTGTCACCCCTGACAGCCCCGGACCGGATGACGCCGCAATGTGAACCCAGCCTTACTGATCATTGGGGGAGTCTGATCCCTGAGACATAAGGGATCACTTATTGATAATTGGGGGTTTGATCCCTGAGATTGCTGCCGCCAGCAGTCCTGTGTGCCAGGCTCTGCAGAGCTCCATTGTAATGAAGTGGACATGCTCGATCCCTGCTCTATTCATTGTTTATGTGACTGCCAGAAGCTGAGTACAGGGCTCTGCTATTCCCAGGCAGCACCAAAGACCAGGAATGGCAAGGAGGTCGAGTATGCGCATCCCTGCTCCACTCAGGTTTCAGAGCCCCATTCTCAGAATTGATGGGACCCCTGCAATCAGTAAGTTATCTATCAGTGTATGGATAATTATGGGTAATTTGCACTTTAATATAAGCCATTATGGTATCATTTCACATCTCCTTAAATATGTAATCAGTTATCTTCAGTGTCAGTATAACACAGGC
>JARQOC010000011.1:45392360-45516706 GCA_033576535.1 Allobates femoralis | reverse complement strand
ATTAGGCCTCTTTCACGCATTTGGGTTTTTTGTACTTGTTCATCAGCCCATGTTTTTTTGGAAGAAAAACATGCACACAACGTATTATATGGGGCTGTGCGTCATTGAAACCCCTCTCCCCCACCAAATAGAGACCTCCATTTTTGATCCCAAGTCATAGAATAAACTCTCACATTCAAGTCTATGGATCCATAATGACCTCGCACATTATGATGGCTTCTTTGTTGCAGCCGGGCGCTGTCTGTCTTCACTGTTTAATAGAAGTAGCTTCAGAAACCTCCAGAGGTTTTTATTTTTCTGCGTAAACGAAAAAATGATTGTAAAAACTGACACACGGGCCAAACATTGATGAAAATTATTCCGGTTTTCATATTCCACAAAAATCCCCAAAATTTGTCATGTGAAACTGGTTCAGATGCGGGAAAAAATGTATTAAATTTTCATCCAGAAATACAGACAATTTTCATCCATGTTCCATGTATCTTCAGGTGTTTCTTACATCAGTATTTACGAAAAATGTCCAAGATGAAGCACAGCGTCTTGTGTTAATAATTACATGTACATAAAAATCGGATGCAAAACAGGCGATCCAAAATTAGTGCCGTTGTTATTCTGTTCTCTGAGATGTGACACCCAGACAATGCTGCAGCCTGGTTAATGTCAGCTACACTTCCTTATATACCATTGTCCCTACCTGTCTGCTGAGCTTCTGCTTCTTTGTTTCATTATTTGCTCCCTGCAAATATTGACCTTGTATGATAGAACATAGCAGCCACCTACATAAAACTGATGGTTGGTTGTGGATTTAGTCTGTTTGCCCAGCCCCTCTTTCTAAGCGAAACCTAAATTCGGGTGAAACTTACTTCGCAGGGCAGTCCTGATTCTAACACTAAATCAGAGTATAAAGAAATGTTCTTCTACTTTGTCATATATTCTACTCATTTACTTCCTTGATGATTTTGAGAATGGGAATATATGATCTATTGCTTTCTGAAATGTATTTAATACTTCACCATAAGTCTTCATTGGTGATGAAGCTTCAAGATGCCTTTTGTATGGAAAAACTAGTTAAATGCATTGCTCAGGTGTAATTTTGGTCCATTCTTACACACAAACACTCTTCAAATCCTGCAGGTCCCATGGATCCTTCTATGAACTATGAGCTTTACTTCCTTCCATACATTTTCTATTGGATTTAGCTCTGGTGAGTGGCTCAGCCATTCTAACAGGTTTATTGTCTTTCTCTGAAACCAATTGAGAGCTTCCTTGGCTGTGTGTTTGAGATCATTGTTTTGCTGAAATGTTTGCTGTTATTTCATCTTCATCATCCTGGTAGACAACAACAGATCTTTATCCATAATGTCTAAGTACATTTGTCCATTTATCTTTCCTTCAATTATATGAAGTTTGCCAGTGCCATATGCTGAAAAACAGCCCAACACCATGATGTTCCTACCTCCAAGCTGCACTGTTGGTATGGTGTTTTGAGGGTGATTTGTGTTTTGGACTCCAAACATGGTGTGTATTATGGCATCCAAAGAGTTCAGTTTTGTTCTCATCTGACCAGACTATATTCTCTCAGGATTTCACAGCCTTGTCTAAATGTTGTTGAGTAAATGTTAAACGCACTTGAACATGCGTTTTATTAATCAATTGAAACGTCCGTGGTGGGTGTGCATGCTTGGTGGTTGAGTGCATTAGGGTGCTTTCATATTGCGTTTTTTGCCCATCTGTTTTACAACGGACAGCCACAGATCAAATTTGGCCCGCATGCATCCCTATGGGCATCGGATCTAATCAGATTTGGCCTAATTGCCATCCGATTTGTGTCAGATCCAATTCTGTCCGATTTTTATTTTTCTTTTGCTGTGCCCAAAATCAAAGACTGCTCCGATTTTGGGCTCAGCGGACCAAATCGGACAGAATCGGATCCGACATGATCCGCGGCCTTTAACATGGGGGCCTATGGAGCGCGGGTCCGAGAAAACATTGGATCATTTCTTGGACCCAATTTTAGTGTACTAAGCATGTTCTGTACACTAAAACCGCTCTGTTCCCCTTTAATTTCACTTCCGCAATGTGTATATATATTTACAATTTTTAACCCTTTGTACAGTTAATTTCACTTTCGCATGTATATGTGTGTGTGTATATATATATATATATATATATATATATACATGCGAAAGTGAAATTAACTATACAAAGGGTTAAAAATTGTTTTTATTCTTGTATATTCCTTTTCCCATGCAATTTATTCAATAAAGATACTTTTTCAACAAATTTGTATTCGAGCATGGCTGATTCCAGGTTTACACACGTTTCTTCTTTCTTGTTTTAAACGGGTTGTCACATGACAGCGCGGTTTAAATCTCCCGCCCGACCGATCAATTTTGGCGGGCGCGGGATTTAAACCGCTCAGCTGATCGGTCACATGACTGGCATCAGCAGAGCGGTTTAAATCCTGCGCCCGCCAAAATTGACCGCTCAGCTGATCGGGTTGCCAGGCACCGCCAGGTCCTTAAGCCTGGGAGCGAGACAGCGCGGGACAGACGCCAGAGAGGTGAGCATGTTTTTTTATTTTTAACCCTTTGTTCACTCTCGCAATGTGTATATATATACATTGCGGGAGTGAAAATGCCCAGCTTGCCTGCACTTTGCAGGCTCGATCTTTCTGTGTCCGTACCCGTGAAAATCACGGGCCAGACACAGAAATGGCATCTGGAGGTCACCGTTCCTGTCCTTGGGGTCCTGCAAAAAGTAGGATCCCCACGGACAGGAAAAAATCGCAATGTGAAAACAGCCTTACTTATTGTTTCCTTTAAAACCTTTGTACCTGCTGATTCCAGGTCTTTTTGTAGCTCTCCACAGGTGGTCCTTGGCTCTTGGATAACTCTTCTGGTAAGGCTGGTTTCACATAACGATTTTGTGCCTGTCCGTGGGATCCGACTTTGAAGGGGGACCCCACGGACAGGCACGGATCCATACGGATCCCTGCAATCAGATGGCAAATAGCCATCCGATCTGCAGGATCCGTGTGGATCCTGCGGTCCCCTGTCTCTCCCTACTCCTGCCTCCTCCATCTTCTTCCCTCTCCTATGCTACTCTGTCTCCCCGCTATTCTTTGCTGTGCCCCCGCTATTCTATCCTCCTCTATCCCTATCCTATCCCCTGTCCTCTCCCTGTGTGTAAAAAAATAACCTCCCGGAGGATACATTACCTCTCACAGGCTCCACGCTGCAGCACCATCAAGATTGAAGGACCTGTGATGATGTCAGAGTCACATGACCCGGTCAGCTGACCGGGTCTCTTACATCATTACAGGCTCTTCAGTCCTGATCGTGTGCAGCGTTGGAGCCGGTGAGAGGTGATGTATCCTCTGGGAGGAGGTTTTTTTATTTTTTTACATACAGAGAAGAGGACAGGGGACAGGATAGGGATAGAGGAGGATAGAAGAGTGGGGGACACAAAATAGAATAGCGAGGGCACATCATATAGAATAGGAGAGGGAAGAAGATGGAGGAGCAGAAGCACGGAAAGACAGGCAGTACGGAGCCGACATCGGATCCGAGGTGAACTCAGATCCGATGTCCATAGGCTCCTATGCTGTGGGCACATCGGACAGCCTTGGATCAGCAGTGATCCGAGGCTGTCCGATGTGAGTCACGGACACAAAATCGTAGCAGGCTACGATTTTGCGCCCGTGATTACATCGGATGGGATCGGATGGTGCCAAAATCGGATGCCAATAGTGGCACATCCGATCCCATCTGATTCCCATAGGGATACATGGGGTCCGATTTCAGATCCGATTGTATCCGTTTTACAACGGATACAATCGGATGACCGAAAATCGTTATGTGAAAGCAGCCTAACTCTTTTCCTTCCCTCTGTCTGATATCTTACAGGGAGTTCCCGGTTATGGCCGGTTTATGGCGAATTCCTGTTTTTTCCACTTTTGAATTCTGGATTGTGGTCCCAGCAGAATTCATTGGAACCTTAAAATTAGAAATTCTTCTGTAACCAATGCCATCATTATGATTTGCAACAATAGGGTTGAGAAGTCTTGTGACAGCTCACTGATTTTACACATCATGAGATGTTTCTAGTGAGGCACCTTGGTAATGAGACACCTTTTTATAGGCCATCAGTTGAACCAGATGATATTAGTTTTCACTGAGTGGTAGGATTGCTTTTTAATTATTGATACATTTCATCTGGTGTCATGACATTTTGCACCTCTATTTCTTAATGTGTTCAATACTCCTCCTGTGTTCTCATGATTACACATCACTAAAATGATGGGAATTTATGATTTGATTCCTTTGCCTGTGTGGATTGGATAGAAATCTTACCAACATCAATGAAACATTCATGTCAATAGCACCTTTAGAAATACATTAAATGAGAAAATCAGTGATGTGTTCAACACGTATTCCTAACGCTGAACTCTTAGCAGAGGTGGGCAAAGCTATGATCTCTGTAGATATGCTGGAAAGTATTGACACCCCCATGATTTTTGTTACTACTGTAAGGACATTACTGTGATTACCGGGGGTCACATACCCTGATTGGGGTACAGTGCAGAACTTTTGTTACCCACTGACGTCTGTCCTTTATCCATTGAACTCCATCCAGTGGGTCCATACAGTTATGCTTCATGTAGAAACCAACATGGATAATCCAGCAGTTAGGGAACAAAGGGTAAGCGATCAAGCATTACAAAGTAACATAATTAACATTCAGTTTATGAAATCGTGCCTAAAAGACAATGAGTTGGAGGGTTTCAAATAAAAAAAAAATAAAGTGTTGGTGACTAAAGGAAAAAGATGGGATTGAGTTTGGCGGAGAGTAAACCAAACCAAAAGCCATTACTATTGGTAAGATATAAACAGTTTTCCAGGGGCGTAACTACAATAGGTGCAGGGGTTGCGATCGCACCCGGGCCCTGCAGCCTAGGGGGCCCCAAAAGTCTTTTTGGCCTATAGAAAATGTCTAATAATATTAAAGATTTGCAATAATTGGGGGCCCTGTTCGAGCTTTCGCATTGGGGCCCCTGGGCCTGAAGTTACGCCACTGCAATTTTCCCTTCCACCTTCTCTCCGGTTGTGTTAACTCTTAAGTGTGTCATTTGTAATGTGAGATTCCTGGTTTCTTGGCATTCTTGGTTTCTGGATTTTTCCAGTGACAATTTGCATTTACTGATTTGCACATTTTATCCAAATTTACTTTGAGACCTTGACAGCGTGAACAGGATCTACTATCTCAGGACATTTCCTTTTTGCCAATTGGGAAATAGTAAATGTTTACTGAAAATCCATTCACATCAATTTGATTTATACTGCCTCCTGGTTATACGAGCCTTGTGATTGGATCCTGGAAGAGGACATCCTTAGCTTTTTCCATCTTTTAGGCTACTTTCACACTACGATTTTTTAAAATCCGATGCAGTCCGATATAAATCGGACAGCATCGGATTCTTCTGATGCCTGGAATCGGATGCCAAATAGGCATCCGATTCCGACATTTTATCTGATGCCTGCCCTCACCTCCCTCCTGTCAGCTGTCATCAGCTGTCTCTCCCCCGGTGCTCCAATATGGTCCCCGGTCCTCCCCTCTTCTCCCGCGGTCCTCCATTGCGCTCCCCCTCTTGTCCCCCATTGCGCTCCCTCTCTTGTCCCCGTCCTCTCCTCTTGTCCCCCTCCTCTCCTCTTGTCCTCCTCCTCCTCTCCTCTTGTCCTCCTCCTCTCCTCTTGTCCTCCTCCTCCTCCTCCTCTCCTCTTGTCCTCCCCCTCTCCTCCTCTCCTTTCTCACCTGTCCACGACTCCTGCACGGTCCCGCGCGTCTCCCAGTGCCTTGCTGTTCTGTCTTCTGTGCTGCCAGGACCTCTCGTGATGTCACAATCACATGACTGCCGGCTATTGGTTCCTGGCAGTCATGTGATAGTGACATCACGGCAGGTCTTGTCAGCACAGACGGCAAGATACCTGGAGACACCGGAGACGCCGGGAGATGCCGGGGGCCTCGTGGACAGGTGAGCATAGATTTTTTTTTTTAATTAACCCATTCATTCACTTTTGGAGCGATTTTAGTGTACTAACATGCTCAGTACACTAAAATCGGTCTGAGGAGACATCAGATGTTTCCTCGGACCCTGCTCCATAGGGCCCCATGTCAAATTGATCGGGTCAGATCGGATATGCACTAAATGCCATCCGATTTGGTCCGATCCGAGTTTGTCCGATTTTATTTTCGGTGCTAAAATCGGAGCAGGCGCCGATTTTAGCACCGATAATAAAATCGGACAAAATCGGATCGGACCAAATCGGATGGCATTTAGTGGACATCCGATTCGGTCCGATGCCCATAGGGCTGCATGGGGCCCAAAATCGGTCCGATGCTGTCCGATTTTTATCGGACAGCATCGGAACTGATAAAATCGTAGTGTGAAATCAGCCTTAGGTGTCACGTATTGACTGGAGTGCTGCTGCTGTGCTCTTTGAGTTTTTTTTTTTCTTTAGCCAACCGTGCCAGTGTTTCATTGAGGCAACAGGAGGTCACAACTCGATGCATCTCGATAGCAGCCTCGGTCAGACCTCATTCTGGCCCTCATAGAGATGCATTGGGAGCTTGTGATGCAACTTCTGACTTTGGACCAACCAGAAGTTGTGGGCACAGGACCAGAATGGTGTCCGTAAAAGGTGAAGTCACCGGAAGGTAAGTATATGACAGGGGCAGCGGATTTAGACTTAGTGCACCTCTCTAACACTGAAGAAAAGCTGCTGGAGTGGAGCTTTATAGTTGTAATATAGATTATTGGGTTAAATCTTTTTTCCCCATATGTTTTTTTTTTTAATTTTTCTTTAATACATAAAACTGTGACATCCTTTATACTAATATTAAATATGTCTGCCTCTCATAGGTAATCACAAGGACCTATAGAATATGAGTGATGACAAACCATTTGTATGCACTGCCCCTGGATGTGGCCAGGTAAGACGCCATATAATGGATGGGATGTTTCACCAAAAAGCCACAAACCTGAAAATGGTGTTTAAAGGGATAATATCAAATTGCCGGAAATGAATGTCATTTTCAATATACCTTTAGAATTGTGTGCAGAGTTGTTGCTGAATCCTTTTGGGCCCTTACAGCACATTTATTCTTACTGTGCGGCATGGAAGACACATTACAGTGTGCAGGTCCTGGGTGATACATTGTGGGAAGGGGGGCAGTTTCCAGCATGGCAATGCTGTCAAATTATGAAAGCTAGTATATTTCATATACTGTATGTGTTTTTTTATTTTTAAATGAGGAACAGTGATTTAAATTTTGTTTAAAGGGAACCAGTGAGGTCCTCTATGCCCGGCAACCTAGCCGCAGTCACATATGTGTGCCATAATTCCTGGCCTAACCAGCCCTGTCTAAAACTAATTACTAAAGTCAATGTTTAAAAAAGCATTTATAAAGCGTGGTTTCCCTATACTAATTAGGCCTTTGATCAGTTGGAGGGGCATTGTTTCCCCAGACTAGTCTGCCCTTTTCCATGTTCTCATGCCCCTGTGTGGGTGATAACATGATTTCGGAGAGCTGATGTCACCCCCAGCTCCTGGAAATCTTGTGCTCGTATTGGCAGCATCACTGGGCCTGTGATGTCGGGTGTACAAGAGAGGCGCACTCCGCAGGATCTTGGAACAGCTGCTGCACTTCAGCAATAATGCACTGTGCACCCGTCTGTGGCTGGGGCGCTTACACCCGACGTCAGAAGTGAACTGACGCTGCCAATACGAGCCACCCTCATGCCCAATATTTCCAGGAGCTGCAATGACACCAGCTTTTGGGAATCATGTCATCACGCCCACAGGGGCATGATAACATGGAAAAAGGCCGACTAGTCTGGGGAAACATCGCCACTTTGACTAATTAAAGCCCTAAATAAACATAGGGAAACTTTGTATAAATATTGATTTTAGCAAATAGCATTATTCAGTGATGGTTAGGCGGGTCAGGAAAGCGACAAAAAAAAAGCTTTCAAAATTTGCGACTTTTAACTCTTTATACCAGTTTGAATCCACTCTGCCGAAATGGGTGAAGCCGGTGAAAGGCAAATTAATTAAAAGAGTCGTCGTCTTGTATGCCACAAATGCTATACCAACGCCGGACCGGAGTAGTATTTCTGCCGCAGCAGTTAAGTGCGCCTCTTAATAAATTGTGCATATTGTACTGACTGGTGTAGTGCAAGTCCTCATACAGGCTTGATTGCTGGCTCATGGAAGAGCCACAACAGGACCAAATGGAGCCGTGGTCTAGTATGTGTGCTGCTGATCCATTCCAATGGTTATAAAAGTTTCCCATTCTGCCTATTTTATGGTCTGACCCCACTTAGCAATAAGTTATCACCTCTTTTTTTGGATGGGTGATGATGACTTGTTCTTAACGGACAACCTCTTTAGCTACAGCCATATCTTATATAGTAGTTAATCAGGAGAACTATACAACATTTCTAGGTATTTGCTAATATTAATAATATTACACCTACAATATATTGGGTGGGATAGGATCTTGGGGATGGGGATACCCCTTTGTGGCACCCCTGTAGGGGATTGCCACAGGATCCACCGGTGCAAGGAGGGATTTACACCTTGGTACACACAGCACACAACACTTTCCACCCCAGACCTGAAGGGGAGCTCTACTGGCTGCCTTTAGCTAGATCCCCTTTAAAAGATCCAGGCAAGAGGGGAGGAGTCAGTTAGTCCAGTTAGTCTCAGTTCCAGTCAGGCAGTGAAGAGAGCAGGAGTGAGGAGCTGGTCGCTGGAAACGATCCAGGACCAGGGAACACTGACCCAGCTGTACTGCACCCTTGGGAGAGGGTCGGAGGCCAGTGGAGAATAGGAGAATTAAAGAAGGGAACAAAGCCAGTTTCCCTGTAATACACCCGGACACCGGAGTCCGTCACTGCAAAGCACCCAGTGCAGCAGTAAAAGCCTGGAAGGACCAGAAGGACCAAATCCCCCTGAGATAACTAAAAAGAGACACTCAAAACTGACCAAACACAGGACCAGGGGCCAAAGGAGGAATAGGGACCCCAGAAGGACCTCATTGTCAGTGATAGAGCAAAGCCCTGAGAGGGAGAAGCAGCGGCGAGTTCAGTTACAGTTAGAACTTACCCCAAACCACCGTACACAGAGACCTGTCACCAGTTAAAGGTATCGAAACAAAGACCACTGTCTGTGCGTGTGCGTGTGCCTGTTTAATCGCTGCTATCCACAGCATTGACTGCAGAGACGCTACTGCGACTCCCCTCATCCATCCCCGCTGCCCTGAGGTAAAGCTCCACCTGTGGGGAGCTGTACTACACTGAGCTGCACCTCCATCACCTCAGCGGCTGGCCGCAGCGCTGGTATACACGTTACCAGGTACCACTGGTGGCGTCACGTAACCAATCTCCTTCACCACCATCATCCCCACCTTCCTCGCCATTGAGGGTCCAGCGCGCGAATACCCCCTACCCTGTTGACCGCCTCAACGTTATATATACATGAGAGAGAATCTGTAAATGCTTTCTGTGGACCTTTATTTCATGTAATTTGTTTTGGTGACTCGTGAATGTTTATTTCAATGGGGACAGAGGAATAAGCCGCTGTCAGACACATCAACCTACAGTGCCTTGTGAAAGTATTCGGCCCCCTTGAACTTTTCAACCTTTTGCCACATTTCAGGCTTCAAACACAAAGATATAAATTCTAATTTTTTGTGAAGAATCAACAACAAGTGGGACACAATCGTGAAGTGGAACGAAATTTATTGGATATTTTAAACTTTTTTAACAAATAAAAAAACTGAAAAGTGGGACGTGCAATATTATTCGGCTCTCTTGAGTTAATACTTTGTAGTGCCACCTTTTGCTGCGATTACAGCTGTAAGTCGCTTGGGGTATGTCTCTATCAGCTTTGCAGATCGAGAGACTGAAATTCTTGCCAATTATTCCTTGGAAAGCAGCTGGAGCTCAGTGAGGTTGGATGGAGAGCGTTTCCACTTTTCAGCTCTTTCCACAGATTCTCGATTGGATTCAGGTCTGGACTGTGACTTGGCCATTCTAACACCTGGATACATTTATTTTTGAACCATTCCATTGTAGATTTTGCTTTATGTTTGGGATAATTGTCTTGTTGGAAGATAAATCTCCGTCCCAGTCTCAGGTCTTTTGCAGACTCCACACGTTTTCCTCCAGAATGGTCCTGTATTTGGCTCCGTTCATTTTCCCACCAATTTTAACCATCTTCCCTGTTCCTGCTGAAGAAAAGCAGGCCCAAACCATGATGCTGCCACCACCATGTTTGACAGTGGGGATGGTGTTTTGAGGGTGATGAGCTATGTTGCTTTTATGCCAAACATATCATTTTGCATTGTGGCTAAAAAGTTCGATTTTGGTTTCATCTGACCAGAGCCCCTTTTTCCATGTGCTTGGTGTCTCCCAGGTGGCTTGTGGCAAACTTCAAACAAAACTTTTTATGGACATCTTTGAGAAATGGCTTTCTTCTTGCCACTCTTCCATAAAGGCCAGATTTGTGCAGTGTACGACTGATTGCTGTCCTGTGGACAGACTCTCGCACCTCAGCTGTAGATCTCTCCAGTTCATCCAGAGTGATCATGGCCTTTTGGCTGCATCTCTGATCAGTCTTCTCCTTGTTTGAGATGAAAGTTTAGAGGGACAGCAGGGTCTTGGTAGATTTGCAGTGGTCTGATACTCCTTCCATTTCAATATGATCGCTTTCACAGTGCTCCTTGAGATGTTTAAAACTTGGGAAATCTTTTTGTATCCAAATCAGGCTTTAAACTTCACCACAACAGTATCTCGGACCTGCCTGGTGTGTTCCTTGGTCTTCATGATGCTCTCTGCACTTGAAACGGAACCCTGAGACTATCACAGAGCAGGTGCATTTATACGGAGACTTGATTACACACAGGTGGATTCTATTTATCATTACCAGTCATTTAGGACAACACTGGATCATTCAGAGATCCTCACTGAACGTCTGGAGTGAGTTTGCTGCACTGAAAGTAAAGGGGCCGAATAATATTTCACACTCCACTTTTCAGTTTTTTATTTGTTAAAAAAGTTTAAAATATGCAATAAATTTCGTTCCACGTCACGATTGTGTCCCACTTGTTGTTGATTCTTCACAAAAAAATTGAATTTATATCTTTATGTATGAAGCCTGAAATGTGGCAAAAGGTTGAAAAGTTCAAGGGGCTAAATATTTTCACAACGCACTGTATATCACATGGAAGCAAAGGATCGGGCATAATGAAACACAACATGCATGATCTTTTACCCATCATGCACCAGTTAGCAGGCCTCTGTATATGATATAATTGACTTTTACTGATGAACTCTGCATACGGTACTTTCCTCTATGTGAATGGATCAGCTTTAGTATAAGCAAACTTTCAAAATCTGTGTGTTGTGTTTTATTTTGCTTCCATGAATTTTGTCTCGAATAATTGATTTCTAGGTTAGGCTGGTTTTTCCCTCATCAGGTTCTATCCAGTTTGTGTGCCAAAACCAGGAAAGGATCTTGCAGAGAAAAACTATCGTTGAAAGATTGACACCTGTTCTGAGTTTTGGAGACACTCCTGGCTTTGGCACACAAACTGGATGGACACTGATCAGTGAAAAAACTGCAGTGTGTGAAGCCAGCCTAATAGAAAAACTTTACAATGAATCTGCAATATTTTTAAGTGCCTATAGAAATGTTTAATGAATGATATAAAATAACTAGAAAAGTTTGTTTATTTTTTATTTAATACAATGTTTATAATCCGCAGCGTTTTACCAATGAAGATCATTTGGCCGTACATAAGCATAAACATGAGATGACACTAAAGTTCGGCCCTGCCCGAAATGACAGTGTGATTGTTGCAGGTGAGTGCTCCGTATGTAGGGCGGCAATTTAATTCGACCTACTGTCCAAGTCTTATGGGAGGGCAAACAACATAGTATAGATTGGGGGAGAACACACATTATAGTCTGTAGGAGGGAGGGGTGTGAGCTCTGTATCTGCATTATGGTGAGCATTCACAGTACACTTAGCTCGAGTAGGAAGAAGAAGATGGCACACTCCAATATCTCTGTATATCAGCACAAGGGGGAGACATCTCTCACAGGCTATAGAAGGGGAAATCAGCCCAGGAATGAAGTTGTGCAGATACATGAGAGCTAGTGAAGACAGCAGCATTCTGAACTCATAATACTCTCATCCTGTCTTACCGGTAGCATCCACAAAAGTAAAGTCTGAATCTAGGAGCAGGTTTAAAACATCTTCTCAGGGAGGTTAAAAATGAATGAAAATTTGTGCCGATCCGGCAGATTGCGCTGCATCTGTCGGGTCGGCTGCCTAACGGCTGACCTGCGGCCCGGGTCCGGCAAGCCCCCATCCATTGTCTATGGGGCGTGCGGTCGGGTGCGGCAAGTTCGGTTCTGCCGGGAGCGGCAGATGTGGCACTTGCGGCGGCGAAAAAAAACGCTGCTAGCTGTGTTTTTTTTCCCCCGATGATGCAAGTGCCAGATCTGGCAAAACCCCACTTGCCGCACCAACCAATGGATTGGGGCTTGCCGGATCTGGCAAAACCCCACTTGCCGCACCAACCAATGTATTGGGGCTTGCCGGATCCAGGCTATAAGGCGGCCACTGCGGCGCCATCTGCTGGATCGGACGCAAACATTAGCAAAACGCTGATGTGAAAGCAGC
Organism: Allobates femoralis; assembly: GCA_033576535.1. NCBI lineage: Eukaryota > Metazoa > Chordata > Amphibia > Anura > Aromobatidae > Allobates > Allobates femoralis. Next base: position 45,503,951 of record JARQOC010000011.1, on the reverse strand, counting down.
CTATGGCTGCTTTCACACTGGCAAATTTTCAAATCCGTATGGTTACATGAAATTCATGTATAGTCATGGACAGGTACGAATCTGTGCAAAAGGATGCCAACGGATGTCCACGGACCGTTTTTTTGTAGCAGACACGTCATCAGTCACCAGAGATAGGTGTGGGAGGAGCTGTACTTTGTCTCTGAGCATGCTCAGTACAGCAAAACGGAGCTGTTTCACGGATCTGTTGTTTTCATGGATCCATCTTCCATAGAGCTCCATTATAATTTCAAACGGGCATCAAAGGATCCGTGTCTGTCCCTTGGTGTCCGCGATTTTCGCTGAAACCCAGAAACGTAACAGTTTCCATTTCTGGGTTCATGAAAAATGTGGACACCAACGGATCCGTGACAAAACGGAGACACACGGACACTTTAGGACCATTTCATGCCCATAGGATAACATGGGAGGCCATAACAGATCCGTGGCCATTTGTTTCAAAATGGATAGGCACGGATTTGAAAATTTTCCAGTGTGAAAGCAGCCTAAAGGTACCGTTACACACTTCAATGTTAAAATGATATCACTGTCGATCTCATGGGCGCGCGCGTCGTTAGGACATCATGTTGACATCCTTGGTGAGATGTCACACGCCTAGATATCGTGGACGACGCACCAACGATCCAGCGAGCAGGTATCGTTCGCACAACCCAGTGAACGATACTTGTTCACTGTTGTGAATAGGGGAAGTCGTTAACGACATTGTTATCGTGGAGTCACACAGAACAATGCAGCAGGTTGGCTGATCGTGTGATTTGAGAACATATTCTCAAATCTGCGATCAACGATCCAACGACTTATCGTAATTGAATCTCGGTGTTACACGATATGAAGTAGTAACGATGTCGCTTGAATGACTCCAAACCCGTGATGTTTCAGCGATATCATTCACGATCTCGAACCGTGTAGCAGGGCCTTAAGCCACATGTTGTGTGGACATTATATTAAAATGGAAGTCTTGACTTAGAAGCTAAAAGTAAAGATTAGAAAGAAAAGAAAAAGAGGAGGGAAGAGAGAGGGAAAAAATGTGGGGATACAGAATGTTACTAAGAAGCCAAGATGAGAACAAAGGCTGTTCCTTAAAGGGAACTAACTACCAGGATTTAACCACATGTAAATCAGTGCAGCAGGTGATTAATGTGTGCACCATTACATCACTTTGTTTTTTTTTATTCCTCCCTTGTGGGCTTGTAAGCCCCTGTAAACCAAACCCTGAGCTTACAGCAGAAAGAGAAGCCCACAGGGGAGGAATATAAAAAACCCAAATAGGGGCATCATGCTGCACACATCAATCCCTGCTGCACTGATTACAGGGGATTAAATCCTGGTGGTTGGTTCCCTTTAAAGGATGTCCAGGAGAACCAGGCTCCAGAGTGTTGGTCCCAGCCATCTTGGTCATGAGTAAGCGTTGTTATTATAGGGATTGAGAAGGGGTTCTCCAAGTAGTGGACAACACCTTTAGCCTAGAGTAATCATTCATTTATATAATTTTTTTTTTTTTCAAAAATCATTTTTATTGCTATTTATTAATAAAACAAAATACCCATCCAACATTATAATATTTGAGTACAACTTAAGTCCCCAGTACATATGAATCCACAAGATAATTTCCCATCTCTATTCTAAGCGAGATCACAATAAAGTATCCACCAACCAGCTGCCCACAGTAACCTAATATAAAAACTCCGACTCTAGATCTTTAAATTCCCCAGAGTACCTCCCAAGTCCTCCAATAAGTACCAGGGAGAATTTTTAAAGGGGGAGACCGTGCGCTTAACCTCATCTAAGGACAGTTGCGTAGTTATAAAATCTCTCCATGTAATTAAGAATTTAGCAGTCAAGGTATCCTTGTGCCATTCAGCCTTCAGCCTCTTTGCATAACATCTTTCAACATTTGTGTCATATCTAAAACAGAGGGGCCCGTCTTATGCAACTAATCCCTTAAAATAAGCTTCTTGGCTGACATCGCAATGATATGTAATAATCTAGCTCCTTTCTCCTTCCAGATGTCACCCTTCGGGAATGTAGTAGCCACTTTAAGGGTCAAGATGAACATCTACCTTATAAATGTCCCGTCTCATATTAACCACTTGCTCCCAGAACTGCTGGATGACTGGACAAGTCCAGAGCCCATGTATCATATCGGTTTTCGGGGCATCGCATTTCGGGTAGTATTGTATTCTATCAGGCGCCTGTGTCGTTGGCGGGATGGTAAAGCCATAAATCACTCTATACGTAATACAGAACTGCATGTCCTTCCACTTTTCATTAATTACGTATTTTCAAACTAGCTCCCACTCTTCAAGAATTTTGTCTTCTAAATCTCCTGTTGGGATCAGTTTTTCCTAACCCTTAAACCTGTGTCCTGTGTCGTCAGATGAAGCCATGTCAGTCATCCTCCTCTAGAGTTGAGATATGTTTATGTCATCAATATCAGCCTCCACCAGTTTGTCCCATACATTAGTAAAGCACTCGTTCAAGACGTCTTTTAATTGATTCAGAATATGAAATTGCAATTGCCCGTATTGTAACATCTGCATGGCCGATAACCCAAATTTCTCTGATATCTCTGACCCCCGTACCTATCGTCTATCAGCCATGTGCATCAAGTCGCCTAATCGTCAAATACCTCTGTCTCGCCATTCAGGAAACAGAGTATTCTCTTAACCTAGTTTAAATCCCACATGGGCCCAGGGATTAAGGTATTTCGAAACCTTCCATGCTAAATGGAATTTCTTTTGGACCGCCTTCCAGCACATGGCTGTGTCTCTATGTATCAGCAAGTGCTTCAGAGACTGCGGGACATCAGACCAAGAGGCTTGTAAAAGACTAACTGGGTCCCACGGTCTACAAAGTTCCACCTCATCTTCATAGTTGGAGTGTTTGCTTGATTTTTTTTGCTAAACCAACACATGGTTCGAAAGGCAGGCTAAATTATATCTCCTAATGTCCGGGAGTCCCATCCTCCCCATAACTTTGGGAAGCATCAAATAATTACTGTTAATTGTTGCTTTCCTTCTCCTCCATAAGAACCGCGAAAAGGCAGCATTGAACAATCTTAGTGCTCATCCTCAGCCGCTGAGGCTGCGGTGTTGAAGGCTTGCGCTTGCAAGCCTTGGTGTTCCGGAGCCAGCGTTCCATGCGGCCATCCTGCGCCGCCGGTGTGGGCATCTTCCTCGTGCTTATATGGGTGTCCGTGGCGTCAGCTGGTGAGTGATTAATGTCGGGTTTGCAGCAGCGGGCGCTGGGAGCTCAAACACGTCCCTGCACACCCATCAGAGCCAGAACCAGAAGTAATTTATATAATTTTAATGTTTTTGTTTTTTTTTGTAAAGGGGTAGTTGCATTTTCTTACTAACTTTATATTGGAGAAGTTCCTTTTATTTCCCTGTAAAATAATCAGTGCCAAACAACCATCATTTTCCATATCATGTCCTGTTTTGAGCAATAACCATTTTGAGGCCTCTATTGTCATAAGGTACCGTCACACATAGCAATATTGCTAGGCAATTTCACTGACAATTTGCTGGTTGCAGTGAAATCATAGACACATTGTTACATTTGTACATGGCAACAAAATAGAACAATGTGTCCATGATTTCACTGCAACCAGCAAATTGCCAGTGAAATTGCCTAGCAATATTGCCGCGTGTGACGGTACCTTTACAGTCTCCTTAATAGGAAATTCACTCTTTCATAAATATTCTAATATTAAGAAGTCTATTCCTGGCACTGACCCTCTCTCTCGATCTGGCCGATATCATTCACTATCCCAAAATTGAAGGTTTCCACCTTCTCAGGGTTGTGAGTCCTGGGGTGCAATATTTCCCTTGTGTTTCCAAGTTAATATATGAACGGTTTATAGAATGTAATAGACCAGAAATATAACATTTTTATTATGTATTATTATTTATTAATATATATTTTTTATTATTGAATTTATAGATCAAACGCCAACCCCAACTCGGTTCCTGAAGAACTGTGAAGAAGTTGGTCTGTTTAATGAGCTTGCGAGTCCATTTGAACATGATTTCAAGAAGGGGCCAGATGACGATATTAAGAAGGTACATAAATTATTCCTCAGAGTATCTCAATACCGAGGACATCCAAGAGAAGACAGAGCTGTGTCCTCCCACTCATGTGTGTCTAATCCTCAAATATACCGAATATAGGGAAATAACAGCATGTCCTGCTGTGATAAAGAAAGTAGGAATGACGGGATTTTTTGGTTATATACTTCATCACTGTTTTTTATTGAGTTGTCCCTAAAATGTCAGTCTCAACCTGTTCTACTACAACATCTGGCAAAAATTCTGGAATCACCAGGCTCGGATGATGTTCTTTCAGTTGTTTAATTTTGTAGAAAACAAACAGATCACAGATATGGCACAAAACTAAAGTCATTTCAAATGGCAACTCTCTGCCTTCAAGAAACACTGCTCGATAGTCTGCATCTAAAAAGGAGTGATCACACCTTGGAGAGCTGTTGCACCAAGTGGACTGACATGAATCATGGCTCCAACATGTGACATGTCAATTGAAACAAAGGAGAGGATTATCAAACTCTTAAGAGGGTAAATCAACACGCAATGTTGCAAAAGATGTTGCTTGCTCAGTCAGCTGTGTCTAAAATCTGGTCCAAATGCAAACAACATGGGAAGGTTGTTAAAGGGAAACATACTGGTAGACCAAGGAAGACATCAAAGCGTCAAGACCGGAAACTTACAGTAATAGGTCTCCAAAACAGGAAATGCACAACAAAACAAATGAGGAACGAATGGGAGGAAACTGGAATCACTGTCTGTGACCAAACTGTAAGAAACCGCCTAAAGGAAATGGGATTTAAATACAGAAAAGCTAAACAAAAGCCATCATTAACACCTAAACAGAAAAAAACAAGGTTACAGTGTGCTAAGGAAAAGCAACCGTGGACTGGATGACTGGATGAAAGTCATATTCAGTGATGAATCGTGAATCTGCATTGGGCAAGGTGATGACGCTGGCACTTTTGCTTGGTGTCGTTCCAATGACATTTATAAAGATGACTGCCTGAAGAGAACATGCAAATTTCCACAGTCATTGATGATATGGGGCTGCATGTCAGGTAAAGGCACTGGGGAGATGGCTGTCATTACATCTTCAATAAATGCCCAAGTTTACATTGATATTTTGGATACTTTTCTTATCCCATCAATTGAAAGGATGTTTGGGGATAATGAAATCATTTATCTAGATGATAATGCATCCTGCCATAGAGCAAAAACTGTGAAAACATTCCTTGAAAGAAGACACATAAGGTCAATGTCATGGCCTGTAAATAGTTCTGATCTAAATCCAATTGAAAATCTTTGGTGGAAGTTGAAGAAAATGGTCCATGACAAAGCTCCAACCTGCAAAGCTGATCTGGCAACAGCAATCAGAGAAAGTTGGAGCCAGATTGATGATGAGTACTGTTTGTCACTCATTATGTCCATGCCTCAGAGACTGCAAGCTGTTATAAAAGCCAGAGGTGGTGCAACAAAATACTAGTGATGTATTTGAGTGTTGTTTAGTTTGTTTGTTTGTCATGATTCCATCATTTTTCCCCGTTTGGTCTACAAAAGTAACAGTTATTGACTAGCATATTTTTTTTTTTAAGATTTATTTTAGTGTTTCTCCAAGTCAGAGAGTTGCCATTTGAAATGACTAGTTTTGTGCCACGTCTGTGATCTGCTTTTTTAATACAAAATTAAACAACTGAATGGACATCCTCAGAGCCAGGTGATTCCATCATTTTTGCCAAGGGTTGTACAAGGTGTAGACACAGGGTGCAGGTACAGATAGAAACCAACCGTAAGAGGCCAGAAGAGTTCATGCATAGGTCCTATTATTTGGGCTATGTTCAAATGTTGCATTTTTGCAGTGCTTTTTCATGGGTTTTATGATATTAAAAGCTGCTTTTTACAGCACCAGCAAAAGCTCTCAGATCTCAGAAATCTCATGCACACACACTTGCTTTTTGTACTCCTTACTGCAATGGAAACCTGCAGTGTATTTGAAAGGAGTAGCACTGTAATGCTCATAGCTGCAAGCATTAGGAATCACTGTCATTGGGTCACTGTACTGATAACGATGTAGAGGCGGAGACCCTGATTCCACTGATGTAACACTGGCTGGTCTGCTCATTGTGATGTTTTCTCTGCAGTGATCAGACTACTGAGCTGTGTATAACCTCACTCACACCACTGATTAGCAGCTTTCTGTCAATGACCAGTTTACACAAAAAGCTGCCAATCTGGTGAGGATGGGGTTACACAGAACAGTTGACTGGGAGTCCTGGAGTGATAATCTCCTACTGATAAAACTTTGATTTTATTGACACAGCAACGCACAGGCTAGGAAGTGACACATCGCTGTAATCAGGTTCTCAGCCTTTAAGGCCGGGATACATGTAGCGACATCGCTACCATCAGGTTTTGTGACATTGCAGCGACCTCGCAAGCGAAGTCGCTGCGTGTGACATGCCGCAGCGAGCAGCGATGAGCTTGCTGATGGTTGATCACTGCGGAATGGCCACGACCATTTTTGGTCATCGGTCTCCTGCTGGGCAGCATACATCGGCGTGTGGGACACTCCTCTAACCCGATGTGTTCCCTGGTAACCAGGGTACACATCGGGTTACTAAGCACAGCCTTCAGGTAACCAGGGTACACATCGGGTTACTAAGCACAGCGTTCTGGTAACCAGGGTATACATCGGGTTACTAAGCACAGCACGCTTTGCATAGTAATCCGATGTATACCCTGGTTACCAGCGTTCTCCCACTTACACCAGCCTATCAGAATACAATAGCGGAACCTCGACATCGTGGAAAAGAATAGTTTATATTCTTTTCCACAATGTCAAGGTCGTTACACAGGTTGCTGGTGACTGAGGAGATCTGCCTGTTTGACGGCTCACCAGCGACCACACAACCATGTTCCAACGATCCCGGCCAGGTCGGATTCATCGCTATGTGTAATGTAGCCTTTATCCTATGCTTCTCTCAGATTACACAGCAAAAACCTAGTGACAGATTCCCTTTAAGAGCTTTAAAATAACATAACATGGTTCAATGTGATATGGTTTCAAGTTGAACACCATACAACTACTAAGACACAGGGGAAATAACACATAGAATTGGCACTCCGAAAAAAAGACAAGTGACAGTCGACCAAGGTTTCAGCCATCCACCAATCTTGTCTAGAGCTGCAAAGTGACGAAGAGAGCAGTTATCCATGTGAGGTTCTGAAGTCCTGGGTAACTTGCAGTAAAGCTTTTGTTGAGGAGCGAGATCGATTATATGGGTCGGCAATCCATTTTTTTTAAAAAAAAGAGTCTGTCAGCAATTTTTTGCAATGTAATTTGAAGACCGCATTCTGTAGGGGTTAATATATAGATTTCTGCAATGCGTCTCTTATCACACTTTGTTTTGTTCTTTACTTGCAATGTTTGTTTTAGCTTCAGGAGATTATCATTTCTGGACTAGGTCAGCTAGAGGGCAACTAGTCCTACACCCCCCTGATGGTTTAGCAGCTGACCATTAGCAACCTGTAATTCATATGGCACACTATATAAGTGGTCAAAAACAGTTAAATGACTCGATAAGTAGTGGGGAATGCTCAAAACTATGCTATAAACACCAAAAGAATATACTAAACAAAACCTACTAAAATTCATGAAATTGTATTAAATTATTAAACCTACAAATCACACAACAATTTTTAGGCCAACAAATTAAGAAATAAACCCTTTAAAGGGAAGGAGGTTTTATACAATAACACAGAGTGGGTAAGTGAGACAGCGGAGACATGGGAATCTTCAATACATCTCCATTCACAGATCAAAATATCTATCGATGGTGTCAAGGTAGAGAAAGCTAGACTATCTAGTTTGCATAAATTATAATATTTAGGCCACATCATGGACTTATTCCATTATCAGAGTCCTACAGTGTCTAAAGTCTAAAATTAACAATAAAGTGCTCAGGGCAAATCTTCCCTATAACAATTTGCAAATCAAAGGGAACCTTCTGTGTAAGTCCCAACACATGTTTTGCACGTTATGGCTAAATAGAAAAACTTTGATTGTGTCAGAACCGCTGGCTAAGCCTGGCTTCACACCACGTTCTTCAGGATCGCCCCGGATCCGATTTCGGCCCCATAGTATCCCTATGGGGCCGGATGGCAGTCATTTGCCATCCGGTTTCTATCCGTCTGGGAGGATTCGGGAGAATGCAGGTTTTTCTCCCGGACACAAAATCACAGCTTGCTGCGATTTTTCTGTCCGGGCCAAAAATCTGCATAAATCGGATCCTCTCGGATCCGGCGCCCCCGAACATGGGAGTCTACGGTGCCGGATCCGACAAAAAAAAATCACATCTGGCTGCCCGGACGCCTAGTGCTGGAGCTCAGCGCTGGCCGCGCTGAATTTCAGCACCTGGAGCTGTCCTCTGCAGAGATTTCAGGACCACGGCTAGCTCCCCGCAAGCCGCACTTCTAACATTTCAGCAGGGACAGCCCCTGAACCCTGTAATCTGGCGAATCCGGCAGAAAACAGGATCAGAGGGTATATTTGCCCTCCGGTTCTGTCCTATTCGGGGCTATCAGGTTCTGTCCGGTGTTTCCAGCAAAACACCGGACAGAACCTGATAGCTCAAAACCGTGGTGTGAATCTAGCTTAAGTGATACATTGATGGATTCAGGGTCTCATTGCCTACAACATGCTTCTCTTAGATGAGGTAGCTAAATCCTTTTTCCAGATTCCCTTTAATGTCTCGGGTTTTTTGTTCTCCCATGTAATTTTGTGCTGTAGATGCCCCTGGATCTATCACCTCTTGCCACACCAGTTATACGAAGCAAGATTGAGGCACCAGCTATTGTAGAGACGACGCATCAGAACAGTCCATTACCTCATCCAGAGTCCACCACAAGTGACGAAAAGGTGAGAGGGCCAGGCATATATGAAGGTATTATAGTGCAAAGTATGTGTTTACCTTTTATAGCTCTCAAAGTTCTGTCACATTTAGGCTTTTAGGAGTCAGTTTAAAAAAATAAAATTAGTGCCCAGTCTGTATAGACTTATGGCCTTGCTCAATAAGTGATGCTCAGGGGCTGGTTGGCCCAGGGGGCAGATGCCTCCCAGGCCAGTGGTCAAGCAGCAGTTTTGGGGCCGCCTGGCCATCTGTCATGTTGGTCTGGGAGGCCGCTCTGCCCCTGAATCTCACTGCTCATGGGCCACTGCTGTGTTCTTGTCCCCCAGGCGAAATTTGCCAGCCAGCCCCTGACGCTGCAAGTGAATTGTAGGGAATGTTCTTACTATGTAAAAAGCTACATGCTGACAACAGTCTTACTAAAACAATGAAATAAGGAGGAGTATCATTTCAGTAGTATTGCTGCCTCTCTGCAGCATTTTACATATCTCATGGACAAAGAAAGAAAAATCAATAGGTTGCTGTAACTAGTAGTACATAAGGAAACAAAATGTGAACTGGAATTAAAATGGAACAATGCAGTAGGTGCATGTTCTCACTGGTCTCAAACCAGCTAAACCAACGAAAAATATATAGTGAACAAATACCCTAAAATAAAATTTAACAAAGAAAGGCGGCACTCACCAGGGCTTTTCTGTGATTTATTCAGTACTCGTAAATTCACAAGGTGCAGGCAGGGAGCAGGGGCTGGGATGACGACGGCACCGTTTCGCGCTGTATGCCGTCGTCATCCCAGCCCCTGCTCCCTCCCTGCACCTTGTGAATTTACGAGTACTGAATAAAGCACAGAAAAGCCCTGGTGAGTGCCGCCTTTCTTTGTTAAATTTGATTCGTATATGGTCTTGGGACAGGCACCACAGGCTTCCACACCGTGTACTCCCTGGCTGTCCAGCCGTATAACCTGCAGCATTGGTGCCCCTCCTTCTATTGATGTGAAATACCCTAAAATAAATGAATAAATAAATTGTAAAGTGTATACAAGTAAATCGGGGTACTCAGTGACCTTATTTGATCAAGAAATGCGCAAGCCATCCCACCGTGTCAAGGCGAGCCCATCGGGACGGTCCCTACATAACAATATTAAAAACCTTACCAGTTGTTCTTGACATAAACCTGACAAGGACTGAGAAGGACCTGGGTCCCAATGGAGAACACCAAGCAATGTGTGTCACGGATACACGGTGCAAAACACTGATGACATGAGACTTTACATGCAATGGCCGTATGGTGCTCCTACGCTTTTACAGGCCTGTATGTGTGTGTTTCTATGTGCATATAGTTTGTATGTAGCAAAACTGTCTTTATGTGCTAACTCTGCTGCATATCGAATTGTTCTCTTTCTGTTTGCTAGGAAGTGCCATTGCCAACCGCACAGCCCACATCTACCATCGTTCGGCCACCATCGCTTCAAGTTCCTAATGTGCTGCTTACAAATTCGGAATCAAGTGTTATTATTCAACCAGCGGTACCTTCACCTACATCTAGCACTGTAATAACCCAGGCGCCACCTTCCAACAGACCCATAGTGTGAGTACACGAGACCATACTGTACCCCAGTAGACTGCGCTGATCTCTAGGGGGACCGCGGCCCAGACTGTCTCACTATGTCTGTTTTGCATTATGTCAATAATGCCCTTAGTAAATATTAAAGGGTTTGTACACTACCAGGATAACCCCCTCTGATTACACTCGTTTCTCCCACTTAAAGTAATAGACCCTATACTCACCACCAGTGCTGCCGCTGTTCCAACACTGTTAGTAAACGCGGCTTGGGTCTCACGTGACATTGTGAGGTGACTCGAACCCCGCGTCCAATCACCGGCGGCTTACCGCCTTCGGACCAAACAATCATCACTTGCTACTGATAGGTCGATTGGTCCAAAGGCAGGGAGAAGGAAGCTGGTGATGATTGGACGCAGAACTCATGTGACGTCACAATGTCACGTGAGCCCTGAGCAGGGATTACTGACAGAGCTGGAGTGACGGCAGCATGGGAGGTGAGTATGGGGTCTATTATTTTAACTGGGGGAAACGAGTGGAATCAGAAGAGGTTGTCCTACCAGTGCAAACCCCTTTAATCAGTTAGGGCATCTTAAGATTTTTAATTACGTTAATTATAGACTTTTCCTTATAAACAATCCCCTTGGATACAGGCTTCTAGATGAACGTATTTATTGCTTAGGTGTGAATTGTAATATATTCACATGGGATGAGTATAATAAAATGACCCCATATAACTTTCTTCCTCCACAGCGATGATCTTCCTTGGATTGCTTGGGTTCAGAATATGTAACCAGTATATGGTATGACCCAGAGTCATACTTTTGTAATATGAATAATGGCAATAATATGTAAATGGCTTGTCCACTTCTGAGGACTATTTTGTTTAAAAAATTCACAAAAAGGACACTTTCAGAAAAACTCACTATTTGTTTTTTCTTCCTAACGTTATGCATTTAGGGCTAAAAAATGATTTTTGCACTTGGGTTTCATTGCATTGATATAATTGTTTTGGCTTCTACAATCTTCTTGTTCCCCTGCACATTTATCTTTGGTGCAGTCTGTGGTCATAAATCATTTGAAAGGAGCTGAGAATTAACAAAAAAAAAAATCCTCCTCCATTGGACTGTCAGGATGAGCTCACTGAAGGGTTCTCATTTGCCCCATTTTTCAGCCAGCAATAGACAGCACAAAGGGGAGGTTATAGAGGGCAAACAGTGCAACATTTGTAATGAAACCCAATTGCCAAGAAATGTATGCATTTAAAGGGGTTTGTGTAGGACTCTAACACTGATGACTTATCCTTAGGATATGTCATCAATGTCTGATCTGTGGGGTGTAACACCCGGCACCCCCGCTGATCAGCTGTTCCCGGTGCCACCGGCTTGAACTACCAAGTTGCGGAGCTGCACAGCGCTGTCATCTACATAGTGGCCACGGCCGGGTACTGCATGTCCGCCTCTATTTGAATCAATAGGGAGCTGATATTTAGTGCCCAGACATGGCCTCTATTCCATTAATAGAGTTATGCTGTACAACTCCGGAGCTGAATAGTTCCAGCCAACGGCATCAGGAACAGCTGATCAGCGAGGATGCACCCCCACCAATCAGACATTGATTACTTATCCTTAGGATAGATGATCAATGCTGAAATCTCGGACAACCCCTTTAAGTAAGAAAAAAAGCTTCCCCCTTTTATTATCTTGCTAGATCATTCATATTATGGAACACGGGTATGTAGTCATATCAGAGGACCTTTGCATCTGTGTTACATAATGTATTGGATAAATTATGTCAGCAACATGAATGGGATCATGAGTGAAAAGGGAAGGACTGAAATATAATGCCGGCAATAAAGGGAATCTGTCAGCTGATTGATGTGGCCTGATCCCTTGGGCAGCAGTAACCTGAGGACGGCTCCATTATCGCAGACACATTTTACTCTGAAATGTGGCAGCGCCTAACAGAAATCCTAAGTGGAAACTGTGCCTGGGAACGATGCGACCCCCAGTCCCCCTCACTGACCAGTCTCTCCTAACCCTATGTCTGTGTATATGGAGAGACCGGTCTGTCTAATTAAGCGGGAACGGAGCACATGCTTCTTGGACTAGTTATCCTCATTATGGCTGCCATCTTATTGTCAGCTTGTTCTGAAACCGCAGCATTTCAGACTGACTGCAATACCGGAGCCGGTCTCTGAACGGGCTGCATGATTCCGATGACAGGTTCTCTTTAAACAGCTACATTGGGGATACTGTGTAGCTCATGTAGGCTGGCATTAGTTTTTCTTTGCCAACAGAATATTCTGTATCCACCGTTGGTATGATTAAAATGAAATTCTGGTCAACACTGAAAAATTTACTTTGACATGGAGTTTCTGAGCTTAAGGTGCCCACTCACATGCACTAAGATGCCAATACAGAAGAACCAAAGTGCCCATACACAGGTACTAGGGTGCCTTTACCCAGGTGCTAGAGTGCCTGTACACAGGTGCTAGGGTGCCTGTACACAGGTGCTAGGGTGCCTGTACACAGGTGCTAGGGTGCCTGTACACAGGTGCTAGGTTGCCTGTACACAGGTGCCAGGGTGCCTGTACACAGGTGCTAGGTTGCCTGTACACAGGTGCCAGGGTGCCTGTACACAGGTGCTAGGGTGCCTGTACACAAGTGCTAGGGTTCCTGTACACAGGTGCTAGGGTTCCTGTACACAGGTGCTAGGGTGCCCGTACACAGGTGCTAGGGTGCCCGTACACAGGTGCTAGGGTGCCTGTACACAAGTGCTAGGGTGCTCGTACACAGGTGCGAGGGTGCCCGTACACAGGTGCTAGGGTGCCCGTACACAGGTGCTAGGGTGCCCGTACACAGGTGCTAGGGTGCCTGTACACAGGTGCTAGGGTGCCTGTACACAGGTGCTAGGGTGCCCGTACACAGGTGCTAGGGTGCCCGTACACAGGTGTTAGGGTACCCATACACAGGTACTAGGGGGCCCATAAATAGGTACAAGGAGGACCATACACAGATACAAGGGAGCCCATTCACATGAACTAAGGTGCTCATACACAGGTACTAGGGTGCCAGTACATAGGTACTGGGGTGCCCGTACACATGATGTTTCTGTTGGCTGACGTCCTAGCTGACCATATGTTTCTAATGAGGGGAAGGGAGACGTCTCTGCTGCACGCTCCTTACAGATCCTTATCTCCACTGGGAGAACAAGGATCCTACATCTAAATTTATCATCATGTGTCTGGAGAGTCAGGAGGACACATACATGACAGATGGTCGTCCGGACCCCTGAATTAGCAGTTTTGGCTGCTCTTAATCTGATTAGTATTGGGTCCTTACATGCCCAGTTAGATCTCATACAAGGTCCCCTGCCGTCTACTGCTCTCTGCTCAGGGTACCTTCCATACACGAGTTGTCATAGAGCAATATTGTAATATGAATGAAGTGATGAGTGAATACAGAGAGGCGTGAAGATGGCGGCGGGTCTCTACATCCAGACCAGCTACATATCTATGGCACAGCACAAGCTCCTGAACTCTGGACATAAGCAGGTTTTTCGGTTTTCTCCAGCTTTTCATTTGACGAATGTTCACTTTTATGTCACTTGCTTATAGCTGATACATCCAGACTTTCTCAATTTTCAAGTCTGTGCTTGACTTGTATTTTTAAGGTTGGTCCCTGCTTTTTTCTATCCTCAGACCAGTTCCAGCTCCTTTTCCTCTATTGTTGCATCTACCTAATGGACAAACCATGCCTGTTGCTATTCCTGCCTCAATCACAAATTCCAATGTACACATACCTGCTCCAGTCCCAGTAAGTCTGTATGTGTGTGATTCTCCTTGGTGTGTAGCTAGATGGGTCTTTTCTGTACGTCATCATCTCCCTTGTGTCCATCACACCATACCGTCCTCACGTCTGATTAATGGGGATGCCTCTGCTCCTTCTGCTTCTTTGGTGTGAACACGCCCCTACAGCTGTCACTGGGATCACATGCGGCGGCTTTCACTTTTCACTATGTCCAGTTTGCAGTGTAATTTGCCAAGTGGAAATTGTCAAAGCTATATGTTTAATAATGGAGCTTGTTGAATGGTGACTGTAAATGTCTCGGAAATATATATTCACCCATACTAACCCTGATTCAAATCCTTTAGTCATGTGTAGGGGAACACAATTGACATCCATTGCACCCATGAACGAGACCTTCTGCCTTCCTGGTCATGGCCGATAAATCAATCTGGATTTTATTATTGCAATTCTAGGAGAGCAGCCAAAAAGAAGATCCTTGGCTGACCCAGCATCTCCATGAATCATCATTGACTCTAAAGGGAATCTGTCAGCAGGATTTTGCCATCCCATCTGAGAGCAGCACAATGTAGGGGCAGAGACCCTGATTCCAGCGATGTATTAGTTACTAAGATGCTTGCTGTCATTTTGATAAATTTACTGTTATCTCTGCTGCAATATTTTTAATTATAATTTTTAGTTATATAGCGCCAACATATTCCGCAGCACTTTACAGTTCAGAGGGGACATGTACAGATAACATGAGACAATACAGAGTGACACAAATCAACAGATACCATGAGGAGTGAGGGCCCTGCTCAAAGCTTATATTCTAAGCGGAAATAGGTGAGGCACAAAAGGTAAAAAGATTTAGTAGTTCATGAATATGCTGGACTACCTGCCAGCAGGCCAAATAGTCCTGTAATAATAATCGCCAGCTGATTAATCAGTGATTTTATCAAAACGGAGCACCCCAGTAAGTGACACATCGTTAGAATCAGGATCTCTTGCCCCTTATTATGCTGCTCTCCGATTAGGTGTCAAAAACCTGGTCACAGATTCCCTTTAGTGCCCTCCTTGTAATGCTTCACTTTCCCTGTGTTGGCATTGCAGGGGAATTATATTTCCTGGACCCGTCATAGATGAAAGCTGATTGCTGGGGGCCCAGTAGTGAGACATCGGTGATTGTTACCGTCAGGGAAGTCTTCTTACAAAAGGAGTGAAAGCAGATTGCTCTGTGCCTTATTATATCAACAACCCTGAGCTTTCCCAGACTCTCCTTCTGTGTTTGGTGCTAATGCTTAATGTATGATCCTGAGTTGGGGCACCACACTATATACCTTGACTTATACCACAATTAAAGGGATTTTCTAGGATTTAAAAAAAATAAGACAGTCAACAGGTGATTTAAAAAAACAAGTGTGCAGCAACAAGAACATTGTCTCTGTTTACTTCTCTGTGTGGATGATGAACAACACATGACTTCTGGAGTCAATCACTGCCTTCATATATAATTATAAACCATTGAAACCTGGGATTGGCAGCAACAGTCATGCCTCTGTACCGGATCTCATCTCTGCAGCGTCCATGTGTCTGTACAGAATCTCATCCCTGCAGCGGTCATGTGTCTGTACAGCTCCTCATCTCTGCAGCTTCATGTGCTGTACAGGATCTCATCTCTGCAGCGGTCATGTGTCTGTACAGGAGCTCATCTCTGCATCATCATGTGTCTGTACAGGATCTCAGCCCTGCAGCGTCATGTGTCTGTACAGGATCTCATCTCTGCAGCGGTCATGCCTCTGTACAGGATCTCATCTCTGCATCATCATGTGTCTGTACAGGATCTCAGCCCTGCAGCGTCATGTGTCTGTACAGGATCTCATCTCTGCAGCGGTCATGCCTCTGTACAGGATCTCATCTCTGCATCATCATGTGTCTGTACAGGATCTCAGCCCTGCAGCGTCATGTGTCTGTACAGGATCTCATCTCTGCAGCGGTCATGTGTCTGTGCAGCTCCTCATCTCTGCAGCGGTCATGTGTCTGTACAGCTCCTCATCTCTGCAGCGGTCATGTGTCTGTACAGGATCTCATCTCTGCAGCGGTCATGTGTCTGTACAGGATCTCATCTCTGCAGCGGTCATATGTCTGTACAGGATCTCATCTCTGCAGCGGTCATGAGTCTGTATAGGATCTCATCTCTGCAGCTTCATGTGCTGTACAGGATTTAATCTCTGCAGCTTCATGTGCTGTACAGGATCTCATCTCTGCAGCGGTCATGTGTCTGTACAGGATCTCATCTCTGCAGTGGTCATATGTCTGTACAGGATCTAATCTCTGCAGCGGTCATATGTCTGTACAGGATCTCATCTCTGCAGCGGTCATATGTCTGTACAGGATCTCATTTCTGCAGCTTCATGAGCTGTACAGGAGCTCATCTCTGCATCATCATGTGTCTGTACAGAATCTCATCCCTGCAGCGTCATGTGTCTGTACAGGATCCCATCTCTGCAGCAGTCATGTGTCTGTTCAGGATCTCATTTCTGCAGGGGTCATGTGTCTGTACAGGATCTCATCTCTACAGCGGTCATAGTCTGTACAAGATCTCATCTCTACAGCGGTCATAGTCTGTACAAGATCTCATCTCTACAGCGGTCATAGTCTGTATAGGATCTCATCTCTACAGCGGTCATAGTCTGTACAGGATCTCATCTCTACAGCGGTCATAGTCTGTACAGGATCTCATCTCTACAGCGGTCATAGTCTGTACAGGATCACATCTCTGCAGGGGTCATGTGTCTGTACAGGATCTCATCTCTGCAGCAGTCATGTGTCTGTACAGGACCTCATCTCTGCAGGGGTCATGTGTCTGTACAGGATCTCATCTCTGCAGCAGTCATGTGTCTGTACAGGACCTCATCTCTGCAGCTTCATGTGTCTGTACAGGACCTCATCTCTGCAGCTTCATGTGCTGTACAGGATCTCATCTCTACAGCGGTCATAGTCTGTACAGGATCACATCTCTGCAGGGGTCATGTGTCTGTACAGGATCCCAGCTCTGCAGTAGTCGTGTGTCTGTACAGGATCTCATCTCTACAGCGGTCATAGCCTGTACTGGATCTCATCTCTACAGTGGTCATAGTCTGTACAGGATCTCATCTCTGCAGCAGTCATGTGTCTGTACAGGACCTCATCTCTGCAGCTTCATGTGCTGTACAGGATCTCATCTCTGCAGCGGTCATGTGTCTGTACAGGATCTCATCTATGCAGCTTCATGTGCTGTACAGGAGGTCATCTCTGCATCATCATGTGTCTGTACAGAATCTCATCCCTGCAGCGTCATGTGTCTGTACAGGATCACATCTCGGCAGGGGTCATGTGTCTGTACAGGATCTCATCTCTGTAGTGGTCATGTGTCTGTACAGGATCTCATATCTGCAGGGGTTATGTGTCTGTACTGGATCTCGTCAATTTTGGTAAATAAACAGAGGTCTATAGAGACCACTGGGTTTTTGGTGATAAAGCTGTGAGGGTTTTACCATGTTAGTATCAAGTCAAATTCCCTTTTTTAGATCCCTCAACATCAAAAGAGGGTTGGATTTTAAACTAGGGTG
Source organism: Allobates femoralis (assembly GCA_033576535.1). Lineage (NCBI taxonomy): Eukaryota > Metazoa > Chordata > Amphibia > Anura > Aromobatidae > Allobates > Allobates femoralis. The sequence continues at coordinate 45,486,003 of JARQOC010000011.1, read as the reverse complement.
GTTTTTTTTGGAAAATTAAATGAACAGATTAGATGGTTGACCTAACTTCTTCTAGTGCTGGTCTTCACACCTCCCAATTTTCACATGGAGTACTTGTGAGCCACACAAAGACATGTCCATTTTTTACTTGCAACACTGATAAAACGCTAACGGCACATGGATAAAACACGTGTGACATATACCAAAAAATACACGAGACACTGAAATGAATTGTTCTTTATGTGTTACAGATTGCAACGATAGATATATAGTTTTATAGATTTTACAGCTATAACTAAATAATTAAATAAAAAAACAACATGAGGTCCCACTAATTTTTGATAACCAGCCAAAGTAAAGCAGACAGCTGTGGGGCTAGTATTATCAGGCCAGGAAGGTCCATGGTTATTGGACCCTTCCCAGCCTAAATATACTGTAGTCATCCCAGAAGTGGTGCATCCCATTAGACTGTCCTGATGCGGGGGCAATCGGGAATGAAATGGTAGTTGAGGTTGATGTCAGCGGTGTAGTGTCAGCTGGCATCAAGCTGTGGTGTTAGTAATAGAGAGGGATGTATCAGACACCCCCATTACTAACCCAGTAGTCCAAAATAAGAAGACACACATAAAAAATAATTAAGTTATTTAATTAAACACTCCCCGAACCTTTTCCTTGTTTATGATGTTATTTTAAAAAGAAAAACATGCAGCTCCACTGTAGTCCTGGGAACGTGCCATATTCCTCAAAAGGATATCTGAAAACTAAACACAAATATACAAACACAGGGAAACACAAGACTCTTACCGTCATTCACAAACATTGTTGCGCGGTAGTCTAGAGTGAAGAGTGAGCAGAAACCTCTGAAGACTAATATCACTACTCACAATACCCAGCAGCACCTCTGAAGAGCGGTAACATCAGTAACATTACTGCTGTTGAGGGTCACCAGGTCACTCCGGGTCACACTACGCTGCATGAGACCCAGCGACTGTTATGTAAGGCATGTTACCTGCTCATAAAAATGAACAAAGTGGTGAACGAGGGTAAGTGTCTTGTTTTATTTCTCTGTTTGTATGTCTGTGGATTTTTTTTTTCAGATATCCTTTTGTGGACTATGACTGATTCCTATGACTATGGCAGAGCTGCATGTTTGTTTGTTTGTTTGTTTTTTAAATAAAATTGTGAATGAGGAAAAGTTTCAGGGAGTGTCTGTTTAAATAAATTATTTTTTTGTGTATGTGTCTTTTTTTTTTAATTGACTTACTGGGTTAGTAATGGGGTGTATGATAGACCACTCTTCATTACAGTTCATCCAGCTGACATCAATCCTTAACCATTACGCCAATTACAATCGCACCAGGATAATCAGGAAGAGCTGAGGTAAAGCACCAGAGTAGGTGTATCTTATGTATTGCATCACTTCTGGGGCCTCTGCAGCCTGATATTCTTAGGGTCCCATTACACTTGGCGACATTCTAACGATCCCGACAATGATACGACCTGGTAAGGATCGCTGGAATGTCGCTACGTGGTCACTGGTGGTGAGATGTCAAACAGTCAGATCACTGAACGATGCAGCAACGATACGGAGACCCGTATAATGACCTCGGTGGTCGTTGGGACCCTGTGACACAGCATCTAGTCTGACAACTCAGACCTACGTGGCTGAGCTCTGAGTCACCAATGAGGTCGTTGTTAAGGTGTCAAACACACTGATGCATGCTGCCCAGTGGGAAACCGATGATCAAAAAATGATCCAGGCCATTTCGACACGATCAGCGATCTCACAGCGGGGGCCCGGTCACTGTTACGTGTCAAACAGCGAGATCGCTGGCGAGGTCGCTGTTGCGTCACAAAACCTGTGACGAAACAGCGATCTCGCTAGGTGTGACGGGGGCTTCAGGCTGGGAAAAGCTCAATAAGGCTGGCTTCACACTGCAGATTTTTCCCTGATCAGGTTCGATCAGGTTTGTGTGCCAAAACAAGGAGAGGAACCAGGAGGGGGACTTGCAGAGAAAAAGTATAATTGAAAGATTGACACCTGTTCTGGGTTTTGGAGACACTCCTGGTTTTAGCACACAAACTGGATAGACACTGATCGGTGAAAAAACTGCAGTGTGAAGCCAGCCTAACAATAAAGCTTCCCAGCTTGATAATATCAGTCTGCAGCTGTCTGCTTTACCTTACAGTCGGCAGCTGCCTGCTTTACCTTACTGTCTGCAGCTGCCTGCTTTACCCTACCATCAGCATCTGTCTGCTTTACCTTACAGTCGGCATCTGTCTGCTTTACCTTACAGTCGGCAGCTGTCTGCTTTACCTTGCAGTCGGCAGCTGTCTGCTTTACCTTGCAGTCGGCAGCTGTCTGCTTTACCTTACCCTCGGCAGCTGTCTGCTTTACCTTACAGTTGGCAGCTGTCTGCTTTACCTTACAGTCGTCAGCTGTCTGCTTTACCTTACAGTCGTCAGCTGTCTGCTTTACCTTACAGTCGGCAGCTGTCTGGTTTACCTTACAGTCGGCGGCTGTCTGGTTTACCTTACCCTCGGCAGCTGTCTGCTTTACCTTACATTCGGCAGCTGTCTGGTTTACGTTACCCTCGGCAGCTGCCTGGTTTACCTTACAGTCGGCAGCTGTCTGCTTTACCTTACAGTCGGCAGCTGTCTGCTTTACCTTACAGTCGGCAGCTGTCTGCTTTACCTTACCCTCTGCAGCTGTCTACTTTCCCTTACAGTCGGCAGCTGTCTGCTTTACCTTTTCTAATTATTAAAAAAGGGGTGACCCAAAATCGTTTTTTTTCATTAAATTATTTATTTTGTTAATGGCTTTCAAATCTTTCATGCTATTCATGATATCTATTAGCTATCTTTCGATCATCCCTATCTATCTATCTATCTATCTATCTATCTATCTATCTATCTATCTATCTATCATTATATACTATCTTTGCACATTTTTAACACATCAAAAAACATTAATTTCAGTGTCATGCATTTTTTCTGGTACATGTCACACGGACGTCACCTGTACCGGAGGGGCATGTACACACATATGGCACATGGATGTCACATACACATGGATGACAAAAACGGAAGCAGCCACACGTTTTTCAGTGGAGGTGTGAAGGGGGCCTAAGATACACTTTAGGCTCAATTTATACCTGCATTGTGGCCATTGACAGGAGGCTACATCTCACATAATTGACACCATGTCCATGAATGATATAGTAAATGCAGTTTGTCATGTACCACTGTTGTCTGGCATTTAACCCCTTCACAACCAAGGGTATATCTATACATCCAGCACCGATCGGATCATTAATCTAATTGGAATTATTACTGACAACGCAATCAAAAGCATCACAGCGGGGATCGCGCCATTGCCTACTGCCATCAGTGACCCCATGATGCAATTACAGGTCCTCACTGCATTGCCATGACAATGCAAGGTCAGTTGATGACCCCGGATGCTGTGATGAATCGCTTCCAGCCTGTGATACCTGGGTGACTTAGCCAACAGATAGTGATCATTTGTGCTGTACAGAGGGATGGTGAAGCATCTCTGTATATAACACAAGCGGTCACACTGTGCAATGCTGAAGTGCCCTAGGGGGTCAGTGTAAAGTAAGTAAAAAGTTTAAAAAAAAACACAAAGTTCAAATCACCCCCCTTTTGCCCCTTTGAAAATAAAACTATAAAAAAATACACATATTTGGTATCGCCGTGTTCAGAAATGCCCGAACTATCAAAATATAAACTCAATTCATGAGATCAGTAAACTGCTATAAAGAAAAAAACCTACAAACATCAAAATTAAGTTTGGTCGCCGCAATAAAATGCAACGGGCGATCAAAACGGCGCCTCTACCCAAAAAAGGTGTCCTAAGAAACATCAACAAAAAATCAGCCATCAACACAGACCCAGGTCCCGAAAAATGAGACCACTATGGCTCGCGGAAAATGGCACCAAAAGTGCAATTCTTTTCCTTTGAAAACTTATGATTTTTTTTCACCACTTAGATAACTGTAAAAGTATGCATGTTTGGTATCTATGAACTCATACCGACCTGAGGCATCATACTGACATGGCAGTTTTACCATATAGTCAACATGGTGAATAGAAACTCAAAAAAACAATTATGTAATTGCAGGATTTTTTTGCAATTTTACCGCACTTAGAATTTTTTTCCTGTTTTCCAGAACACATCTATATTGTATAATAATTTATATTATTCAAAAGTACGACTCGTCCCACAAAAACAAGCCCTCATGTAGCTACATTGATGGAAAAATACAAAGGTTATGACTCTTGGAGAAAGAGGGGGGAAACAGAAAATTGCCCGGGGGTGAAGGCGTTAAGAGATCTGGCTATGGCAATAGTTTATTTTTTCTGCTTGTATACCACACTGTGAGCAGCTTCTGGCTGATTCTATTGCCACAATAAATGCAGTTTTTCCTCCTCTGAGTACATCTGCTGAATAATCACCGACACCAATCCTTCCCCCAAATCTGCAATCTGCAGTTCTCTACATGGCCTTCCATTTTAGTTAGTAAAGCTCGCCCCCTAGTGGCCAGTCTCTGCATTTATGCGCTAAAATGAAAAGCAATATATATTTTTTTGTTAACAAAATCCGTAGATAAACATTTATATTCTCTGATTATTTTTCTTGGAAATGAAGTGAAAACACCACTGTGTAATAATTTTTATTAGCTTTTCCTTATTTTTATCCACCGTTAAACTTCTAGCATACCATTATTATTTATATATAGGACACCATTGATTCCATGGTGTTGTACATGAGAAAGGGTTACATACAAACAAGTTAAAAATACAACAAACAAACTAACAGTGACCGGTACAGAGGGGAGAGAGGACTCTGCCCTTGCCGGCTTACATTCTACAGGGCAGTGCGGAGCTTTATTAATCTAAATAATCATTTCAGTGGCCTTTACATAGCGGCATTCACCAGGTTGCCATGTGTTAGGGCTCTATGTGGATCATCCATCATATCAGTGCCACCAAAGAACTTTAACCCATTAACGACCTGTGTCCCGACCATCATAGACTGGTCACTATTGTATATGACGGGGCAGATGAGCTGTGTGACTTTACAGTAATGAAATTGGGTATACATATAATATATATAACTTGAAGCTGACAAAAGTGATAATAAATAAAAAATCTATGAAAATGAACATCAGACATTGCTTTTCACACCTACTTCCACAGAATTAAAAAAAAAATAATTAAACTCATGAAATCGGCCTGCACACAAATGATGGAGCCTTAACTTAATATTTTGTTGCACAACCCTTTGAGGCAATCACACGATTCCTGTAACTGTCAATGAGACTTCTGCTCCTCTCAACAGGGAGTTTGGTGATTCCTCATTACAATCTGCTCCAGTTGTCTGGTGTGTGAAGGTCGCCTTTTCCATGTTTCAGCTCTTTCCAAAGATGCTCCATAGGATTTAGGTCAGGTCTCATAGAAGCCACTTCAGAATAGTACAATGTTTTCCTCTTAGCCATTCTTGGGTGTTTTTAGCTGTCTGTTTTGGGTGATTATCCTGTTGCAAAACCCATGACCTGTGACTGAGACCAAGCTTTCTGACACTGGGCAGCACATTTCTCTCTAGAATCCCTTGGTAGTCTTGAGATTTCATTGTACCCTGCACAGATTCAAGACACCATGTGCCAGATGCAGCAAAGTATCCCCAGAACATAACAGAGCCTCTTCCATGTTTCACAGTAGAGACAGTGTTCTTTTCTTGATATGCTTCAAATGTCCATCTGTGAACATGGAGCTGATGTGCCTTGCCTAAAATTTCCAATTATGTCTCATGTGTCCCTAGGACATTCTCCCAGACGCTTTGTGGCTTGTAAACATGTAGTTTGGCAAATTCCATTCTGCCTTTTTTATGATTTTTTTTTTCAACAATGGCGTCCTCCTTGCTCGTCTCCCATGAAGTCCACTTTGGCTCAAACAACAACGTATGGTGCGATTTGACACTGATGTTCCTTGAGCTTAAAGTCCACCTTTAATCTCTTTTCAAGTTTTTCTTGGCTCTTTAGTTACCATTCGTTTTATCCGTTTCTTTGATTTATCATCAATTTTCCTCCCGCGGCCACGTCCAGGGAGGTTGGCTACAGTCCCATGGATCTTAAATTTCTGAATAATCGGTGCAATTGTAGTCACAGGAACATCAAGCTGCTTGGAGATGGTCTTATATCCTTTACCTTTAACATGCTTGTCTATAAATTTTTTTCTAATCTGAGACAACTCTTTCCTTCACTTCCTCTAGTCCATGTTGAGTGTGGTGCACACCATGCCACCAAACAGCACAGTGAGTATCTGTAGCCCTATAAACAGGCCCACTGACTGATCGCAAGATTGTAGACACATGTGATGCTAATTAGTGGACACACCTCGATTTAACATGTCCCTTTGTGTCACATTATTTTCAGGGGACCCATCGTTTCTGTCCAGGCCGATCAGGAGTTTAATTTTTTTTTTTATTCTATGTCCGCAGGGCTGAAAAGCAATGTCTGACCTTCATTTCTTCATTTTCATAGATTTTTTTATTTATTATTACTTTTGCCAGATTCAAGTTATTTCTTTGACCATTGTGGGGTTTTCTTTCATTAAATGAGGGGTTCCAACAATTCTGACCACTTGTGTCTATTTTAGTACTGCTATTTCAGTAGACTATAAAGTGGGCATGAAAGTCCAACCATAGCTACTGGTGGAGGGGCATTTGACCAGGCTCACCCATTAGCCACCTCCTTTGAAAGCTCTACATGTGCACTATTTTCTCATGGGCAATATTTTGAGTGGGATCTGGCCATTGTAGTTGTTATATTATGTTATTAATTATCTGTTCTGCTGTATCGTAGATTGTCCGACCAGTCACCGTGGTGCCTACCATCCCAGGGATCCCAGGACCTCCATCACCACCACCTGTTCAGTCAGAGGCAAAACTGGTAACTGCTCCATTATCTGTATTCTTCTTAAAGGTGTTGTCCACAACTAGGACAAACCCTTCTGAATCAACATATTTCTCCCTATTAAAATAATAAAGCCTGTACTCACCTGGCCATTCCAGCACCATCAGTAACTGCAGCTCAGGACTCAACTGACATTGTGACATCACGCAAGCCCCGTGCTTAATCACCACTGTCTTCCTTGTCCCCACCTTTAGACATAGAAGCTATCAGCAGAAAGTGTGCGCTGCGGCTATAACTTCTATGTGTGAAGACGGGGAGAAGGAAACCGGCGGTGATTGGACGTGTGGTTCGCGTAATGTCACTCACCATGTCACATGAGCCCTGAGCTATGGTTACTGACAATACTGGAATAACTAGATAAGTACAGGGTTTATTATTTTAACAGGGGGAAATAAGTTGATTCAGAAGGGTTTGTCCTAGTAGTAGTGGACAACCCCTTTAAATTATCTCCTGATCATACTGTAATTTGAAATGCATTCATGTCTCTTAACAGGGCTTCCTTCTGAACCACCCCCCACCTGCCTGCCTTTCCCCCTCCCAAAAAAAAAATTGTAATTCATATGTGCACCTGATGGAGCTTTTGAATTAGATCAAGCGAAACAGAGTGCGTATTGGATTTATATGTGCCCCAGATGGACTCTGTTAGTGATCCTTTTTGACAGTGTCCATATATTCAGGTGGGCACAAAAGTGTAGCAGCCTACGTTCTCGTGCCAGCATGGATTTTTTTTCATTAGGTTAGGGATGCAGGATTACTTTTGGTTGCAGTATAACCTCTGGAAACTGTAACCTCAGTGTTTCCCTGTAAAGGAAAAAATGTTAAACGGCTCCAAACACTAGCAAGAGTTTGACCTAAACTCCCACATGGCAGACTACTCTGATGCAGGGATGTGTTACATGTGTATTGAAATGGTGAACTTTCCTGTGAAAATGAATACTATTGTGCCGTAATCATCAGCCCCCGATGGTTTTTGAAATCCCTCAGCAGGCCCATCATTCCATGCAGAGTTTTCTCACCTCGCCTGCGTATGATAAGCTATTCAGTAATTCCGCTACATCTGAATGTAGTTTCACAACGCTTATTATATTAATGGGGTTTCCCTGTTTCAGAAAACCCCACTTCACTGGCGCAGTTTGTTGGAAACAAATAAACAAACAAACAAACTGTCCTTACTTACTCTCCCCGGGTCCAGCGCTGAGTCTCCACCGCTGATCCCAGAGACTGGTATTGTCTTCACAATTAACATCATATCGACAGCACTGCAGTCAATTAGTGGCTAATGCAAAGCTCAGTTATTGGCTACAGATAATAACAGAGCAGCGGTGGAAACTCAGTGTTGGACCCGGGGAGGGCGAGTTATGTCCAGTTTGTTTATTCTTTATCTGCGCCAAGGACAAGGGGTTTCCTTGAGTTGGAAAAAGCCTTAAATCGGTCTTTTTTTTTCGGCTATAGAGAAACAATAACTCTTTGTGTTGATTAAGTGCAAGTGACCGAGCTGTCTCTGTAAAGCCCATAATTTTATCTATGGAATGCTAAATTCTCTTGTGTGTAAAACTAAAGGTAGGTAACACAGTCCAGTCATGTGCTAGTGTTTTCATTTGCCTTTGCTCACGTTCGTTTAATGGTCCCTTTAAGCTCCCATCACACACAACGACGCAACAGCGATCCAGACAACGATAACGATCCTGTAGGGATTGTTGGTGCGTCGTTAACTTGTCGCTGGGGAGCTGTCAAACAGGCAGATCTCCTCAGCGACCAAGGGAGTCACCTCCACATCGCTGGAAGCGGGAGGACACTGGTAACCATGATAAACAGCGGGTATCTAGGCAGCGCACGCTGCCTAGATACCCGGTGTTTATCATAGTTACCAGCGTCCTCCCTGTTTACAGGCAGCTGTGCTAATAACGGATAACGGATCAATGTTCTATAGACTCCAATGATAAAAGGATCCTGCAGAAATCAGACAAAAAAATGTGTTTGCAGAACTTTTTTTGCCAATGGATCTATGCAGGATCTGTTCTAACAGACATCTGAGCTTAACCTTACTATTCCTGCCTTTACAGTTTTTTGTAATTACTGCTAAATCTTCTTGTTCTTCTGGTTGAGCTGACATGGGCTCCGGTCCTCTGAGGTTTCGCAATATTAATCCTCTTGGGCTAGGTTCGCATTGCGTTTGTGCTGTCCCTTTAACGGATCCGTTTGACAGCAGCACAAATGCAATGTAACGGACACACAAACACATCTATAGACCGCCATTCAACAAACGCATACTAACACATGTCAAAATAGGCATTTGTGTGCAAGTATGCGTTTATTGAAATGCACAGGCAAACGCAGACTGCAGCATTTTTCAGTCTGTTAGAAAACAAACACAATATAACACAATGCTACAGATTTGTGCAAATCTTCAGCATTGCGTTATATTGCGTTTGCAATGGATGATAGGATAGATAGAAAGATAGATGGATGGATGCAAGAAGTGCATTGCCAGTGTCCCTGCTCTGTCTCCCCGCTCACTCTCTGCTGCCTCCTGCTTCTTTCAATGCCACTCCATTGGGCTCATGAATATACTACACCCGGAAGCAGCAGAGAGTGAGCGTGGAGACAGAGCAGGGAGACTGGTAATGCTGTTCTTGCACCTAAATAATTTTATACACCGGAGCTAGCAAAATAATGTAGAGATATGCTGCTGCCAGGAGCCTAGGGGGTGCCACGTATAACCCACCTGACAAGACAATACTACGTGTCAATTAGTGTGTAATTAGGCTCAGCGCTAGACAACTAGAACCAATGGCGCGTGAAAACAAGATAGGGCTTACATACTCAATTAAATGAATTAAAAGAAATTTATTTGTGACAAAGGTGTAAAATAACAATAAACGGTAAAATATCTAAAATATATTAAAATAATCAAATAGAGAGCAGTTCATATAGATCGTTCTGTGGAGTAGGAGACTTCTGTTCATATGCCTCTTGTTCTTTGAATTTTGGAGAATGCTAGTTCAAGTAGCACCTAAGAATATACAATATCGAGTGAGGATTTGTGCAATTATGTGTTAGTGCATGTCCAATCTGCTTGTGTTCTTACCTATGAGCAGAATTACTGTGCAGAGAGGTTATACTGTGGAGTCTTGTGTGTTCTTAACTAGAAGTCCTGCAAAGTACATTCCCAGTGGACGACTGGTACTGCATTGGAGGTCTACAAAAATGTATAGCATGCTTTATAAATTAGTATCCTGAATTAAGGTGTTCCTTCACTCACAATTTCAATTACTGGTAGATGATTGGGTGAGTCCTAATGTTGTCGAGGTGCTATGTACCTCTGTTGGATCTTATGGCGGGTTTACACGTTGCGATATCGTAGTACAATTTCAATGAAAAGTCACGTGGTTCGATCGTTGGACCCGAGATCGTTCCTGCGTTGTATGGTGTGAACGTCCAATACGATGCAGGAACGATGTCAATGCGATATCGGGGATTGAATGAGCGTGCTATTCAATGCCCCGATATTGAAGGGAGATTGGTGTCGGATCGTGCTGTGTAAACGCCCAACTACGATGCGATTTGAAACGTCACCCATTCACTCCCATGTTAAATGGTCGTTCCTGGGTTGGGGGGCGTTGACATCGCACGGACGTTGTATTCCGATATCGCAGCGTGTAAACATCCAATGCGATGCGGGAGAAACGTGCACTAATTGCGCGCTCCCGCGCCATTGAGTTGCGATATCGCAACGATATTGAAGCGTGTAAACTTACCATTAGAGATGTGAAACCTGAGGGGAATCAATGGCATGAATATAAGACACTACTTAGTATATGCTCAAAACCAACATGCAAATGGTGTATTTAGTGTGCCTCACATGATTTGTGTTCCAATAGGTAAAGATCACACTGCTGATCAATGGATTCAAGGCAAATGCAAGGTTGTGGGATCATAGAGGCATGACATCTAAAAATAAAGGGATAAATCAAAAAACTATAGTCCAGCTAGTTCTCATATTAACTTCTAGTAAATATGTAAAGGCACGGTGTCTTACCCTTTCCTTAAAAGGACTTTTATGTTAGTAGGGGATAAACTGCAGCCAAAAAGATTGGGGGAGACCTTGTATCTGAAATGACATTAAAGTACAATATGTTCCTATCAGTCAGTATGCTTGAGTAAGCTCCCCATTAAATAGCACATTGAGCTGTGAAACGCTAACTTCAAAACTCAATTGCTCAATTGGTGGCAGCAGTGAAATACTTCCTGCATTGGTAAAAATGGTCCCCCAACTGCAAAAGTGTTTCTGTTATCACATAAGATATATAAGGTATTGCATTAAGAGATGAGAATTGATGGTGCACTGTACCTTCCTTTGTTCGCGTCATCAACTGTGCACACTCCCTTGGTTTGGAGTGTTACTTTCGTTCTCCCTTAGTGGAGAGAGAGGTAGAGATCCCTGTCAGGCGGTGTACGCCACGGTCTGCGGTCTCACTTCCTGATTGCGGCTATGTCAGTCAGCTGACGCCGCATCATCGTCGTGTCATCGTCCCGTCATCGTCCCGTGTCGGGGGCGGAACTACACTTCAGACTAGGAAATGTCTCGGGGAACTGGAGCCGGCTAGCAAATCAGCACCAATGCATTTCGAAGGCTTAGAGGCGGCCTTATTTTTCAGGATGTCAGGACACCTCTTAATGCAATACCTTATATATCTTATGTGATAACAGAAACACTTTTGCTGTTGGGGGACCTTTTTTTACCAATGCAGAAACTTATTTCACTGCTGCCACCTAAGGCTGGCTTTACACCACGGTTTTAAGGACTTTTATATGAGTAGGGGATAAACTGCAGCCAAAAAGGTTGGGAAGGCCTTGTATCTGAAATTACATTAAAGTACAATATGTTCCTATCAGTAAGTATGCTTAAGTAAGCTCCCCATTAAATACCACACGGAGCTGTGAAACGCTAAGGCCGGGTTCACACCACGGTTTTAAGGATACGAGGCTGTCCGGTGTGAACCGGACAGCCCCGGATCTGGTTTTGGCCCCATAGTGTTCCTATGGGGCTGGATGCCAGTGATTTGCCATCTGATTCACTGCTGTCAGGGAGGATCCGGGAGAATTCGTTTTTTTCCCCGGACACAAAATTGCAGCTTGCAGCGTAACTTCAAAGCTCAATTGCTATCTATCTATCTATCTATCTATCTATCTATCTATCTATCTATCTATCTATCTATCTGAAAAAATTCACTGAGCACTCAGTTACTACCAAAAATGTACACATGCTAATAAGCGGTTTATATATGAGGAAAAAACTTATGTTTTTTTTAAAAAAAACTCAATATTCTTATCGTTTTATATTCTGGGGTTCTTGGTACATATATTGGCCAATATCTGTTTTCTCATCAACCACTCCACGGTGACCCCAGATCTGATGAGTCCTACGCTTTCAATTTTTTCCCCATATATAGACCGCTTATTAGCATGTGTACATTTTGGTAGTAGCTGAGTGCTGCAGTGAATTTTTTCTGCTTGTTTGTTCCAGCATCGCAGCTTGCACCAGTTCACACTATATCTTGAGTGCTGTGCAGCTTTTTTTCTGTTTACGTCTAATATGTGGAGTTGCTGACTCCACAGCTACACTTAGCACCCTCATCGCCCCCAGGTGGTCTGAGGTTGAGATGGTGTCCAACCACTTAGAAGTGGGATAGGGAGGACAAGGAGGACAGGGATGCCAGCGTGTAGGACTCATCAGACCTGGGGTCACCGTGGCGTGGTTGATGAGCAAACAGATATTGGCCAATATATGTACCAAGAACCCCAGTAAATAAAAAGATAAGAATATTGAGGGTTTTTTTTAAAAAACATAAGTTTTTACATTTTTTCCTCATATATACATCGCTTATTAGCATGTGTACATTTTTGGTAGTAACCGAGTGCTGCAATGAATTTTTTCTGGTTGTTTGTTCCAGCATCGCAGCTTGCACCAGCTCACACTATATCTTGAGTGCTGTGCAACTTTTTTTCTGTTTATATCTATCTAATCAAAAAAACAAAACAGCACAACTGTTATTTGTCAGGTGCAAAGCCCCCCCTACCATAAGACTGGCATCATAGATTCATGGAAAAAATGAATGAAAAAAATAGAGGCAGCACTTCCTTCAGTTTCAGTTATGTGGGCTTTATTCCCAGGGATCGCGACGTTTCGACCCTTAGGTCTTTTTCAGGCAGTGACCGTTAACGCTTCCGTTGTAACGCACAGCAATAACGCAATCTGAACCTAGCCTTTTTGTAGCTATGATGACAATGATGGTGGGCATCGTTCTAAGCTCCAGCCATCAGTAGTGACTCTCAACGCCCCTTCAGTCAGGGGTTATACACTGAAATAATCCTATGTGTCTTGCATGTCACTTTCCAGTTGCGCACAGTAAGTGCATGTCTCTATTTTTATATCGGAGCGCTCTACTTAACCGAAAGAGCTGGAGAGAAGGCAAGAACGATCAGAAGCGCATTCAGTGCGGCTCTGCCCGGTGGGATCCACCATGTAAAGACTTCTGTGACACACTGTGAGTTATGGTTCCACACAGTGTGATGCCAGTAGGTTTCCGGCAGGAGGCCAGCTGACACAGGGCAGGTTGGCAACTGTTCAGAAAGCTGTATTAAGTTGGTTGAGCCCGGCATGGAAGCTCGTGTTCAGCACAATTCTCCTGACCTGCCTCTCTGCATGCCGAGCTCATCAGCAAACACCTAATGAACCCCCCTCAAAACAGACCCCTTCCCAGCCTACTTCATTTTCCCCACGTCCTCTGGGGGAGGAGAGACAAGACTTCATGAGGACTGATGATGCTGCAAAGACCACAATAATGATAATTAACTTGCTGAATTTAGAAGATTATGCTGTTAATTAGTTGCAAAATAAAGATAAGTAATAGAGCAGCAGATGGTCGGATAACACCCAGGAGGAGGAGGGTTATTACCCTGATGAGCTTTTGTGGCAGATATGAAATATGGATCTGACTTTTTCCAGTGCTGTTCCTAGAGAATATTACCTGGTTTCTGTAAGCTGATGATGGAGCGACCTATTCTTACCAAATTTTGACAGATGTCTGAAGGTTTTGTTTTCAAGGGTACTTAATGCACAACGAACAAAATTCTCCATGTATGAACTCTAAAGAGAAAAGCTAGTTATCCGTATACGTTACATACAGTGTGCTGGATCCAAAATGATAGAAACAGCATTGTATCTACATTGAAATAAAAGGATGTAGATGTTGGCTGGATGGCATGGTACTGGCATATCACATGGCATGAGGCCAATATCCCAGGGATACAGAGATATTGGGGGTTGTTGACCAAGAAAGCTCCACAAAGTACTGCATCTACTGCCAGATACTGTGCGTTGTATCTTCATCCAAGAGTCCAAAACATTGTACCAAGGGGAAAATGCCAAATCCAAGTGTATACGTTCTGTCTTCAGAATATTTACTATTTTAAGCGTATTTGTACATTTAAAGGGAACCAACCACCTCAGATCACCCTAATACACAGTTAGTACATGTCCCTGCACCCTAAGGATACCTTTCCAGCACTGTTTTTGTGTAAAATCTTGCATTAGTATAACTGATATAAAGAGTTTATAAACTTACTAGCCTGGTGACTTCTGGGCGTATCCCTCCTTCTGTTATACTTCGGGGCTGTGCATTGCATGTCTGTGCTCCCCCTCCCTCCGTGCCTGCTGCCCTGCCCTGATGGGCGTGATCGTTATCTCCTTTGCACAGAGGGAGGGGGAGCACAGCCATGCAATGAATGCACAGCCCTGAAGTATAACAGAAGGAGGGATATGCCCAGAAGTCACCAGGCTAGTAAGTTTATAAACTCTTTATATCAGTTATACTAATGCAAGATTTTACACAAAAACAGTGCTGGAAAGGTATCCTTAGGGTGCAGGGACATGTACTAACTGTGTATTAGGGTGATCTGAGGTGGTTGGTTCCCTTTAAAGCCAGGGCTGTGGAGTTGGTAAGCCAGACCTCTGACTCCTTTATTTTCCTGAATCTACCCAAAATGGACTCCAACTCCATAGCTCTGTTTAAAGCTCCATTCCCATCCATGACCCGGTTTCTATAAGCGTAAACCACTGTCTCCCACGATGATACGCTATATCAGCCAGACCAGAGTAATGCAAATATCATTGGCCATCCTTCAAATAACGGCATCGCGGGGACATAGTAATCGCAAGAGGGACCCAAGTTAATTGAGTTCTGCACAAACCTTGCAATTCCATAGTATGACTGCCATTGAGACACTAGCAAATCTTTTTGTCCAACTCTACATGAAACACCTTCCATTATTGCAATGGGGAATCCATGTTGTTAGTGATTCGGCCTCTACGCTTTAGAGCTTTATGCTGCCGTTTTGACATCTGCTTTACTGGGTAGTATGTCTATATGTCACTTATTGAAGTGGTTTCCAAGCGGATTCTTCCTTGAAACCATGGCAGGTGATCATAAGGGCATTAGCCCCATTCATTGTGGCTAATCTGTGTGAGAACACACAGCAGTTCAGATATCAATTGTTTGACTGAAAGCCAAGATTCATCCTTACAAAATAAAATCTTTTTGTGAAAATAATCTTCATGGAGATGTAGACATGGGTTTAGATATCTAATTTAATTACTAATCCAAAAAAAATGGAGACTGTGCTACATTGTTAGATAGCGAGAAAACATATTATAAAGGAGTATTTTCAAGTTGTCTCTTGAGCAGCTCAGTGCGCTGCAGTCTCCTTACTTCCTGGTTTTTGGTGACGCGGGATCTCCTTTATTGAGGTAAAGTTCTGGTAAGTTGTAGTATTAGAAGCTGTAGTATTAGAAGAACTATAAAGCTCAACACACGTTCTGCTGTATTACATTCAGCTAGCAGTGGTTTGTTCTGCAGTCTACCCTGTTATCACTGTATTTACACCTAACACGGTATTTGAACAAGCACACAGCTCCGGACAGGGAGAGCCCCGATTAGGAAACCTTATCATTCTGCAGGACTACTGATTTGCAGGATTAATAACAGCAGTTTAGTCAGCATCTGAAAGACAGAGAGAGGATGGTGAGCAGATAACTTTATAGAAATCAAGAGACTGGAGAGAGGTGGCTGGAATGTTAGGAGTTAGCTCCTCCCCTGGAATGTAATTGCTACCAGGTTTGGGTAAGCACTAGTGTCTGAGCTCCATCTAAACTAGACTTACACTTTATAAGATAAAGGCTGTCATTGCAACTGATAGAAAAAGCAAGTCAATCGCAAACCTGGTTATTTTTATGCTGTGGAACTAGTTGAAGCAATGTAAAGGTACACTTTCAGGTCATTTTTAAGTATGATACTAATATTACCCTTGAATAGGACCGGGGCAACCCTTTTAACACTAGAAGTCCCAGAGAGGGGTCATTTAACATTTCTACCTTTGGAACCCAGAGACGGGTCGAATTACCTGAAGGATTTTAGGCCACATTTACAAATTAAAGGATGCTAATTGGAGCCATCAGAGTTGTCAGTTTGGACTAAGGGTCATTTGACTCTCTTTCAGGACTTCAGGGGGAGCTTGAAATTTCTGGGACTTCTAGTCTTAGAATAATGATTTTACATGTTTTTACCCTTTGTAGTTTCCATGTTATTAGCATTTTCACACCCTGCAGGCAGCTGGTACATTTACTCCTCTCCATTATATTCACAGAGGAATAGTCCAGCTGTGTTAAATTGTCATTTAATTATGCACTCCTTCTCAGCAGTTATCTCCTCCCTCCTCCCTTTGCTCTCAGTGCAGTGTCAGGTTTGAGTTTCCATTAGGAGCTTTTGTTCTGTTGAGGACATGGAGGGAGAGAGCTATTTTAGGTCTGCCTTACCTGATCTAGATAAGGTATCTACTCCATTTGTTTCTCTAAGCAGGCATTCTGTTGTGCTGTGAGAGATTCTGTGTTGTATTTGACTTCTTGGTTTTGCTGCAAAGAGAGCATGAAAAAGGATGCAGCTTCCCCCCACTGATCTCCTAAGCAGTGATGTGAATATGTGACATGAATATTCATCCTATGGGGAGTGGACAGTAGAGAACTAAGTGAATCATTCACTGTGATTGACAGAGGAAATGAATCTCTTTGTTTGAAGTTGACAGATGATAGGAGGGAAGTATAAATAATAGAAATACATGAATAGAGAGAGCTTAGAGCCAGGAATTCGAAAATGATATCGATTACATATGGATTTTTGACCTGACAGATTTTAACAAATTTGAATCCCCTTTTTAATCAACCTATGCAACATTTCAGCTCAAAATACCAGACCCTTTCTCAAGCATGCTTTGAGCCGTTTCATAAGCTGATTAAAATCTTTTCTCACAATCTGACTTTGGAGCGCTGCCCCCATTATTTTTTACTTACTATATTTTTCAGACTATAAGACGTTCCTTACCATAAGACGCAGCCTAGATTTAGATAACAAAAAACAGAAAAAATGTTTTTCTTATTATTTTAAATCTTCCCTGGTAGTGTAAAGTGGAGGGGTCAATAGCACTAATTTTAATGTAATGGAAAAAGTAATACATCTATTATTAGTGTTTCTCTGCAGTGTGTGCATTAATATATACACTAAAGGGGACAGACAAGGGCGCAGTAGGGTCTTATCTCCTTAATATTGGTGATTTTATCGTACAATGTATTGCTCATCTTGCCCAGTTGTGTGACCCACAACTGGTGTATATGCCTTATACAACTGCCACTGGATCCACTATTCCACGTGGATGGCCGCATAATCTACAAATCCAAAGGATTAAGCATTTAAAACGATCCGCGCTGCTGTATAAATGGAAATGGCCCAAAATATTTAAGGAAAGAGTTTTTATTTCAATGTGTTTCAAGGCTGTACCGGCCTCTTCTTCAGGAATACACCAAGAAATAGAATGCACATTTACATTTACACACACATCTACTACCTGCACATTTGCATTTTCATGCACTGCTCTTCTACATGCTCATTTGCACTTACATACACACCTACGCTACATGCAAATTTACGTATACCATTTGCTACATGTTGTGGGGCAGCGCCTGGATTGCAAGTCAGGAAACACGTGGAGCCCGGTAGTAGTTCAAACAGGACCCGGTGTTTATTGCTGATACACACAGCGATGGCACAATCTGCCGGAATCCGGGTCGCAGCCGGGTACACAAGACACAGTTCATATAACGTACCCGGGTCCTTCAGGCCAAAGGCCTCTGTTATGGGTCAACCCCGAGTTCCTCCAGCCCTCCTGGGCTAGGCCGTGTTAGTATAGCACACGGCCCCCTGGAACTCCAGACCTCTCCTGTCTATCTCTGCTGCTCCTGCAGCTAAGGCACAATTCTGTGTACAAGGAACCCCGCCCTGCCTCCTGCTCAGGCTTTTAACTCCGTGTCTCCTTCCGGGACCTTGCAAGACCCGGAGCGGAGGGAGCGGACCGTCCCTTTCTCTCACACCCTAACCGGGCTCAATACGTGACAGTGCGCATTCTGGGGGAGACATAGCGCCCCTCGCATATGATCCCCCGCACTGTCTCACATACCTCCCCCCTCGGTTCAAACTTGTGGGGTTGAACCCCAGCCAACAAACAGGGCGCCCGGGACAGGGCATCCGCATTCCCCTGCAACTTGCCAGCCCGATGCTCCACCGTAAAACGGAAGTTTTGGAGGGACAGGAACCACCGGGTGACCCGAGCGTTCCGTTCTTTGGCATTTCGCATCCAGACCAAGGGAGCGTGATCCGTAACCAACCGGAACTGCCGCCCGAGCAAATAATAACGTAGGGACTCCAAGGCCCATTTAACAGCCAAGCACTCCTTCTCCACTACGCTATAATTCTTTTCCGCCGGGCTGGTATACCTTGTAATTGACCTCCCCTACTTTTTCCCGGATTTCATAGGGCCCTTGCCATTTGGCCAATAATTTGCTTTCCGTTGTGGGCACTAAGACCAATACCCGGTCCCCCACCTCAAAGGTCCTAACGGTGGCCCGTGTATTATACCCGCGGCTTTGCGCTCCTTGGGCATCCATTAGGTGCTCTTTTACAATAGGTCGGACTGCTGTGATCCGGTCCTGCATTTTCGCCACGTGGTCGATCACGCTCCTATAGGGTGTGGGTTCCTGTTCCCACGTCTCTTTGGCAACATCCAACAGCCCTCTAGGATGCCGGCCGTACAACAGTTCAAAGGGGGAAAACCCCGTAGACGACTGTGGTACCTCCCGGATGGCGAACATTAGATAGGGCAATAACATGTCCCAATCCTTTCCGTCCTTTGCTACCACTTTTTTTAGCATGGACTTCAGGGTTTTATTAAACCGCTCAACTAACCCGTCGGTCTGGGGATGATACACCGAGGTGCGCAGCTGTTTTATGTTGAGCAGTTTACACAGTTCCCGGGTCACTTTGGACATAAAAGGAGTCCCCTGATCCGTGAGGATTTCCTTAGGTAGTCCTAGGCGACAAAACATAGCAAACAGTTCCCGGGCAATCAGCTTCGCCGATGTGCGGCGTAACGGAATCGCCTCCGGGAACCGGGTGGCGTAGTCGACAACCACGAGTATATGTTGGTGGCCTCGTGCTGACTTCACTATAGGCCCCACCAAATCCATTGCGATCCGTTCAAAAGGTTCCTCTATAACGGGGAGAGGTACCAATGGACTACGGAAGGTGGCAATGGGAGTGGTCAGCTGACATTCCGGGCAGGAGTCACAGTACCTCTGGACGTCCGCATACACGCCCGGCCAGAAGAACCTCCACAAGATGCGTTCTTGCGTTTTTTTAGCCCCAAGGTGGCCCCCTAGCAGGTGGGAGTGGGCCATCTCTAGGACCGCCCGGCTGTGTGGCTGCGGCACTACCAGTTGGTCCACGACCTCATCCCTGATTTTGTCCACCCTATAGAGTAACTCCCGGTTAATCACCATGCGTGGAAATACATTCTCTGCCCCCGGCTGCTGAGCTACCCCGTTTACTTCTGTTACCCTTTCTCGGGCCCTGGTCAGTGTGGGGTCCTGTAGCTGGGCTGTCCCAAACGCTCCCCGGGACACTTCCAATTCTGGAAGCGGTGGGGTCTCCTCGACCTCTCCTGCCAATACGTCTAGCGGGAACCTATCGGGGTGACACTCTAGCCCTATGTTGGCGACCCCTACGGCAGGTGTCCCGGTCTCAGGGTCGTCGCGTTCAGCACCCTGATGCCCTGGCATCAGGGGAGGGTTACTCCTCCCTCCCCATAAGGACCAAAACAATGGTAAGTCTCTTCCCAGCACAGTCCCGTAGGGTAGAGCGTTTACCACTCCAACCACGTGGGTCACCTCTCCACATGGAGTGGATAGAGTCACCTCCGTGGTTGGATACTCGCGTAGGTCCCCGTGTATACACCGGACCCCGATCAATCCCCCAGTGAGTTGCAACCCGGGGATTAAGGACGCCCGAACCAGCGTCACCAAACTGCCGGAGTCCAAGAGAGCTTCCGCTCTGTGTCCATTAATGAGCACTGGGCACAGATGTGGTTCCGTTAGGGGATCCACCACATCGGCGGTGAACACGGGGCTGGCATACATCGAGAGCCGGCGTGTGAACCCGCAGTCCATGGGTTCCGCCGTTAGTGGGCAATAGGCAGCCACATGTCCCGGTCCTTTGCACCGCCAGCACCACGTAGCAGTGGCAGCGCTGGGCCGGAAGCTCCTTCTTGGGGAGCCTGGTCCCCTGCCAGCCCCGTTCTGGGGTATCCTCTCAGCAGGTACGTTTTTAGGAGAGTCCCCTGGGGATGGACGTACACCTTTACCCGGCTCCGGAGGCCGGCGTAACTGCCGCAGTGGGGCAGAGTCCCGTACGAACTCCTGGGTGGCTGTATATCGCTCTACCAAGCTAACCACCTGGTCCAAGGTACCCGGGTCCCCTTGCCCCACCCAACGCTGTATCGCAACCGGCAGAGTCCGTACCAGCCGGTCGACCACCACCCTTTCCACCATCTGTCCCGGAGTCAAGCTCTCAGGCTGGAGCCACCGCTTCACCAACTGCAACAAGTCATACGCCTGGGAGCGAGCCGGCTTGGACTCCACGTAGGACCAGGAAGACACCCGTTGGGCTCGGACATAAGTATTGACCCCAAGTCTAGCAAGGATCTCACCTTTAAGTCTGGCGTAGTCCTGTGCATCCTCCCAACTGAGGTCCGTGTAGGCCTTTTGGGCGTCACCCATCAGGAATGGCGCCACCACTTCAGCCCACTGAGCGGGAGGGAGGCCTTCTCGCTCTGTGGTGCGCTCGTAGACGGTGAGGAAGGCTTCTACGTCGTCCTCTGGACTCAGCTTCCGCAGTGCCGACCGGACCCGGTCCCGGGCCTCACGCCGCTCAGGGGGGAGGCGCTGTTGGCGGGTCTCGTAAGGCCGCAATTTGCTGCAGGAGCAGTTCATTCATTTTCTGCTGTTGTAGAAACTGCTCCTGTTGTCGCAGCTGCTGCTGCTCCTGCTGTCGCTGTTGCTGCTCCTGCTGTCGGAGCTGCTGCTCCTCGTGTCGCTGCTGCTGTTCTTGTTGCCGCTGCTGGGTAAGTACCAGCTGCCTTAGGATTTCCTCCATATCAGCGGCAGGCCTGAACTGTAGCGTGGCCGGCTTAAGTATGGACATGCAGTGCCGGGCACCCCGCAAGAGACTGGCGGCTATAATAACTGCTGCTCCTCTCACTTAGCTGCCGCTCATTAGCCTCATGAAACAGTCACTTTCACCAGCGGTTCCAGAAGGAAGGGCGACAGTAGCGCGGGCTTCACCAGGAATGTATGCTACACCTCACCGGGCCGGCAGCTGCCCGCATTCTCCACCATATGTGGGGCAGCGCCTGGAGTCAGGAAACACGTGGAGCCCGGTAGTAGTTCAAACAGGACCCGGTGTTTATTGCTGATACACACAGCGATGGCACAATCTGCCGGAATCCGGGTCGCAGCCGGGTACACAAGACACAGTTCATATAACGTACCCGGGTCCTTCAGGCCAAAGGCCTCCGTTATGGGTCAACCCCGAGTTCCTCCAGCCCTCCTGGGCTAGGCCGTGTTAGTATAGCACACGGCCCCCTGGAACTCCAGACCTCTCCTGTCTATCTCTGCTGCTCCTGCAGCTAAGCACAATTCTGTGTACAAGGAATCCCGCCCTGCCTCCTGCTCAGGCTTTTAACTCCGTGTCTCCTTCCGGGACCTTGCAAGACCCGGAGCGGAGGGAGCGGACCGTCCCTTTCTCTCACACCCTACACCGGGCTCAATACGTGACAGTGCGCATTCTGGGGGAGACATAGCGCCCCTCGCATATGATCCCCCGCACTGTCTCACAATGTACATTTACATTTTCATACACAGCTCTTGTACATGCACATTTGCACTTCTTACATACACAGCTCTTTCATATACATTTACACATAAATACACAGCTATGCTACATGTACATTTGCGCTTATGTACACAGCTCTGCTACATGTACATTTCCATTTTCATACACAGCTCTTTCTACATGCGCATAAACAAACAGGAGAAAATGGGGCACCGGTGTCAAAACGAGCCTCCAGGCTGTGCTGGGCGGAGAGCGAGCACAATCCGGGTTGCCAGGTCTAAAGGCACACAAGTCCACATCAAATTTGGATATGAAAAGACGGCATTCACCGGATGCATGTGCAGGTGGTTCTTTATTTCAATCTGGCGGTGTTACATGGTGCAGGGAGGGGGTAGCAGAGCGGACGACAGCACCGTGTCGCGCTGGTATGCGCTTCTACGGGTCCAGGCTGGACCCATAGAAGCGCATACCAGCGCAAAACGGTGCCGTCGTCCGCTCTGCTACCCCCTCCCTGCACCATGTAACACTGCCAGATTGAAATAAAGAACCACCTGCACATGCATCCGGTGAGTGCCGTCTTTTCCTATCCAAATCGTTCTACATGCACATTTGCACTTACATACACAGCTCTGTTACATACACATCTAAACTTACATACACAACTTTACTACATGATCATTTTCATATACTGCTCTCCCACATGCACATTTGCACTTACATACACAGCTCTGTTGCATATATATACATTTACACTTACATACAGAGCTTTGCTACATGTACATTTGCGCTACATACACATTTATGCTACATGTACATTTACACATATATATATATAGCTCTGCTATATGTACATTTACACTTACATACACAGCTCTTCTACATGTATATTTACACTTACATACACAGCTATGCTATATGTATATTTGCACTTACAAACACAGCTCTGCTACATGTATTACACTTAGGGCCTTTTCACATCTGCGTTTGCCCTGCGTTTGGCTGCGTTTGCATTTCCATTGCGTTTTTACTGTAAAAGGCAATGGAAATGCATCCAAAAATGCATCCATTGATTTCAATGCAAAACGCATTGAAAACACAATGCAAAACGCATTTAATTTTCAGAAAATGCAAAACGTATGCATTTTCTGAAAATAACATGCGTTTTGCATAGCGTTTTGCAATGAAATCAATGGGTGTGTTTTTGGATGTGTTTCTATGCATTTTTGCAGTGCAAAAACGCCTAGAAAAGTAAATGCAACAAAACGCAACCCACCTTTTATGTGAACTTGGCCTTAAGATACTGTTACACGGTACGATATCGCTGAAACGTCACGGGTTTGGAGTCGTTCAAACAACATCGTTAGTATGTTGTTGCGTGTGACACCGAGATACGACTACGATAAATCGCTGGATTGCAAATTGCAACCTGCTGCATCCTTGTGTGTTACACCGCAATAACGATGTCGTTAATGACTTTGCCTATTCACAACAGTGAACAAGTATCGTTCGCTGGGTTGTGCAAATGATAGCTGCTTGCCACATCATTGGTGCGTCGTTCACAATATTTAGACGTGTGACATCTCACCAACGATCTCAAAAAGATGTCCTAATGACCGCGCTCCCGTGAGATCGTTACGACATTGTAGCATGTAACGGTACCCTAACATACACAGCACTTGCTACCTGCACATTTGCACTTACATACACAGCTCTTTTACATATATACATTTACACTTACAAACACAGCTATGCTACATGTATATTTGCGCTTACAAACACAGCTCTGCTACATGCACATTTGTACTTGCATACACATCTCTTCTACGTATACATTTACATACACAACTCTGTTACATGTACATTTAAGGCCCTGTGACACGGGGCGACATCGCCGCCAATTACATAGGTGACGTAGGGGCATTGCCTATCGGTGGCGACATCGCCCCTTCGTCGCCTTATGTAAAGGGGCGATGTCGGCGCAGCCGGGAGGTCGCCTGGTTTCAGAGCAGCGCTCTGAAACCAGGCAACCGATCTGGGGTAATGTGCACACATCGCCCCATGTAACCGGCCGCCGGCGACCTATCAGGTGATGGGAGCCATAGGCTCCCATTGTCCTGCATCGCCACTGGGGTTTTCAGACACCCCGGCGGCGCCGCCGCCTGTCAGCTCGCCGACGCGGCGCTGCAGATTTCGCCCCATGTAAATGGGGGACGTCGACGCTGGCGGGGCGCCAAAAACGTGCGCACACCCGCCAGTCGCCGCCAACATCTCCAGCCCCGTCGCCAGGTGTGACGGGGCCTTTACACATATATACAGCTGTACTAAATGCACATTTGCACATACATACACAGCTCTGCTTCATGCACATTTATACACGCACACAAAATACATTACCACATCTTGTAGTTCCTGATATGGATCTGAATGGAGGCTGCAGAAGCTGAGCAGCTTAAGAACATTTTACTCAATGATCTAAAGGACCTTTCGAGTCATGTGATCAGTCACATGACCTGAATGGTCCTGGAATTACTCACATGAAAGGTCCTTCAGTCGCTCACCTCCTGCACCTCCTGGTAGCTTCCTCTCCTGCTCTGCACCAATCACATAAAATCAGTTTGGGGCAGGAGGAGAGAGTGCAGCTCTCTGTTTGGGGAGGATGCGATGTCAGAGTTCTCCTCACAGGAAGCTGCTACTGGGCTATAAGAAGCACACAATTTTTAGCAGGAGATTTTCTTGTTAAATAATGTGTTTTATAGTCTAAAAAATACCATATATACAGTAGGATTTGGTTAAGCCTTTTCCACCGATTTTTGCATGAATAATGTTGCGTTTAATTTTTTTTATTGCTGTAATTACTATATATGCTTGGAGCAATTCTGCCTTAGAGAGGGTTAGACTCCTGGTGCTACTGATCTCCTAGAGGCAAAGCAAGAAGAATACTGAAATCCATTATGCTGAAACCTTCCTTCCTCTGATAGTCAATGTTGGCAGCTTGGCAACCTCCATGTCCGATGCCATTGACAATTATCCAATGTGTATAATAAGCTAGAATGCCTTCACCACTAATAGTGCCTCCTATGGAAGGACATATGACTGTCGACTGGCCATAGCTATGGAATAAAGCAAGAGTTGGTGAGCTGTATGTAAGATTTCCTGCATGATCTAGGGCCAACGTGTCACAGTATATGATCTGAGATTGCCCACACGTGAATATTGTGTACTTATATGATTTATTGCTGGGTCTGTTTAGCAAAGAACATTCTGTGAATAAAGAGAAGCCCCCTCCTCTAAAGCTGTGGTTGGGCTTGTATTAAACGGCACGCACAGTTTTGTAAGCACCATTAACCCTCAACTGTTCCCAATGGAGCCAGCAACATATTGCACTGGAGGGGTGTAAGGATTAAACAAATCTCATTGTGTACATTTATTTAATTTAACAAATCTTTAGGGGGAAAATGCTATTCTCGACTTTGCCCTCCGGTACTAAGTCACACCTAATCAGTTTTCTTAAACTGTGCGATACTGTGACATATAGCTGATGTCTGTGAGACCATACGGTATCTGCTGAGTAGTCCGGGCACACGAGGAGATGACGAGGAATCATGGCTGCTGCTTCCTTGCATGAGATTACCTCCTCACCCTGCAGTCATTCCTCAACATAATGACTTTTATGTATCTTTTCACTAGGTCTATATGAATGTTCACTGAACTCCAGTTTATTTTCCAGGCATGTTTTGGATGTTTTGTAGAATTACCATGCTTGTGTTCAAACCACGGCCGGCGTGTAGGTCTCACTTGTATGGTGAAATACACTCCTCAACATTGAAGTAGCAAGAACCAAGAAGGAAAAGTCGTGGAATGATGGAAATCAATGGATGAATGGACATGTTAAAGCACCACTCCAGCATTTTGGTTTCTTTTATAACTCTGCAGTTGTAAAAGAAATCCAAGTCCCCTGCCCTCTGTATTATACTCACCTGCCACCATCTTCTTCTTCTTCCAGTGTTAATCCGCTGCCAAAAACAACGGCAAAACCCTATGTCTTTTGTAAGTCAATGGGGTCCAATAGGTCTTTGGGGGTCCAGTTGTGTGAAGAATCCTGTCCTGCATTGTGGTTTCCATTATTATTATTATTATTATTATAGCACCATTTAATCCATTGCGCTTTACATGACAAAAGCGGAATATGTAGACAAGTACAATATGATGAATAGTGTATTAATAATAATAGTATATAGTCCCTATTGGACCCCATTGACAGACAGTTACATGAGGGGAGAGGAACCTGCCCATTAGATCTCTCAGTCTACAAGGGATGGGTGAGGATACAGTAGGTAAGATGAGAGGACCCTGCCCACGAGGGCTCACAGTCTCCAACAGATGGGTGAGGATATAGTAGGTGAGGAGAGAGGACCCTGCCTATTAAGGCACACAGTGTACAAGGGATGGGTGAGGATACAGTAGGTAAGGAGAGATGACCCTGTCCGTGATGGCTCACAGTCTACAAGGGCTGGGTGAACATACAGTAGGTGAGGAGAGAGGACCCTGCCCACGAGAGTTCAGTCTACAAGGGATGGATGAGGATATAGGTGAGGAGAGAGGACCCTGCATGCGAGGGCTCACAGTCTACAAGGGTTGGGTGAGGATACAGTAGGAGGGGGTATAGCTGGTCGTGCAGCAGTATACCGTAGTAGACTGAGGGTTACTGCAGATTGTAGGCCTGTAAGAAGAGGTGTGTCTGCAGGTTCATTTTCAAGGTTTCCACAGTAGGCGAGTGTCTCATATCTTCGGTTAGAGAGTTTGAGTATGGGGGATGCACGGGAGAAATCTTGTATGCGGTTGTGGTAAGAGGAGATAAAAAAGGGAGGGAATAGACAAGGAGATCTTGTGGGGATGGGAGGTTGCGTGCAGGCAACTACCTGGAGACTAGGTCACAGATGTATGGAGGAGTCAGGTTATGGATGGCTTTGTAAGTCATGGTTAGGGTTTTGAACTGCAATCATTGGGAGGCCAAGGAATAGCAGAGGGGCAGGTGCATTAGTCGGGCTGCAGAGTTTAGGATAAATTGGTGGAGTGCGAGAGTGTTAGAAGGGAAGTCAGAAAGCAGGAGGTTGCAGTAGTCGAGGCGGGAGATGATGAGAGCATGAACTAATGTTTTTGCAGTTTCTTGGTCAAGGAATGTATGGATCCGAGAAGTATTTTTGAGTTTGAGTCAACAGAAGGTGGAAAGAGCTTGGATATCTGGCTCAAAAGAGAGTGAGAAGTCGATGTTCACCCCGAGGCAGGGAGTGCATGCGTGACTGGGGAGAGTGAGCAGCCATTGACTTTGATGGATATGTCTAATGGAGGGGTTGAGTGAGATGAAGGAAAGATGATGAACTCTGTTTTAGCCATGTTGAGTTTTGGAAATCATGGCGCATGTGTGAACATGGCTATATATGTGTAAAAATAATATTTTCTGACATTTCTGTTTCAGAAAACACTTAACGCATCACAGAACCATTTGGTGGTGCTTTCAATCAAAATCCCCTGCCCCCTGATTTATACTCACCATCCGGTGGCTCCATCTTTTTTCATCGTTGGTCCAATTGCTTTCCAAGGATTTGTGGCCTGCCGGCCGCTCCAGTGTTACATGGAGCATGCCGAAGGTCGAGCTCCAGTGTTACATGGAGCGCGCCGGAGGTCACAGCTCAATAAGAGTCTATGATAGCCTTGTTCTGGCCTCATAGAAATGCATTGAGATCTTGTGACATAACTTCTGACTTACGGCCAGTCAGAAGTCACAGTTACAAAATGGTGCCTAGGGACCAGAGGAACTCTAAAAAAATGATGAAGCTGCTGAAAGGTGAATATATGACAGGGGGCTTTCACTTAAAAGAAACCTGTGAGGTCGCTTTACCCCTCTAACCTATGTCTACCTGTCCTGCACCTTCCTAGCTGTTCCCTAACCATCCCTGTCTGCTCTAAAGGCCCCCTATAAAGAGGGAGAAAAATAACTTAGAGTTACATACAGTCTCCAGTCGGAGACTGGAAACGCGGGCTCCGGGACTGCATCCTTCCTCCTAGCTTGGTCTCTGCACGCCTCATTAGATGTCATCGTTCCACCTCTTGATCTTCTCCTATTTTTGAAGTTGCCTCCTCTTCTTCTCCTATGAAGCACCGGCCGGAATGTCATATCCGGCCCGGTGCATTGTGCGGCTGATCACGTGAAGCACCTGTGTACATCTTCAGTCTTCTATCCCTCCTTTTAATCTCAGTGGAAGTAGTTTGTTCATTTGCTCACTCACTAGATGCTTTAAATCTGCATCAAATACGCATAAACAACAGCAAAAGCACAATAATCCGAGCAGATTGTCGTTGTGTATTTTGGGGCAGAAAAATTACAGTAAAGAAAGGTCAGTTTTTTTGCACATGGAAACATGGCCAATACCAGCTTCATGTCTCCTATGCGGTGTAGGAGACATTATCAGCATATATAATTTTTTTTTTTTCTTGCAAATTGGCCTGTGCCCACCTGGCACTGCTATTCCCTCTGCGACACAGACCTATACGTGAATGCATTAAAATTTGGAAAGCCATAATTAATCCTCTACAACTTGATTAAATCGTCACGTTAATTGGCATAGAGAGATTAATTTGGAGATGAGGATGACCTACATTACTGCATGGCTAGATACAACGCATGGGCTTAATGGCCATTTAAAAGATGAATTTTCCCCCCATAAGTTGGGACCTCTACGTGTCAGTTCACGGAAATAACGAGAGGAAGGTCACTGACAAATGCTTAACCTCATAACTCCTGAGAGAGCGTCTACTCCGCATAACAAACCTACAATAATGGCCCGGGACTGGGGACATATCCTCCTGACCTTCTCTGGGACCTCCGTACAGGCACAGACGGGGGGCAGGGTCTCCTCCTGTGCAAATATTGACTGTTTCAGGTCGGGAGGGGGGATTGTAGTTTTTAACAAAACTTTGCATAGATGTAAATGTTACTGAAAACTACAGGTAAACCAAGCACATAGCCGACTTACAAACCCCTTTTTAAAGGGAACCTGTCAGCTACTTTATGCCCCTCCCCCCCAGTTATGCAGCTTCATGGTACTATTCTAACCATCCCTGTCTGAGCTCATAATGTAATGTTAAAGGTGAAAAAAAAAGCATTTCTACACTGACATTTTCTTATGTAAATGAGGCAGTATGTAGTCACTCTGGCAGGTTAATAGTTAACATTTCACCTGAATTTCAGGATGCTGTAGGGCCTGTGCGATGTCATGATCATGTGACTATAATAGGCAGGGCTAAGTCTTCATAGCACATAATGATTTTGCTTGCTCAGTTCCGCCCACTATGGTCACATGATCGGTACATCACACAGGTCCTTTATACAGAGAAGTTAACTATTGACCTGTCAGAGTGACTACATCCTCCAAGGTGCAGTCACTGCATCAGAAAATATAAGTGTATAAATGCTTTTTTTTCACCTTTCACACTACACTATGAGCTCAGGGATTGTTAGAATAGGACTATGAAGCTGCAGGTACAAACAGTGATAGCTGGGGGGGGGGACATAAAGTGGCTGGCAGGTTCCTTTTAAGGTTACCGCCAGTTTGTCGGGGTTTTTTTGCATTCTGATTTTTCCTTCCCTCTTCTTCACAGAGCTTTACTGTTTTTTTTTTCATTATTTTTCCGCCCACTTTATCAGAACTTGGTTTTGCACGATGAGTTGTACTTCTGAATGACACTATTTATTTTATTAAAACAATTCAGTGCCAAGTGTTATTGGGTCGTACATTGGGTTATAAATAGAACACGTGATTCTCTGGATGGAAACATTATGTCGATACCAAGATAAAAAAAAATCTGCGATATACAAGTTTAGTAACTTAAAAATTCTGAACTTTGGAAACAAAAATGGTTCCTGTCTGGATTGTATGATACTCATGACATTGTTTTTATTTTTCCATCGATGGACCCGCATGAGGGATTAATTTTTTTGCATGGTGATCTATCAATTTTTATGGTACTATTTTGGGGTTCACAGTAATTATTTTGGCTGCTACACCTCCCTTAAAAATGTCATGTATTCAGCTGCTCGCGCTCCTGACATCAGCAGAGCTACTGAGCTCAGTGATTGGCTGCTCAATGATTGGCTGCAGCGGTGAGGTGCGCTGAGGTCGTGATGGCACTACTGCAGCCAAAATGCATAAACCGGAGCAGCAGCATGGAGCCAGCGCTGGACCTGGGGAGGGTGAGTACCTGCTGTTTGTTATTCTACATGTATAAAAGCGTTTGAGGAATAGTTTTGTTTTACTGGAAAACACCTTTAAACCCCTCCCATCTGAGAGCAATGTAGGGAGAGAGCCTGATTCTGGTAATATTACATACTGGGCTGTTTGCTGCAGTTTTAATAAAATCCCTGTTTTCTCTGCTGCAGATCTCCCAGTTCTCTAAATGGGTCATTCCATGTCAAGTGAACCAATGATTATTACCTTTATATTTTTAATTCTTTTGAGATTTTGTTATTTGATAACAGCATGTCAGACAATGCAAAATGTGAAGAGAAAATTTTTTTAAAAAATTTATTTTTTTTTAAAATGATTTTCAAAGTTCGGAAAAAGTGTGAATTTCGCTGTTGCCTGCCTTTACGTTTCTCCTCATAACTAAGGCTAGGAATAAGATAGAGAGACAAAATAAACACCATTCTACTCAGAACTATACAGGCTTTCACCAGATATGTCACAAGAGGATCTTTGTTAATATTTTACTCATGTGATCGCAAGCGCAAAACTTTAAAACGTATTTCCGAAAAATCGGCGCGCTTTAAATATTTCAAAAACTGCCCATGTGTCTGCTTTGCTCTTAGCCACATCTGTACCAAATTTCAAGTTGGGATCGCAATGGGATCATATTTTAACATATTTTACTATTAATAGCGTCAATGGGTCATTCCATATCAAGTGATCTAAATATGAATATTTTTTTTTACCTGACGTCTTTAGATTTTTTTTTTTTTTTTTCCTTTATGAAGTACTACTTTAGTTAATTACAAATTAAAAGTTTGGAATTTTTTTCTTCATCAGTTAATTTTTTACAGATTTTTAAAGTTTAAAAAAAGGGTGAATTTTGGCCTGGTACGACTTTAAATTTTTTTATCTCGGGCTAGAAATAAGATAGAGAAACAAAATAAACACCATTCTACTCAGAACTGTCCAGGCTTTCACCAGATATGTCACAAGAGTATATTTGTTAATTTTAATTTTTTACCCATGCGAATGCAAACGCAACATTTTGAAACGCATTTCCGAAAAAAACATTTTAATAAAAATTTTCCAAAACTGCCCATGTGTCTTTTATGCTCTTAGCCACATCTGTACCAAATTTCAAGTTGGGATCGTGATGGGATCATATTTTAAAATATTTAACTATGGTTAATCTCATTTTTATTAAATTTTGAAAAAACATATGAAACACATACATTCAATCTTTTAACAAAATCTTGAGACATATAAAATATACAAAAAGAGAATTCACAAAGTTATTAGTAACTTTAAGATAAGCTGCAAATTTACTTTTGCGCTTATCTCTGGTGCAATATATACTACAATCTAAATATAATTCCAAACACTCAAGTATACAACCTTTCTCAGGGTTTTGAGATGTTCTAATGTCAAGGGGACAAGCAGCCCCAGCAGAATGATTTTTATTACTTGGCCCCTTCTAACAGGTTGACCACGTAAGTGGGTCATTACCCGTTGAGGCCTAGTTGGAATAGTCTATCGACTGGTGTACCGGAAAGGAAGGCCGAAATATTAATGATCTACTCACAGCTCAGAGTTTCCGATACCTGTCTAATGTTCACTAGAATTCTGAAGGTATAGGCGTAGAAAGGAAATACCTAGACTGAATGTATCAGATGGGAAGAAAAGAGAGATAGAAAAGAAGAGAGAGAGAGAAGAGAAACAAAAACCATTAGAAAAAGTTATACTGGGAAAGAAAAGCCACGTAAGAAAAAAAGAAAAAAAGGAGGGGGGGGGGGGACGGGTGAGGTATGGGAAGGAGAAAGGGTACTCATCCCACAGGCTCCCCATCAGCCAGAGGTCGAGCCATATTATCTGTGCTGGAAAAGATACTCCTAAATTCTGCAGAGTCGTGAAAAAGAATCCATTCAACCCAAATCCCTAAGAATTTGTTCCGAGATCCCGACGCATCAGCTGCGAGCTCCTCCATTCGATATGTGTCCATCAATTCTTTGAACCAATCAAGTAGAGATGGAGCCCGGCTTGATTTCCAGAACCTCGGGATCACAGCACGAGCAGCCGAGATGCAAAAGCGGAGAATATCCCTCTTCTGTAGCCCAATAGGACCTGGAAAAATGGATAACATTGCCGATTCTGGGCAGCATTCGGCTTGTTTACCTGTTATCGGGGCGTATGCATTGAAAACCTCAGACCAGAACCTCCGGATTTCCCCACAACTCCACCAAATGTGTATCATTGTACCCTTCTCTTCCCCACAGCGCCAGCAGGTATCAGGGGTTCCAGGGAACATGTTCCGGAGTGTCGTCGGGCACAAGTACCATCTAGTGAGCAGCTTATAGCTTCTTTCTTGTGCAGAACAAGCGCTAGCTAGTGAGTGAGTAAATATAAAGCATTTCTGCCAATTAGCTTCTGAAATGCTACACCCCAATTCCCTCTCCCAAGCACGTTGGAAGTAAAGGGTGCCCTGCTCTCTCATGGACCCTAAGGCCTGGTATAGAAATGATATTTTGCGCCTCGGTGGAGCCTCCAGTTGGAATAACCTCTCCAATATGTTGGGCGTCAATCTTACCCTGCAAGAGTGGTCAGCTGAATATAATTATGCTCTGTATTGGAGAAATTCGAATCACTTAAGAGGTCTCGTAGGTTCTTTGAGTTGTAGCTCTGCCATCGGGGGCAAACCACCACTGGACAGAGTCTGTCCTACTCGGGTGTCATCCACAATCCGCCAACATAAAAATCTCTGCCTGTCAAATCTGGGTGGGAAAGATGGGTTGGAAAAAAGGGGAGTCAAAGGGCTAAGTCTGTTGTTTAAGCGGAGGGTTTTTGTCACTAGGTGCCATACCTTCAAGGTGTTTCTGGTCATGTCTGTCAAAGGTACTAGGTCTGTGGAGTCTTTAGGGGAAATCCAAAGCAGGTGTTTCAGCGGAATCCCCAAACCCTCTTGCTCCACCCCTACCCATTTCTTGGAGGATGCATGATAATGCCAATCTAGAGCTCTAACAAGAGAGGAAGCCTCAAAGTACGCTCGTATGTTGGGTAGTCCAACCCCTCCTCTGGTCTCGGGCAAGGATAGGATATTCATTCACAATCTGGACCTCTTGCCCCCCCAGACAAATCTAAGGATCATAGATTGCATTTTGGAGAGGAAACCTCTATCCAATAGAACAGGAACTGTCTGAAAAGTATATAAGAGTCGGGGCAAGACATCCATCTTGACTACGTTTATTCTCCCGAACCAGGATAGCTTTAATTGTCTATAGGAGGTAAATGCCGATTCTACGTTAGTCAAAAGGGGTTGATAATTTAAATTGAATATTTGTTTAAGATCTTTTGGTATAAGGACTCCCAAGTACTTAATGGCTTCTACTTTCCATTTAAATGGGAACTGTTTAGATAGATGAGAAACCAATTCTCCAGGCAAAGAAATATTGAGTGCCTCGGTTTTGGAGCAATTCACTTTAAAGTTGCTCAATTGTCCGAACCGTTCAAACTCCATTAAGACCGAAGGGATGGAGACCAGGGGCTGGGAGATGTAAAGTAGCAGGTCATCTGCAAATAAGGCTAATTTGTGATGACTCTGTCCCAGCTTGACCCCATGGACGCATTCATTGGACCTAAGTGCAAAATATTTAACTATTATAGTGTCAATTCAAAAGTCACCAAGAACACAATCAGTCATTTTTTCACAATTGCCCATCAATAGTTTGAATTTGATATAAAGAAACATAGTCTTGTAACATCTCAAATGAAAGCTGTTACCGTTCTGAGTAAAATGATGCCTCTCCCACTTCATTATCTTATTTCTAGCCTGAGATAAAAAAATTTAAAGTCGTACCAGGCCAAAATTCACCCTTTTTTTAAACTTTAAAAATCTGTAAAAAATTAACTGATGAAGAAAAAAATTCCAAACTTTTAATTTGTAATTAACTAAAGTAGTACTTCATAAAGGAAAAAAAAAAAAAAAATCTAAAGATGTCAGGTAAAAAAAAATATTCATATTTAGATCACTTGATATGGAATGACCCATTGACGCTCTTACTAGTAAAATATGTTAAAATATGATCCCATTGCGATCCCAACTTGAAATTTGGTACAGATGTGGCTAAGAGCACAGCAGACACATGGGCAGTTTTTGAAATATTTAAAGCGCGCCGATTTTTCGGAAATGCGTTTTAAAGTTTTGCGCTTGCGATCACATGGGTAAAATATTAACAAATATCCTCTTGTGACATATCTGATGAAAGCCTGGACAGTTCTGAGTAGATTGGTGTTTATTTTGTTTCTCTATCTTATTTCTAGCCCGAGATATGATAGAAAATGTAAAGCCATACCAGGCCAAAATTCGCACTTTTTTAAAACTTTAAAAATCTGTAAAAAATTAACAGATAAAGAAAAAAATTCAAAACTTTTTTTTTGTAATTAGATAAAGTTGTTCTTCAGATAGAAAAAAATTTTTAAAAATCTGAGGACGTCAGGGAAAAAAAATATTCATTTTTGGATCACTTGACATGGAATGACCCAAATGTTCAGTTCAGTATAACCCTGTCCACATCACTGATTGGCGGCTTTCTGTGTACAGTGTGCATAGGCAGAGAGCTGCCAATCCGTGATGGAGGCGGAGTTATACAGCGCTCAGAAATATGTTGGACTAGATAGCAGGAGATTTACTTGTCCTCTAGTGATAAAATCAGTTTTATCAGCATGAAATTATGAAGACTACATCAAACAGCCCAGTAAGTGACACAACACTGGATTCAGGGTATCTATCTCTATATTATGCTGATCTCAGATTAGGTGGCAAAAACCTGATTACCTTTAATGAATACTTGATGAAAGAGCACAATGTATCTGTTAAATAGATCCTATATAATTCTGTGCGTGATACATGCCATTGTCAGGCATCCAGCACAGCCTCTGTTCTTGATGTACAAGCTAAACGTGTGAACATTGCCTCATTCTCTGTCCTAGGGTTTCTGATGGCAAAAATGGTATGGTCTAAAGCAGAAAACCACTGGAGCGCCAAAGAAACCTATAAGATGTCAAGGGGACTCATTAAAAAAACGAATCTGCTATACTTGACATGGCGCTAGTATGAAGCAAGGTAGTGGTAGTAAAACCCGGCACTCAAATGGATGCTTTGCAAAATTGTGAATTTGTTTGCAACGATGAACAGTCCACGGCTCTTTTGTTTTACTTTAGTGCAGATTACCTAGACCCACACAGCCTGCACAATCCACCCTAGCTCCATTGACAACACTGTGAGTTAGATGTATTCACTACAATCCACAGCATTACAGGGTATTTCTGATGAAGGTCTATAATTGGCCGAAACGTCTAATGAGCTTTTTTATCATGGACTGCTGCTGGTTGCAAATAAATTCACAGTTTTTGCAAAGCCTGCATTTGCATAATGACGGTTTGGAGCCCTGCTCTGCCCTCATCGCCCTCTATCGGGGTGCCACATATCATTCATTTAATGAGTATAACTAGATATGGAAAAGACCAGTGCTATAAAGTCTTAGCTGTGAGGATGGTGGAAATAGACTAAAGGCAAAGTAGTAGAGATGAAAGGTTTAAAAGCCGCGCTGCTGTTTCCCATAAGGATGATGCCGACTACTGGGAAATTACTTTTATTTAAAGCTTTTGGAGTTGACGCTCTTGAGTATCATCTCCAAAATGCGTTGAATAAAGTCACTTTCCCAGGAACCGACATCTTCCTGTTGTGAAACGGCAGCGCAACTTTTAACTCTTCCATCCTCACCGTCTGCATTTAATTAGTATGGACTGAGGCACAGACAAAAGCCACATCAATAACAATTATAAGAGTTCATATAAAGGACTAAATGGTGTTTCTCTTGAGCTGCTGTCGATCATTCTGGTGATGCGGTACAATTGAATAACAATGGTCTTTATTCGATTGATGCGTTTCACAGTTCACTGACCTCTTCCCCAAGATCTCGGACACATATCATTATCCTAAGATTTATTGACTCCTCAGCAACAATCTGTTATCAGGTGTAATGTCTTTGTAAAAACGTAAACTAAGGCCACTGTGAAAAAAAAAAGACAGTTTGGTTGATTGCTGACAAGTTTTTGCCTGTTTTTGCAGAGACTAAAAGCTGCCCTGACCCAGCAGCATCCTCAGGTAACAAATGGTGAAAGCACCAAGGAGCAGACGAGTGTAACTGTAAAGACTCAGCCAGAGGAGGCGCAACCACAGTCACTACAGCAGCCAGCCACATCCACCACCGAAACACCGGTACGTACCTCACCACCACCATATAGTTTCTAGGTTTCAATGTCTTTTGCTGGCTGTAGAATGAGTTAACTGAGAGTCCATCAGTCAGCGCGCTATGATGGTCTGATTGTCATGAGTTTCTCCTGTCCTTTGGAAACCTTTGATGAGTCTGGAATCTTAGAGTCACATTGCCTTGTGAAACTCTGGGTTTTAAATGTATAGTCTTTCTTTCGGTGCTGCAGGGCTTAAGGACCCTTTCCTTGCTGGTAGTCCTTTGTTAGTCCTATCCCTGGTGTTGCTTTTTTCTATCTACTCCCCTCCACTTTAAATAGTCATGTGATCTATCATCTGATTCCGGTTATAGAATCCATTTCTATGCTGACGACCGTGGAAGGAGCAAGTCTCTTTTAACCTTATGAAGTTATGACGCTTGCAGCCCTGGTGTTTCACTGCAAAGTTGAAGTTGGAGTATATCTTTTTGTCTATGTCCCGCTATTTGTCCTTCTTCCGCTATGTGTTATTACTGCAGAGGTGAGGCTAGTCCACTCACGGACCTTTACACTATCCAGGGTGTGTGGATGGATAGTGAGGCATATTAGCAGGTGATGGCGACTGGGAGAAGAACTGGTATAGGGACATTAGGGAGTTCAGGGTACAGACACAGATGTGCATCAGGAGGTGACTTGTCTATCCTCTCTGTACCACTAGGTCCTTCCTCCATTTCCATCCTGTTGTCATTTTTGTGTTGCGCTGTGAGCTGGACTTACTTTATCCGAGCTCTTACCTTGTCGGACTTACCGTGTCCTTGTCTGCCCTTTTTAGCATGTAAAGTGCCATGGAATTTAATGGCACTATATAAATAAATAATAATAATATCTTATGGGGTGCACCTGGTTCTGGCTGGTTTATTGTGAAATTATGTTCTTTCCACTTCTGTATTATGGTCCCAACAGAGCTCACTGGAACCTTCAGTAGTTTAGAAATTCTGTAGCCAATGCCATTATTATATTTTGCAATAATAAGGTTGTTATGGTCTTGAGACGGCTCACTGGTTTTACCCATCATGAGATGTTTCTTGTGTGGCACCATGGTAATGAGACACCTTTTTAGAAGTCATCAGTGTTACCAGCTGATACTTGTCACTACTGTAAGTGGTAGTTTAACTTTCTTATTACTGATAGATTTCAGCTGGTGTCACCTTTCTTTCTTTGTTCAATTTTTTTCCCTGTGTCATTTCCCATAATTAAAGATAAAAAGAGAAAGGAGAGGTGCAATGAGAGGGACCCGCTGCCTCTCTGGAGATAAGAAAGTTATGATAAGCCTCTCACCTGAAGAGGTTGTGCTGAACCCGCACAACCTCGGTGCTATGTGATGTGAGACAGTGCTGTGAGGAATGCTGGCTCCAGGGAATCCGCCCTCTGGTCACGTGGTTCTCCTCAGCTGACCCCCACCTGATAAGCCTCTCACCTGAAGAGGTTGTGCCTCTCACCTGAAGAGGTTGTGCTGAACCCGCACAACCTCGGTGCTATGTGATGTGAGACAGTGCTGTGAGGAATGCTGGCTCCAGGGAATCCGCCCTCTGGTCACGTGGTTCTCCTCAGCTGACCCCCACCTGATGAAGATGGCGTGCCGCCATTGAAACGCGTTGTAGAATAAAAGCTGAGTGTAATTAATAACCCCCTGGGTCCTCCTTAAAATACAAATTTTTCTCTGCACATACTGTATATTTCCCATAATTACACATCACTTAAATGTATACACGTGTGGATTGGATGGGTTGTTACTGACACCTTGTGAGAAAGTAATGTCAATAACACATTTAGGAACTTAATTTCTTAGAAATGAGGTGGTGTATTCAATACATATTTCACCCACTGCTTGAGTCTTCCATTTTCTCCATAAAATAATATAAAAATAGTTAAAAATTTATATCGGTATCATGTTTTCATAGCAACCATAGGTAACAAAAAGTAATGATAAAAACATAAAGTAAGCAACATCGAAATCACCCAAAAAAGTTTTGCCAAATAAAATGCATTTTTAAGTAAAAACAAAAAATGCTTACTTTGAGCAAGTGCTCCGAAACCAGGCGACCAGTAAAAGGCGTCGCCATCGCCTAATTACACCGATTAATTGCATCGATATCGCCCCTGCATCGCCTAACAAATCGGCAGTACCGTCGCCACGTGTGACGCTACCCTTAGACTCTGTTATTCGTTCATATGTAAAGGATTCGTCTTTTGCTTACTAGATCAGATTTAAAATAAATAGCTAATGGATCCGTTTTCCATAGATTCCAAAGTTAAAAAAAAAGTATTATTTTTTTCCCATCAAAACAAACATTAAAGTTGTGTTTGCACAACACATTGCTGCTGGATCCATTCTTACGGATTATTACTGGATATGGGAACTTAGCCTTAGACTATTCATATTTGCTATCGCCATATCCGTAACAATAAAAGAATACGAGCTATAAAACTGTCCTGTTATTTAACCCTTGCACTGAGCACCATAAAAAAGAATAAACACAGTAACATTATCTTTTTTCATCACCCACGGCACAAAAGCCGGAATAAAAAGCACTCAAAAAGTAGCATGTGAAGAAAAATCAATGATATCCTTCAAAAAAGTCAACTTGTTCCATAAAAAAGAATCAGCAGAAAAATAAAATGGTTATAGCACTCAGAATATGGCGATGCATAAATGATTTGTTCTACAGTATTGTTCTTAGTGTGCGAAAGTAGCAAGAAAAAAAACGCCATCTTATCACTTTTTCCTCTGAACACTTTTTTTTTGCTAATTATGCCTCTGAAAAATTGTAATGTAAAGTAATCAAAATATCAAATGTACCTCAAAATGGTGCCAATAAAAAATGTCAATACATCCCTTAGGGTACATTTACACGCTGCTACTGGCGGGTGGCTACAACCAGCTACTTCACGTACACGAACACGCACAAACGGTTGCAAACGGTACCCGCACCACCTTTACACGCCGCAACAAGGTGCGCTACAGTAGGTTACATCTATCTCTAGATACACCGCCGGGTGTCTCAAGTTACCTTCTGCCGAGTACCTTACCTCATTTACACACCGCTACAACAAGCTAATATGGGCGGACCTGTGTGCAGCAGGGACAACACATAGGCGTGCCATAATTGTGGATTACGAGACGTCCGTACGCTGATAGGACAAAGCAAGTACATCATGATTGGGCAGGCATCGCAGGAGGCTGTTTAATACATGACGCTCGAGCAATTGTGTAGTGTGACTGGTCTGCTCCTTAAATATGCCTCCCTATGCAGCGACTACCAATCGTAATGCAGGAGCTTCGTCCAATGATCGCTGATGGGGCGCGGTAAACCGGAGCCTGTGTCACGCCCCAGCTACATACCAGGTACATAGGCTGGTGTCCAGACATCCCTTCTCTTGCTTCTTTACACGCCGATACAGGTCGCTACAATCGACTGTGTAGCCACCTGTTTCAGGGCAGTGCTCGGAAACAGGTGCCGCTACTGCCGGGTGGCTACTACCGTCTTCACACGCCGCTGCCACGGGTTGAATTGCCGATGCAAGATACATTTCTCGCATGTATCTGGTTGTAGCCACCCACCAGTAGTGGCGTGTAAAGGTACCCTTAAAAAACTAACCCAACACTCTCCCTTCATGTATCCGCAAGCCTTGACTGTTTGTACGTACTGTACCTGTCCTTGTTACCCCCACTTCCTATGTAAAGCGCCATGGAACCAATGGCGCTATATAAATAATAATAATAATAATAACATGTCTCTGTCAGTACAAAAATAGAAGATTTGGAGCTTTCAAAATATGGCAAGGAAAGAAAAAATAGGGTCACTTGAGAGGAATTTCTGATGTTTTGGCACGGGTCTGCAAATTGAGCCCACAAATTATTAATTACATGAAAACTTGCACCAAAGGTCATATAGTACTCCTTCCTTCCTTCCTCCCTTCCTCCCTTCCTCCCTCCCTCTCAAACTCCCTTCAAATATGAAGTGGTCTCTAAAAAACAGATTTTGTAAATTTATTTAAAAAGTTGCCATTAAACTTACAACAATTCTAACTTCCTAACAAAAAAAATATTTCTAGAGCAATACTGACTTAAAGTAGTCACATGGTAAATGTTCTTTAATACTGTAATTACTTTGTGCAGTATGATTCAAGGGCATAAAAATTCTAAGTTGAAAGTTTGCAAATTTTTCCACATTTTTGGTCAAATTTCTGATATATTCAGAAATTATCACAAATCCAATCCACCTATATTTACCAGTAACATGAAGTGCAATCTCCCTGTTACTGGGATAGGGGCATTCCCGAGTTATTAACACTTACGTGGCACCTATCAGATTTGATAAAGTTTGTCCTGTTCAGGAAGGTTTAAAGAATTTGGATTTGCAATAATTTGGTCTCTACTGGTCCTGGCAAGGAGGTAATAAAGTCCTGACTATGACAAAGGTTTTCATAAAGGTATATCCGAGGTTTAGAAAAGAAAATGTGCTCAAGCACTAACAGGCAGGTAGTTGCTACCTACCTGCCTGTTGTTCTCAGCGCCATTCACCGCTGAGACAGAGCAGTCACAGACCTCTCCTGCCAGCGATATATTGGCTTCATCAACAGAGCGGAGGCTTCTTTTCCGCTCTAATCTTTATACAGTGTGGGAATGCTGTCAGCTGATTGGTTCCCCGCTACCTAACTTGGGGAGTCGGCTGTCAATAAGCATGATGTCGGCTGTGACGCCCGTCAACTGAGCGGAGAAGCGGCCTATTTGTCGACGTGACATCAAAGGAAGCTGCAGAATCGCTCTCAGGAGTGTTCTTAGACCGCTTTGTGTCGGTGGTGAACAGCGCCAGGCAAAGAAGGCAGGCAGATGGCAACCACTGACCTGTTATTGCTTAGGCACATATTTTTTTAAATCCTGTGTATACCCTTTAAGGGTTATTTGACAGCAGGTTTTTTCTCTGTAAGCAGCATCACATAGGGACAGAGACCGAGATTCCAGCGATTGTATAACCTACTTTACTGAGTGCACAGTGTCCTCTTTTGCAGAAATAGCAGAGCTTTGAATGCTGAGCCCCACACACAATACTGATTGGCTGCTTTCTGTGCACAATGTATGTTGACAGAAAACTGCTAATCAGTAGTGGGGGGGTGTTTGGACTAGGAGGCATGAGACACCAAGTCCTTTAGTGAGAAACTCCAAACACCGATTTTATTAAAATGGCAAAAGATCAGTGGCACATCACTAGAATCAGGCCTTCTGCCCCTACATGATCATACTGTAAGATTACATTGGCAAAATCTGCTGACAGATTCCCTTTAATTCTTCCTGTAGCCGTACCTTCCGTGTTACAGACCCGCCATGACACGTGTTTACATTCTACATAAATGTGAGTGCTATGTGTTATCGTTGCTTTATGATGGTTGAAATCGCACATGCTGTCTAACTGCAGTAAAGGAGCAATTTTCCACCCTTGCTCACTGCACCTCCTCGACATCTCCTGAACAGAAGGCTGTTCTGGGAGATTGCTTCACCAGCTGTTGCCTCCGTTGTTTAATGCTTACATTTTCCTTTATTTTTTTTTTTGTTTGCCTTTTTGATGCAATGCAGAAAGATAAAAGTTGTCTATACAAACGAGGCAGGCGCCAAACTACTTTGTCCTTGTTTGTTGCAGGCGTCTCCAGCTCCCCCCGCACCACAACCTCAGAGCACAGGAGGGGGACGTCGGAGGAAAGCAGCGAGCGATGACCCAGATGAGAAGAGGAGGAAGTTTTTAGAACGGAACAGAGCCGCCGCTTCCAGGTGCAGACAGAAGAGGAAAGTGTGGGTGCAATCCCTGGAAAAGAAAGCCGAGGACCTGAGTTCATTTAACGTGCAGCTACAGGTATGGATGACCTGGAAAATGAGAAGAAGCAAGCGTTGAGCGAAAGCTTTCCATTTTCCGTTTGTCGCGTAGATGTTCATTCCAGCGTAATGTGTTTACAGTCTCGTAAACTGGTAATAATTTCTAAGAAGAGGAAACGGCCTTTTATGTTCCTCCCTCTCGTACGTAAAATGGAATTCTTCTTAAAATTCCTCCCGCTCGATACATTGACTCCGAAAGCTTTATGGGGAAAGCTGACAGGATATAAATGGTTTGCGGTTTAATGAAATGCCTTGTAGGATGAATCTCACAATTAGGCGGCAGGGGCTGATGACAGTTGTCATTTCGCTAGTTTATTTCCGTAGACCATGTTTTTTTGGGATCGGGGATCATTATGCTAATTCAACCCATAACCGGCTGCAACTTCTTTTGAGCCTCCGCCAGTGTAGGAACAGGAACTTCACACACACACAGTAATGAAGGCTCTTAATACATTTCTTTAAGGCAATTAAAGCTTGCATGGTTTATTCCATTCATTATAAGAACATATTACAGTCCTTAAAGCAAACAGAGAAATGCCTGGCAGGGCTGGTGTAAGACGCTGACACTTTCATCATCCGTCACGGAATTCATTGTGTACTTAGCGCTCAAGCTATAAAAACAATCATTGATTTGTTTGCCTCAATCTGATGTGAGTAACGCACATTTTTTATGTGCAAGAAAAACATGAACTCTACAGCGGAGTAGAGGGGTTGCCATCAAAACTGGGGGCTCAAAGGATTCACTGCCACGTAAGGAGACACTGATGGTGCCAATAGGGGGCTCTTTTTCAGTCTTTTGCATTAGTCCCAAGTTATGTCTCTGAATGATACATAGGACATATACATAACTATATGATTGATGAGAGCCCCCAC
The DNA here is from genome assembly GCA_033576535.1 of Allobates femoralis. Taxonomy (NCBI): domain Eukaryota; kingdom Metazoa; phylum Chordata; class Amphibia; order Anura; family Aromobatidae; genus Allobates; species Allobates femoralis. Next base: position 45,442,403 of record JARQOC010000011.1, on the reverse strand, counting down.
GATCACTAGAACAGAGCTCCCAAGTGGAGATGAGGAAACCCCTGGAGGTTCGGGTACCGGGGTTGCATGTTCGGGACCTGAACATGACCCAGTAATTTATTGCTAGTCAGTGATTGGGTGGTCCACCCACATAAAGCGGAGAATGGGGATTTTTTTTTTAAACTTAGACAATGCATTATGGTCGATTACTAAGCTTTTAGTGCCATTGTGAGCTGATCACTCACAGCAAGCAGCTCGCACTGGCCCGACCACACAGCGTACCAGAGCACAGCTATCCAGGCTCCATCACTTTGAAAATCCCCCAAACAGGTTTGCTCATTGTGAGGCAGTGAGGGAGATCATATGCGAGGGCCGATATGTATCCCCCAGAATGTGCACTGTAACATATTGAACCCGGTATGGAGTGCAGGATAGGGGGACGATCCACTCCCTCCACTCCGGGACTTCAAGGATCCCCCAGAGGGAGGCATGGGGTTAAAAGCTAAGCTAGAATACTGGGTGGGGTTCTCTGTGTCGAGCTTCGGGTCTGAGGGAAGACAGATGAGGCTAGTGAGCGGCCAGGTCAAGAGAGCCTAGCTCGGAGGACTTGATCTCGGTGAGACCTGGACCGGAGAGAACCCGTGATAAGGGACCGTGTGCCAATATTATGGTTGTATGAAGTGTACCCGGCTTCATCCCGGAGGTTTGTGCATAACCTGAACTGTACCAATAAACCCGTGTGCTGTGGGAACAATTACCAGGGTCACCGCCTTTTGTATTGACAACCACCGGCGCTACCTCACATCATCTCTACTCCCAAGCCCCCCCCCCCCCATTCTTTCTCACTGTAGGACTGCAGTGTGAGTGTGAGGCTGTTGGATTGGCGCAGTGGCCGAGGACGCACACTATCGTCCCATTCCATCTCCATGTCTTTGAGGCTAACGGAGGCAGCTTAGTGCTGTGCTTGAAAACGCAGTGCTGGAGAGACAGAAGAGCACAAATAGGGTCTTGCCTAGAGGGCGTAACTACAGCAGGTGCAGAGGTTGCAATCGCACCTGGGCCCTGGGGTTTAAAAGGCCCCAAAAGTCCCTTTGGTGTATAGAAAAAGATTACTGCTATTAAAGATTAGCATTAATTTGGGACTCTGTTGGATCTTTCGCATCGGGGCCCGTGAGCTTCAAGTTATGCCACTGGTCTTACCCAAAAAGAAACTAGGAGAACAGCTGGGGGAGGCCTGCCTTTTTCAGTTGTGAAAAGTATCAGTGTCAGTGTTCAGTTGTGTGTGTGTGTCACAACCACTATAGAAAGCATAAAACGGTTGCAGCAGATCCTTGTGTGTACAGCATAAAAGTAGTATGAAGAAAGAAAGGGTTAATCATCCGCGCCGCCATGGAGAAACCAAAACATTCTGATTATGCCTAGAACTGATTTATTTGTCAAAGCACTTCAAATGTATGCAATATGATTTTGTCCTGAGGAAGGAGCCTATTGGCTTTGAAACACGTTGCCAAAAATCGGTTCTACACATCATCAGGACGTTCCAGTATATATAATATGTACAGGGGTTGGACAAAATAATGGAAACTCCTGGAAAAATCAACAACAGTTAGTTTACTATGGTGTAGGTCCACATTTTGCGGCGATTACAGCCTCAATTCTCTGAGGTATGGATTCATACAAGGTGATATCATTGGCACGGCGGATGTCCATGAAATAGCACCCCAGATCATCACAGACCCTCCGCCATGTTTTACAGTTGGGAGAAGACAGTCTGGATGGAATTCTTCTTTCGGCTGTCTCCAAACATACACTCGGCCGGAGGTCGGAAAATGGGGTAAATGATGATTCGTCTGAGAATATCGCATGTTTCCACTGCTCGAGGGACCAATTCTGGAGGTTTCTACACCACTCTAAACGCTTGGAAACATGTGTCATTGAGAGCAGCGGTTTTCTAATTGCAGATCTTCCGTGGAATCCAGATTTGTGCAGTTCCCGACGAACAGTTCGTGGAAACTGGGTTCTGTAGGTGATCATTGAGCTCAGCAGTGATTTTCAGAGCTGTGGTCTTGCGATCCTCTCTCACAATTCACTTTCGAGTCCGACGGTCTCTCTCAGTCAACTTCGACTTTCGGCCGGACCTGTGCTTTGCTGCGGACGTATTTCCTTCTCATTACTTTGGAGACAGTACCTCTTGACACGCCAAGCATTCGGGCACTTTCTGTTACATACACATATCACTTAACACAAATAATCAACTACAAAACATTAACATATGTCACGGTTTTCATGTTTATAACATGATCGAAGATTATGATGCCAAAACGTTAGATGTTTCCATTATTTTGTCCACCCCTGTATATGTATATACACACTACCGTTCTAAACTGTGGGGTCACCCAGACAGTTTTGTGTTTTCCATGAAAACTCATACTTTTATTTATCAAATGAGTTGCAAAATTAATAGAAAATATAGTTCAGACATTGACAGGGTTAGAAATTATTTTTATTTGACATAATAATTTTCTCCTTCAAACTTTGCTTTTGTCCCTTTTCAGCAATTCCAGCATTGCAGACCTTTGGCATCTAGCTGTTAATTTGCAGAGGTAATCTTGAGAAATTTCCCCCCATGCTTCCTGAAGACCTCCCACAAGTTGGATTGGCTTGATGGGCACTTTTTACGTACCATACTTTCAGGCTGGTCCCACAACAGCTCAATGGGGTTGTGATCTGGTGACTGCGCTGGCCATTCCATTACAGATAGAAAACCAGCTGCCTGCTTCATCCCTAAATAATTCATGCATAATTTGGAGGTGTGCTTTGCTTTGTGTCATTGTCCTGTTGTGGGATGAAATTGGCTCCAATCAAGCGCTGTCCACAGGGTATGGCATGGCGATGCAAAATGAAGTGATAGCCTTCCTTATTCAAAATCCCTTTTACCTTATACAAATCTCCCACTTTACCAGTTTCAAAGCAACCCCAGACCATCACATTACCTCCACCATGCTTGACAGATGGTGTCAGGCCTCTTCCAGTATCTTTTCAGTTGTTCTGAGTCTTGCAAACAATCTTCTGTGTGATCCAAACACCTCAAACTTTGATTCATCTGTCCATAAAACTCTTTTCCAATCTTCCTCTGTCCAATGTCTGTGTTCTTTTTCCCATATTAATCTTTTCCTTTTATTAGCCGGCCTCATATATGACTTTTTCTTTGCCACTCTGCCCTGAAGGCCAGCCTCCCGGAGTCGCCTCTTCACTGTAGATGTTAACACTGGCGTTTTGCGGGTACTATTTAATGAAGCTGCCAGTTGAGGAGCTGTGAGGCGTCGATTTCTCAAACTAGAGACTCTAATGTACTTGTCTTGTTGCTCACTTGTGCAGTGGGGCCTCCCACTTCTCTTTCTACTCTGGTTAGAGCCTGTTTGTGCTCTCCTCTGAAGGGAGTAGTACACACCGTTGTAGGAGATCTTCAGATTCTTGGCAAAGTCTCACATGTAATAGCCTTCATTTCTAAAAACAGAATAGGCTGTCGAGTTTCACATGGAAGTTCTCTTACTCTGGCCATTTTGAGCGTTTCATAGAACAAACAAATGCAATGCTCCAGAGTCTCAACTAGCGCAAAGGAAGGTTAATTTTATAGTTTCTCTAATCAGCCAAACAGTTTTCAGCTGTGCTAACATACTTGTGCAAGGGTTTTCTAAACATCCATTAGCCTTCTTACACAGTTAGCAAACACAATGTATCATTAAAACACTGGAGTGGTGGTTGTTGGAAATGGGCCTCTATACACCTATGTAGATATTGCATTAAAAACCAGACATTTGCAGCTAGAATAGTCATTTACCACATTAACAATGTATAGAGTATTTCTGATTCATTTAATGTTAGATTCATTGAAATAAAATGTGCTTTTGTATCAAAAATAAGGAAATTTTTAAATGACCCCAAACTATTGAATGGTAGTGTATATGTATATAGTTGTTAAGAGAAAAAGAAATATACAAGTTTGAAGAAGAAAAAAAAATTGGCTTGTGTAGTTTTTTTTTTTTTTTCAGATTTATAACTTTTTTCTTTTTCTATTCAAAGACCTTTATGTGGGCTTGTTGTTTTGCGTGGCAGGCTAGTTTTTATTGGTATGATTGTGGGTTACACACAATGTCTTAATTGCATTATTTGAGTGGAGGGCGACAAATATAAAACAGCAATTCTGGCATGTGTTTTACAGTATTTCCCGTACAGGCTAAATAACATATTTTGATAGATCTAAATTTTGAGGACGTACAATGCACGTGTGTCTCTGATGGACTCTGCTATGTACAATGTGTGCGTGTCTCTGATGGACTCTGCTATGTACAATGTGTGTCTGTCTCTGTTGGACTCTGCTATGTACAATGTGCGACTGTCTCTGATGGACTCTTCTATGTACAGTGTGTGTGTGTCTCTGACGGACTCTGCTATGTACAATGTGTGTCTGTCTCTGATGGACTCTTCTATGTACAGTGTGTGTGTGTCTCTGATGGACTCTGCTATGTACAATGTACAGTTAGGGCCAGAAATATTTGGACAGTGACACAATTTTCGCGAGTTGGGCTCTGCATGCCACCACATTGGATTTGAAATGAAACCTCTACAACAGAATTCAAGTGCAGATTGTAACGTTTAATTTGAAGGGTTGAACAAAAATATCTGATAGAAAATGTAGGAATTGTACACATTTCTTTACAAACACTCCACATTTTAGGAGGTCAAAAGTAATTGGACAAATAAACATAACCCAAACAAAATATTTTTATTTTCAATATTTTGTGGCGAATCCTTTGGAGGCAATCACTGCCTTAAGTCTGGAACCCATGGACATCACCAAACGCTGGGTTTCCTCCTTCTTAATGCTTTGCCAGGCCTTTACAGCCCAAGCCTTCAGGTCTTGCTTGTTTGTGGGTCTTTCCGTCTTAAGTCTGGATTTGAGCAAGTGAAATGCATGCTCAATTGGGTTTAGATCTGGTGATTGACTTGGCCATTGCAGAATGTTCCACTTTTTTGCACTCATGAACTCCTGGGTAGCTTTGGCTGTATGCTTGGAGTCATTGTCCATCTGTATTATGAAGCGCCGTCCAATCAACTTTGCAGCATTTGGCTGAATCTGGGCTGAAAGTATATCCCGGTACACTTCAGAATTCATCCGGCTACTCTTGTCTGCTGTTATGTCATCAATATACACAAGTGACCCAGTGCCATTGAAAGCCATGCATGCCCATGCCATCACGTTGCCTCCACCATGTTTTACAGAGGATGTGGTGTGCCTTGGATCATGTGCCGTTCCCTTTCTTCTCCAAACTTTTTTCTTCCCATCATTCTGGTACAGGTTGATCTTTGTCTCATCTGTCCATAGAATACTTTTCCAGAACTGAGCTGGCTTCTTGAAGTGTTTTTCAGCAAATTTAACTCTGGCCTGTCTATTTTTGGAATTGATGAATGGTTTGCATCTAGATGTGAACCCTTTGTATTTACTGTCATGGAGTCTTCTCTTTACTGTTGACTTAGAGACAGATACACCTACTTCACTGAGAGTGTTCTGGACTTCAGTTGATGTTGTGAACGGGTTCTTCTTCACCAAATAAAGTATGCGGCGATCATCCACCACTGTTGTCATCTGTGGACGCCCAGGCCTTTTAGAGTTCCCAAGCTCACCAGTCAATTCCTTTTTTCTCAGAATGTACCCAACTGTGGATTTTGCTACTCCAAGCATGTCTGCTATCTCTCTGATGGATTTTTTCTTTTTTTTCAGCCTCAGGATGTTCTGCTTCACCTCAATTGAGAGTTCCTTTGACCGCATGTTGTCTGGTCACAGCAACAGCTTCCAAATGCAAAACCACACACCTGGAATCCACCCCATACCTTTTAACTACTTCATTGATTACAGGTTAACGAGGGAGACACCTTCAGAGTTAATTGCAGCCCCTAGAGTCCATTGTCCAATTACTTTTGGTCCCTTGAAAAAGAGGAGGCTATGCATTACAGAGCTATGATTCCTAAACCCTTTCTCCGATTTGGATGTGGAAACTCTCATATTGCAGCCTGGAGTGTGCACTTTCAGCCCATATTATATATATAATTGTATTTCTGAACATGTTTTTGTAAACAGCTAAAATAACAAAACTTGTGTCACTGTCCAAATATTTCTGGCCCTAACTGTATGTGTGTGTCTCTGATGGACTCTGCTCTGTACAATGTGCGATTGTCTCTGATGGACTCTGCTATGTACAATGTGTGTGTGTCTCTGATGGACTCTGCTATGTACAATGTATGTGTGTCTCTGATGGACTCTGTTATGTACAATGTATGTGTGTCTCTCTGATGGACTCTGCTCTGTACAATGTGTGTCTGTCTCTGATGGACTCTGCTATGTACAATGTACGTGTGTCTCTGATGGACTCTGCTATATACAATGTACGTGTGTCTCTGATGGACTCTGCTCTGTACAATGTATGTCTGTCTCTGATGGACTCTGCTATGTACAGTGTGTGTCTGTCTCTGATGGACTCTGTTATGTACAATGTATGTCTGTCTCTGATGGACTCTGCTATGTACAGTGTGTGTGTGTCTCTGATGGACTCTGTTATGTACAATGTATGTGTGTGTCTCTGATGGACTCTGCTATGTACAATGTGTGTCTGTCTCTGATGGACTCTGCTATGTACAATGTACGTGTGTCTCTGATGGACTCTGCTATATACAATGTGTGTGTGTCTGTGATGGACTCTGCTCTGTACAATGTACGTGTGTCTCTAATGGACTCTGTTATGTACAATGTATGTGTGTGTATCTGATGGACTCTGCTCTGTACAATGTGCGATTGTCTCTAATGGACTCTGCTATGTACAATGTACGTGTGTCTCTGATGGACTCTGCTCTGTACAGTGTGTGCGTGTCTCAGATGGACTCTGCTCTGTACAGTGTGTGAGTGTCTCTGATGGACTCTGCTATGTACAATGTACGTGTGTCTCTGATGGACTCTGCTATGTACAGTGTGTGCGTGTCTCAGATGGACTCTGCTATGTACAATGTGTGTGTGTGTCTCTGATGGACTCTATGTACAATGTGTGTCTCTGATGGACTCTGCTATGTACAGTGTGTGCGTGTCTCAGATGGACTCTGCTATGTACAATGTGTGTGTGTCTCTGATGGACTCTATGTACAATGTGTGTCTCTGATGGACTCTGCTATGTACAGTGTGTGCGTGTCTCAGATGGACTCTGCTATGTACAATGTGTGTGTGTCTCTGATGGACTCTGCTATGTACAATGTGTGTGTGTCTCTGATGGACTCTATGTACAATGTGTGTCTCTGATGGACTCTGCTCTGTACAGTGTGTTTGTGTCTCAGATGGACTCTGCTATGTACAATGTGTGTGTGTCTCTGATGGACTCTGCTATGTACAATGTACGTGTGTCTCTGATGGACTCTGCTCTGTACAGTGTGTGTGTCTCTGATGGACTCTGCTCTGTACAATGTGTGACTGTATATCAGTCCAAATAATGACTGAATAGCATGGCCTGTACGTGAGGAGGAGCTGGGAACTCGGCCCCCTGCTGAAGTGACTTTTGTGATACCCTATTATATTCTGAGATGTTTTCAATGTGAAGGTCGTTCTCCGAGCTCAGGCTGTTCCTCCGCTTCACTTCTTTGTGTGATTCCTGCCGGCTCCATAACTTTGGATTATACAGGATTTTTCAGAACTCGCACCATAACTTACTTTCCTTGTTTGTTGGGGTTTTTATGCCCACAGGCTTCCATATCCCCATCATTGCTTCTGCATTCAGCGGTAGCAAAATCTGAGAATGTGTTGGTGCCGGATGCAGACTTTAAAGAGGTGTGAAAGGCTCTGCTGGGAGAATTCACATTACACATACAAGGCACGGCTGGGACTCCACACCGTCCAGCTCCTTATCTCACTGACTGAGGAGGGAGATATCCACTACAGTAACTTCCTACCTGTCACAATACCCCCATCACATAATCAGTGCCGCTGCTGGATGGCACAGAGCTCAGGGATGGGCTGCAGACTGGCCGGCACTCGCAGGATAGATGTACATTTGTATAAGGGATATTCCAGCCATGATCTAGTATTTCCAGTGACTCCAGGGACAGAAGACTGTTAGTTATATGCATAAGTGGAATGAATACTAAGGGTACATGCAGACAATCCAGAGGCTCTTTGTCCTGGACACAAGGTCTCCGGACCTGAAGGAAGCTGGCAATCTCCACAGGTGAATGCAACCTCTCTGTGTCAACGATCTGTGTTCGTTACAGGGCGGCTTCTTCCTGCATTCACCCGCTGAGATCGCCTCTGACTCCGCAGCATGCAGTTAACATGCTGCAGAGATGCAGAAGCACAGCAACCCACACTGCAGGTGAAATAACGCTGTGGAGGGGAGAAGCACAGTGGGCATAGGATTCCTAGAAATCCCATCTACTGTGCTGGTACTGTTCACTGCAACCCCTGTACCCATGTTCCTGGTCACACCTTGTTTCCAGTTTTATTAAGCTACACTTATCCCTTATATAATTATCATTTTTAATTACCTTGTTGGTAGACCTCATTATAAAGGAAAAACTAAGACTAAGATCTTTTTTTGGTATTTAGGTGACTATTCCAATATAGTATTGGGGAGTACTACATATCTTTTACAAAAAAAGTTTTTTTTTATTGTCTCTTGTCCCAAAAGTGTTAATTATATAGTCCTACAAGAACTTATCCCCCATAAAACTGTTACCTGCTATATAGATTTTATTTCTGTATTTGGACAGACAAAAGGTTATATTTTATATATGGACTAGCTGTAGTACCCGGCTACACCCGGGTTAATAAATAACTGCTGTTAGCCATAACAAAATAGAATTTGAATATGTCATATTAATGACCTGTAGGAAAATAGAAGCTGAGCTGTGATTGGTTGCTATAGGCAGCCTAATAAATCTCCAGCCAACAGTAAACCCTCCCCCCGGCCGGGCAGTATATGTTACCTCACACATACACATAACAGACGGCTCATGTGACTGAAATCTGCCTTAATTCCCTATATGGCACATGTGTTGCACATTGGCTGTTTTTAATCAGATGTTTATTTTTGGAAATTAAAGATACCAGACGTATGAGGCGAGTTGTGTGAGGCGATTTGTGCACATCTGTGTCTGTCTGTGTGGTGTGTGTCCCTGGGGTGGGTGTGTGTGTGTGTGTGTGTGTGTGTGTCCCAGTGGTGTGTTTGTGTCTCTGTGGGGGGATCCCTGTGGTGTGTGTTTTTTTTGGGGGGAGTGGTGTCCCTGTGGTGTGTGTCCTTGTGGGGGGAGGGGTGTCTCTGTGGTATGTGTCCATCCCTATGGGGTCTGTGTTTTCCTGTGGGGTGTGTATGTGTGTCCCTGTGGGGTGTGTATGTGTGTGTGTCCCTGTGTTGTGTGTGTCCCTGTGGGGTGAGTGCATGTGTCCCTATAGGGTATGTATGTGTGTGTGTCCCTGTTGGGGGGGGAAGTCTGTGTGGTGTGTGTCTCTTTGTGGTGTGTGTGTTTGTGTTCGGGTGCGTGGTGAGTATCCAATGTTGGGGCTCCACCTTAGCTGTTACTCTTTGTGTGCATGTAGTGTGTATACATGTCCCCGTGCATGGTGAATATTCCATGTCAGGGCCCCACCTTAGTGACTATATGCTGGTTTATGCTGTTAGTCTTTGGTGCTGTCATTAAACCCCTCTCATTCACAACTGTCAACTGGTAACTGTCACTTTCTCTCCATTATGTAGATAGGGCCAAAATTGTTTGGTGAATTGGAACGCGCAGGGTTAAAATTTCGCCTCACAACATAGCCTATGATGCTTTCGAGATCCAGACGTGTGACTGTGCAAAATTTTGTGGCTGTCGTTGCGACAGTGTAGATACCAATCCCGGACACACACACACACACACACACACACACACACACACACACACACACACACATACACATATACACACACACACACACACACACACACACACACACACACACACACACACTGAGCTTTATATATTAGATATGGTACATTTGTTTCTCTTGCTGTTTTGCTGCTTATTAATCAGATTTATATTTTTGAAGGATAATACCAGACTTGTGTGTGTTTTAGGGCGATTATGTGCCGAGGTTAGTGTATGTGTGGTGAAATGTGTGCTGAGGGTGGTATATGTGTTCAAGCACGTGGTAGTATGTGGCGCATTTTGTGTGTGTGTTCATATCCCCGTGTGTGGTGAGTATCCTATGTCAGGGCCCCACCTTAGCAACTGTATGGTATATACTCTTTGGCGCCATCGCTCTCATTCTTTAAGTCTCCCTTGTTCACATCTGGCACTTTTCCTTTCACTTTTCCCCCATTATGTAGATAGGGGCAAAATTGTTTGGTGAATTGGAACGTGCGGGGTTAAAATTTCGCCTCACAACATAGGCTATGATGCTGTCGGGGTCCAGACGTGTGACTGTGCAAAATTTTGTGGCTGTAGCTGGCAGCTGTCTATTTTCCTCCAACACTTTTCCTTTCACTTTTTTCCCCATTATATAGATAGGGGCAAAATTGTTTGGTGAACTGGAACGCGCAGGATTAAAATTTCGCCTCACAACATAGCCTATGACGCTCTCGTGGTCCAGACGAGGCTGTGCAAAATTTTGTGGCTGTAGTTGCGACAATGTAGATGCCAATCCCGGACATACACACATACACACATTCAGCTTTATATATTAGATGAGGGCTCCCAGGTGCACCCTTGGTGTGGCCGAATACTCAGTGCACTGTTTTATTTTCTCTATCCACACGTCACACACCTTTATTTAGCTTGATTGACAGCGTTTACTTGTCCAGAGCAAGCTCAGCCTGACTGCAGTCCTGTCACGTCGCCGTCGGACTCAGTGACTGTTGTTTTTGCGCTGCCCACTTAGCTGTGACAGATTCCTTCAGCTGGTGGTGCCGGTGATGGGGGGTCATGTCCTCATGGGGACCTGCTCCTTTGGTTTCTGCCTCTATCGCTGAGCATCGCCATGCTCCTCCTGTGGGTGATGCTGGTTACAAGAGAGGTTCCTCAGAGGCGTCTGGGAGGTGCCAACTTTGTTCCTCTATCAGAAGTGGGGTGGTTGGTACCAGTTGGGCATCACCATATGGCCTGGTTGAAGGGGCGGTCTGGATGAGGTCATCAGGCTGTGAGCTCTAGCCTATGAGAGGGAACCGTGCCCTTCAAATACCTTGGGACCTGTCTTGCAAACCGCTAGATATATTGGTTATACTTGGTTTTCCCAGCTATCTAGTTTGTGCTCTATTATAATATCTCTGACCTTTGCCTGGATTTTGACCCTTCTACCGCCTGACGATTTTGTAGTTTGGCTGCCCTCCCGGTTTTAACGCTGCCTTCTGACCACGCTTTTGGATCCTGATTTTGTCTATTCCGTAACCTCCTAACCTTGTCCCTTCCTGGCGACCTTCCTGCTTTGGTCTGCTGCTCACCTATAGGCAGCTACCTCCTGGGCTCAGCTGTAATTCCAAATTCCTCTATAGGGGTAATGTGTCTCAGAGTTTCTCGGGGTGCTGCCTTACCAGCAGCTCAGCCTTTGCAGTGCACGGTGGTCACAAGTCCTTGGCCTTGCATGCCCACACTGACTCTCCAGTAGCTACACAGGCTCATATTACAGACAATGTCAGTCTGGTCGTGCTCTTATCCTCCTCTCCTGTCTGCAGTTCCCAGTGCACAGTAGAGTGCAGCCGTTGCAGACAGGAGAGAGCAAGATAACGCACATGCATTGACCGTTTGTGACACCTGCATTGTTAGTGTGCCCGTGCAGGTTCGGGGTTTCAATTCAAGCAGCACTCGCTATGGGCAAGTGAGAGCTGTCAATCCTCACAACACAGTTGCTTAATATTATATTTTCTCCTCCTGTCATATCTAAAGTAAAAGTAACATTTCAGCTTGTTAATTTTACAGTCTACACAATTATAGCTGTCACCGTCCCACTATGCACTTTTGCAGCAAGTAATATTTTCTTGGATTGGATGTTAATGGAGAAGAAGAGCAAATCTGCTCAATCTTTAAAGTGAAGTGGTGTGCAGCCTGTCAATCCCTGATTACATTGGTGTATACAGCCATGATTGTTTTGTACACATTGAAGGAGTAGAAGCCAGAGGCCAGGGATTTTGGCAGCGGTCACCCTCTGTCTTCTTGGGAGGCTGCTACATTCTTTAGAGAAGCTAGAACTTTTAATTTAAGCCTTGCGGTTTCGAGGCCGTACAAACCTTAAGGAGTAAAACAGACAAGCTGTTGCCAATAAAAATTCTAGCACGATGTGGAAATCTTGTAAGAGCCATATGGTTACTTTAGAGCCCTACAAGGGTTAACCCTGTCATTCCTAGAGAACAACTACATTATCCTAACATTGTCCCAAAGACGAAGAACCCCCAGCACAGTGCCAGGACCCTCAATAAAAATGGCACGTACCACTGGCCAAAAACCCGGGGTACTTGGTATCCTATGTCGGACTGAGAAATGTGATTACTGTAATTAAGAAATAGTATATGTTTTGGTGCAGTTTACCATTGAAATTTATATTAACCCTGACCATAACTGCTGTAATGATGTACACATGTCAAATGTGCTGTGTGCCAATTCCAGATATTACTACAGATGTTTTCTCAACCTTCCATGTGAGCACTCCTGTGTTATCTGATAGCTCAGATATCACTCCAGATTGCCGTCCACCAGGAATCTGCTCTCTAACTTGCTGTCCACCTAATCTGTCTTTAGTAGCAAAGATGCTATTTTGTATTGCATGAAGTGGGGGCAGGCCTTTATCTCTACAGGAAGTGGGGGCCGATCTTTATCTCTACAGGAAGTGGGGGCAGGTCTTTATCTTTACAGGAAGTGGGGGCAGGCCTTTATCTCTACAGAAAGTGGGTGCAGGTCTTTATCTCTACAGGAAGTGGGGACAGGTCTTTATCTCTATAAGAAGTGGGGGTGGGTCTCTTTATACAGGAAGTAGGGGTGGATCTTTAGCTCTATAGGAAGTGGGGGTGGATCTTTAGCTCTATAGGAAGTGGGGGTGGATCTTTATCTCTACAGGACATAGGGGTGGGTCTTTATCTCTACAAGAAGTGGGGGCAGGTCTTTATCTCTACAGGAAGTAGAGGTAGGTTTTTATCTCTACAGGAAGTGGGGGCAGATCTTTATCTCTATAAGAAGTTAATAAGTGGGGGCAGGTCTTTATCTCTACAGAAAGTGGGGATGGGTGTATATCGCTACAAGAAGTGGGGACAGGTCTTTATCTCTATAAGAAGTAGGGGTGGAGCTTTATCTCTACAGGAAGTGGGGGTGGATCTTTGTCTCTACAAGAAGTGGGAGCAGATCTTTATACTGGAATTGGGGCAAGTCTTTATCTCTACAGAAAGTGGGGGCAGGTCTTTATTTCTACAGGAAGTGAGGGCAGGCCTTTATCTCTACAGGAAGTGGGGGCAGGTCTTTATGTCTACAGGAAGTGGGGGTGGGTCTTTATGTCTACAGGAAGTGGGGGTTGGTTTTTGTCTGTATGAGAAGTGGGGACAGGTATTTATCTCTAATGGAAGTGGTGACAGGTCTTTATCTGTACAAGAAGTGGGGGCAGGTCTTTATCTGTACAGGAAGTGAGGACGGGTCTTTTTCTCTACAGTAAATGGAGGTAGATTTTTGTCTCTACAAGGAGTGGGGGTGGATCTTTATCTCTACAGGAAGTGGGAACAGGTCTTTATGGATCTTTATCTCAACTGTTTTGTGTGGCTTAAATTAATAAAGTTGAGATAGTTTTTACATTGGTGATCACCCCATGTCATGCATGTTGTCGACATGCTAGGGTAGATCTCGCCATTTAGTCAATTGTAGTGCCCTTGGTCTCCTAATATACCAATGTGTATAGAGGTGTCCCGACTCTCCTCCTAGGGTGCATCCCGGCGGCCATTTAAATCGGAGCAAGATTGGACCACAATGCTCGGACTGTCCGGTGGCTGTTCCAACCCGTGCAAGACTGTTTCATATATTTCTATGCAGCTGTCATGCTCTGGTCAGGAGTGCTGACAGACAGACCAAATATTGCGGTCAGATCTCACTACGATTTATGTAACCTAAGTCAGATTAATCATTTCAGGGAATGAAGGGGTAAGTTGGATTTTAACATGCACAATCCTTTGTTCTCATAAGGGGATAATCCAGGACAGTTAGACATTTATCAATTGAGACAATCTGAAAATTAGTAGTAGGAAAAAATAATTATGTGATTAAAAAAAGCAATGACTGATCGTTTCCTGCAGTAAGAGTCTCCACTCGTTATAACACTGGTGGCGCACGCCATTCATGCCTATAGGATAAAGGTGTGTCTTGTCTGCCGGGCTGTGAGGGGTTAAAATGCCCACACTGGCGGTGATTTTAAGAGAACGAGATCTTTCTGTCTGCCAACTGCAGAACTGTCGGCTGTGAAGAACAGAATGACTTGTAAAGAAAATTGAATGTCACAGAAATAATTAAAGTGTTCTTTATGTGAGCGCATTAATCAATCCCGCGCTCCCCTTAATAACTCTTCACTTGACGTGCTGGCAGCGCTGATGAGCATAGTGGGCAGTAATGACCCATGATTACTTTTACGTTGCATTTAATAGTAAAAGTAATATGTTTGGAGGTTCTGCCTTTCTCATGGCGATTTACCATGGACTGTTTTCTTCCTGGTCGCAGAGCACTCCCTCCATGTCAGGATTGTTCTTGGCACATGTGAAGCCTTTCTTATGGATTTCATACATTAACAAATTGTCACTTCAGTGAGGAAGTAGACAAACTCTAGAGCCACCTAATAAAGGTAGCAATCCTAAAAGTCATAATTGACTCTTTAACAAGCTTTTTAATATGACTCAGGATTTGTGCCAGATCAGAACCCCAAACTGCAGACGCTGCGTTTCAGGGTGATGGCCCCTCATCAGTGCAGTGTGTAGGAATTCTGATATGGCTGTATGAGAGGTTAAGACGAGGTCTGGGGGACTAGCTATTCTCTTTGTGGAGAGCAATGAGGAGACTTATGCTGTAATGCTCCTCTGGGAAATATGCAAATTGTCACTTTAGTGAGGAAGTAGACAAACTCTAATGCCACCTAATAATGGTAGCAATCCTAAAAGTCTTAATTGACTCTTTAACAAACCTTTTAATGTGACTTAGGCACAAATCCTGGACAGCAGGGCTGTGGAGTCGGGAGTCGTGGAGTTGGAGACTTCAACTCCTCAAATATATAATGAAGTGGGTTTAGTAGTTCAATTCAATATATGCTGAATATTATAATCAGAAATTCTTATGTTTTTTCTAAATATCTAGATTATTATATCATAATAATGGTTAAAGTCTGATGTTCACATTGTACTACAATAAATATACCACTTAAACATGAGCCGTGTATGAGGGAGTCGGAGTCCGAGTTGGAGTCAGGGAAATTGAGGAGTCAGAGTTGGCGGTTTGGCTTACCGACTCCACAGCCCTGCTGGATAGTGATTTATTCTACACGTTCCATCCAATAAAAATTGTAGATTTACTTAATCTATAGTTAAAATTCAGTGCAGTATTACAGAGCATGGCACAAAATAGACGTACAGCAACGCATTTCTGACCGATACGATCCTTAGTCACTGAGTGCCATAAGTCTATTTTGTGCCATGCTCTGTAATACTGCGTTGAATGTGTTGGGAATTTTAACTATAGATTAAGTAAATCTACAATTTTTATTGGATGGTGCTATCATGTAGTGACATTGGTTATAACTAAACAAGGCCCATTACATCTCATCTCTTGACGTGTGTTGTAGTTAACACTTGTTTTGCTCATAAAATTAAAGTTCTGGGCACCTTTTTAATTTTTGCATTGTTGAACGCCTGTTATTCCTCCTGGAAATGTTTGAATAAATTAACAACCGGGCAGTGTCATTCTCCTTGTCAATAAGGTGTTGTTGTTGTTTTTTTAAAGTCTGACTAATTTGAATGCCATGTTCATTTATTAATATATTCCCAGGAGGAATAACAGAACTCCAAGCCGCCCTGCACAGGACGCAGATCATTCACCTGCGGAGATCGCCGCCTTCCCTCAGGTCCGGAGACGTAGTGTCTCCGGATCGTCTGCACCTGCCCTAAGAAAATGTACTCCAGGTGCCTTTAAAGGTGTTTGTTTTTACCTTCTATCTTAAGGAGTGCACTGCCCTGCAGTCTTCTGGCTCCTGCATGCACAGTGAGTCATGCGCTCCTGAACATTGACAGGTCAGACCCATGACATGGTCGTGCTGCTCGTCTGAACTGTCAAAATATTTATGCTCATAGCCGAATTGCTTTTGCAGCATTGGAGTGAGCCAGGGGATTGACACTGAACAAGTCCAATAATCCAGCACCTTCAGAGCAGTGATTGCAAGCTCTATTGAAAAGAGTTTACACATGCTGCATTCTTTCCCCAGCCACTGCTGTTAGATAACATAGGTTTCCGGTAACCTAATCAAGGAGCTGCAAGCTATAGGGTAAAAATCCCTATGTTCTTGAGAAAGGAGAAAAGTTTTTATATGAATTGCAACGTTGCTTTTTATTTCAGAAGTTAATAGTAAACATGAAAATCAGTAACTTTGTAATATATCTTATCAGACAAACTGACTTTCTCTTTCTGGGCTAATCTTTCGTTCTCCAAATGATCAATTTGCGGGAAAAATTGCGTTCAGTGAAAACCAATTTTAAATTACTGAGATAAGAGATGGCTGGTGGTTTTTATAAGATTCTATACAGAAAGGAGGGGATAGTGGGAAGGAGGAGCTCTACCTTTAGCTCCTCCCTCTGCATCTAGCTCCTCCCTTTGCTTCTGGCTCCTCCCTCTCCTCTAGCTCCTCTTTCTGCTTCCAGCTCCTCCCTCCTTTCTGCCCCCCACTTTTACAATAGAATCTTGTCAGCACCAACTGCCATCTTCTACCTCAGTAATGGTGAAGTTTGTATTCACTAAATACGTCCATTTTGGTGGAGTCAGAGTTGGTGTAAAATGGACAGACTCCTATTCCTAAGATGTATAATAAATTGGGTACAGTAGTTCAATGCAATATATGCTGGAGATTATTATGAATTATTATTATGTTCTATGTAAGGCTGCTTTCACATCACGATTTTTGTGGATCCGTGGCTATCCATTGTAAAACGGATAGCCACGGATCCGATTTGGTCTCCATGTATCCCTATGGGCACGGATTGGTCCTATATGGCCATCTGATTGTGTCCAAATTGTAACGGATCCGATTGTGTCTGATTTTTTTTTTTTGCTTTACCCAGAATCGGAGGCTGCTGTTGGGTACAGCAGACCAAATCGGATACAATCGACTCCAGCGCAGTCCACAACAAATAACATGGGGGCCTATGGAGCGCAGGTCTGGGAAAAAACAGAATAGTTTCCCAGACCCGATTTTAGTGTACTGAGCATGCTCCGTATGCTGAAACTGCTCTTTACTGTGTAATTTCACTTTCGCAATGTATATACATACATTGCGGAAGTGAAATAAAGCAAAGCAAGTGTTAAAAAAATCCGCACTCTCCGGCGAGTGTCCCGCGATGTGCGGCATCCAGCTCTGAGGGCTTTAGGACCTAAATCAGCTGACCTGGCAGTTTTGGCAGGTGTGCGATTTCAACCGCTCAGCTGATGCGGTCGTGTAACCCCACCCCGCCCTGTCAGCTGATTTAGGTCCTTAAGCCCTCAGAGCTGAATGCCACACATCGCGGGACACTCGCCCGAGAAGTGAGGATTTTTTTTTTATTTTTATTTTTAACACCTTGTTTTATTTCACTTCCACAATGTATGTATATACATTGCGAAAGTGAAAGTGCTCCGCTTGCCTGCACTTTGCAGGCTCGGGCTCCTCCCAGCTCTTTCTGTGTCCGGATCTGTGAAAATCATGGACCCGGACACAGAAATGGCATCCGAAGACACACATCCGATGCTGTCCTTTCCTGTCTGCTGTCCTTTCCGGTCTGTGGAGTCCTGCAAAAAACAGGATCCCCACGGTCAGAAAAAAATTGTGATGTGAAAGTAGCCTAAATAGTTTGATTATTGTATCATAATAATGATTAAAGCCTGATATTCACATTGCCCTACACTAAATTTATCACTTAAACATGAGCAGTGTATGAAGAGTCGAAGTCAGGGAAATTGAGGAGTCGGAGGTTTGGCTTACCGACTCCGCAGTCCTGGTTGTGACCTCTGTTTCACTCCATAAAACAGACCTGGAGCTGCCAGCAGGTCACAATTCACTGCGGACGGACCAGAGTGACCTTGATAGGATGAAGACTCTCGAAGGTGAGTATCAGGCAGAGGTCAGGGACTTAGTAGTAAAGCACCACTCTAGCTGTGCAATAACAAAAATACTGAATTGCTGCTTTGTGTCTTCTAAAACAGAAATGTCAGAAGAGGTCATTTTTACCATATATAAGGCTGCATTCACACTTTCGTCATTTATGATGGAAACTAAAGTGCAGGATGGGGCTGTCATGCAATAGGACCCCCAACACCATGATAGACCCCATTGACTTACAATAGACATTGGGTTTTACCAGTTTGTAATTTGAGGTGGGGCATTGGACGATCACATCCCTCTGACTGCCTTTCTCCTATTTATTTTAGTTATTTGTTATAAAATAGTTATATAACAGGCGCTACGTAAATGCACAGATGATAAATGGTACAACTATCACACTTCGTTTTGACAGCATTTATATTAGTTATATATTTTTTTTTACATTTATATTACTGGGGCAGTAGACCAGAACAAGAATGATTGTGTCCTCCGCCAACATAATTGATTTACTGAAACCTTCAATCTAAATCACCCGCTAATATAGAGCTCGCTCATATCACCGCGAGCCAACAAGATAATTCTAGCACTTTATCTGTATAATATAGCACAGCATATTAATAACCATTCCCCAAAAATCTGTTGTATTGGACAAACAACTTGCAAGTTGAATTTTAGAGCCACGATGATGATGATAAACTTTGTAAACTAAGCTGCAAAAAAGAAAACCCTGAATATCTATCTACTTTAGGTAAATAAATCTATTTGAGAGCATAGAGGGGTTCCCTAAAATGATAGTCATGGTTAACATAAGTAGGCGAGCTATCACAATAAATGACATCACGCTTTGCCCCGTACCTAAAGTTCGCTACCTCAGAGTAACCCTTGACTCTGCCTTGTCCTTCAAACCGCACATCCAAAACTCTCACCACGTCCTGCCGCATCCAGCTCAAAAATATTTCCTGAATCCGTCCTTTCTTCAACCCTCAATCTACTACACTACTAGTGCATCATCTCCTGCCTTGACTACTGCAACATCCTCCTCTGTGACCTCCCTGCTAACACTCTCGCACCTCTCCAGTCTGTCCTAACTTTGCTGCCCTATTAATCCACTGCTCTCCTCGCTGATCCTCCTCTTCCCCTTCGCATATTTCTTCACTGGCTCCCATTTCCCCATCATATCAAATTCAAACTATTAACATTGACTCCATCTACAATCTGTTTCCCTCATATATCTCTGAACTAATATCCCGATGTCATCGAGCTTGTAACCATCGATCCTCCCAAGACCTCTTTCTTCACTCCCCACTCATACGTTCCTCATCGAGCTGCCTGCAAGACTTCTCCCGAGCATCCCCCATCCTCTGGAATGTATCCCAACACATCCAACTATCCCCTATATTTGGAACTTCCAAATGGAACTTGAAAACCTATTTCTTAAGAATAGTTTACAGCCTGCAATGCCCCCTCCACCCCCGTAGTTGGTGCTCCACCACCGGAGCTGGCACTGCACCACTATAGGACTCAGCACTCCACTGTCATAAGAACCACTGCTCCACCGGAGCCGACTTAACCATCTCCCTCCGCATTACCCATTAGAATGTAACAACTTCCTGTTTGTGGCACATTAGTATTTGGGAGGGAGAAAATGAGTTGGTCGACAGGGTAGGGGGTATTCGGATACCAGGACAGGTTACTACTTCAGTGGGGATTACGGCTGGTTGGGTCCCGATCCTGTTCCCTGGACACTCAATGGCTGAGGGGAAACTGATAGCAACACTGAAGAAGAAATGCTAGCACAGGCTTCCAGTATCGTTTTTTTCAGATGCCGCACATCTCGTATCTTGACAGCATAGACAATTGCCTTCAGATGAGGGATGAGGCAAACTTTTTTGTGAATGGTGAAGTTAACAAACAAAACCACCGCTATTGGTCTGACACTAACCCACAGTGGATAGATCCCTCCAAGACTGTTGGAACACAAAAATTGATGGTTTGGTGTGGTATATGGGGTACAAAGATAGTGGGGCCATTCTTCATCATTGGAAACTCAATGCCACTGGATATCTGAAATTGCTACATGATTCAGATATCCAGTGGCATTGAGGTTTTCATTGATGAAGAATGGCTCCACTATCTTTGTACCACATATACCACACATACCATCAATTTTTGTGTTCCAACAGTCTTGGAGGGATCTATCCACTGTGTGTTAGTGTCAGACAAATAGCAGTGATTTTATTTGTTAACTTCACCATTCACAAAAAAGTTTCCCTCATCACTCACCTGAAGGCAATTATCTATGCTGTGAAGATACGAGATGTGCAGCATCTGAAACAACAGATACTGGTAGCCTGTGCTAGCATTTCTTCTGCAGTGTTGCTATCAGTGTGTCAAGAGTGGGAGAAGAGGATTGTATTGACAATCCAACACAATGGGCAGCACTTTGAACACATTTTATAAGTGGTCATAAACTTGTAAATAACTCATGAAATAATAAAGTTACGTTATAACCAAGCACACCATTGTTTTTTTTATGAAATTCTCAATAAGTTTGATGTGTCACATGACCCTCTTCCTTTTGAAAAAAATTAAGTTGGATACAAAATGGCCGACTTCAAAATGGCCTAGAAAAGAAACTAACTGATTCTGAAAAGTCAAAAATGTTGAAAAGTCTTACAGAGGGCTGCAGCACTCCTGAAATTGCTAAGAAATTGGGGCACGATCACAGAACCACCAAAGGTTTAGTTGCAAATAGTCAACAGGGTCACAGAAAATGTCCTGAGAAAGAGATGCACATTAGCTGCCAAAGACCTGAGAAGAATCAAACGTGAAGCAGCTAGGAAGCCATTATGTTTCTGTGCTGTAATATGCCAGAACTGCAGCCTACCTGGAGGGGTCAAATTACCAAGGTGTTCAGTGTTCAGAGACACAGCTGAGGTGAGGAGGCTGAGCCCAAACACCACGGAGCAAGACACAGAAGTATAAGGTGTGCTGTGCTCAGAGACACGGCCAAGGTAAGAAGGCTAAACCCAACCACCACTGAGCAAGACATAGGAGTACAAAGTGTTCAGTGCTCAGAGACACGGCCAAGGTGAGGAGGCTAAACTCAACCACCCGGAGCAAGACACCAATGTACAAGGTGTTCTGTGCTCAGAGATCTGGCCAAAGTAAGGAGACTGTTCCCAACCACCACAGAACAAGACATAAGGTCAAGATGTTCAGTGCTCAAAAATACAGTCGAAGTGAAGAGGCTGAGCCCGTCCACCTCTGAGCAAGACCTATGTCTAAGTACAAGGTGTTCAGTGCTCAGAGATTCGGCCGAGGTGAGGAGGTCTCTGGCTGATGCTATTTGTGTGTGCACTCTGTGGCTGAGGCTGTTAGTGCATGCATTCTCTGGCTGACTCTGTTTTTGTGCGCACTCTCTGGCTGACACTGTTTGTGTGTACTGTCTTTGGCTGACGTTAATTGCACTCAAACTCTATGGCTGACGCTGTTGGTGTGTGCACTCTCTGCCTAACATTTGTGTGTACAGTCTCTGGCTGATGCTGTTTGTGTGTGCACTCTGTGGCTGAGGCTGTTAGTGCATGCATTCTCTGGCTGACTCTGTTTTTGTGCGCACTCTCTGGCTGACACTGTTTGTATGTACAGTCTCTGGCTGACATTAATTGCACTCGCACTCTATGGCTGACGCTGTTGGTGTGTGCACTCTCTGCCTAACATTTGTGTGTACAGTCTGTGGCTGACGCTGTTTGTGCGCGCACTGTCTGGCTGACACTGTGTGTGCACTCT
Organism: Allobates femoralis; assembly: GCA_033576535.1. Lineage (NCBI taxonomy): Eukaryota > Metazoa > Chordata > Amphibia > Anura > Aromobatidae > Allobates > Allobates femoralis. The sequence continues at coordinate 45,420,271 of JARQOC010000011.1, read as the reverse complement.
CTGGCCGACACTACTTGTACGCACACTCTCTGGCTGATGCTGTTTGTGCATGCACTCTCTGACAGACACTGTTTGTGCGTGCACTCTCTGGCCGACGCTAATTGTACGCGCACTCTCTGGCTGACGCTGTTTGCGTGCACATTCTCTGGCCGACGCTGTTTGTGCGTGCACTCTCTGGCCAACGCTGTTTGTGCAGACACTCTCTGGCTGACGCTGTTTGTGCACGCACTCTCTGGCCAACGCTGTTTGTGCACGCACTCTCTGGCCAACGCTGTTTGTGCAGACACTCTCTGGCTGACGCTGTTTGTGCACGCACTCTCTGGCTGACGCTGTTTGTGCACGCACTCTCTGGCCAACGCTGTTTGTGCACGCACTCTCTGGCTGATGCTGTTTGTGCACGCACTCTCTGGCTGATGCTGTTTGTGCACGCACTCTCTGGCTGATGCTGTTTGTGCACGCACTCTCTGGCTGATGCTGTTTGTGCACGCACTCTCTGGCTGATGCTGTTTGTGCACACACTCTCTGGCTGATGCTGTTTGTGCACACACTCTCTGGCTGATGCTGTTTGTGCACACACTCTCTGGCTGATGCTGTTTGTGCACGCACTCTCTGGCTGATGCTGTTTGTGCACGCACTCTCTGGCTGATGCTGTTTGTGCACGCACTCTCTGGCTGATGCTGTTTGTGCACGCACTCTCTGGCTGATGCTGTTTGTGCACGCACTCTCTGGCTGATGCTGTTTGTGCACGCACTCTCTGGCTGATGCTGTTTGTGCACGCACTCTCTGGCTGATGCTGTTTGTGCACACACTCTCTGGCTGATGCTGTTTGTGCACACACTCTCTGGCTGATGCTGTTTGTGCACGCACTCTCTGGCTGATGCTGTTTGTGCACGCACTCTCTGGCTGATGCTGTTTGTGCACACACTCTCTGGCTGACGCTGTTTGTGAACACTCTGGCTGACACTGTTTGTGCACACACTCTCTGGCTGATGCTGTTTGTGTGCGCACTCTCTAGAGGACACTTGCTGGAGGCGCACTCAGGCTTACCATATGTTTAGGCTTTCTGGGGTGCTCTGTTTAGTTGACAGTCCATGAACTCCTCATGAGCCACATTTTTGCGGTCATTAAAGGGGCGTGGTTGGAGTATTTAAAGACGAGACTTATATAAACATTTTCAGAACTAGTCTTCACATTTCATTCGCAATATCTGACTTTTGGGCCATCTTCTGCCTCCTGTGACAGAACCTTTTTGTGTTCAGAACCATCAAGTATCTAATTATGTAATGCACTAACGTCACTGCCTGCACCATCCATTCCACTTTCCATGCGTTTGCCATCTTTTCTAATGATTTACCTTCAGGTTGCAGCCAGTTCTCAACAGCCCATAAAGGTTTTATGTGAAAATTAACCCATTGGAGCAGAGCCATATTTGCCCTATTAAAAATGCCTATTCTTTGAAACCTAGGGTATAAATTGCATTGCGATGTGTGCTGTGCAGGCTCAGAAGGTGTTAACCAACATGGAATTTATGGGTGATCCCCAGTTCACATTCTTACTCAGACTTACTACTTATTAAAGAACTAAAGTCCCGAGAATGAATGGCCATGATTACTACGTACTGACTGAAACATTCAGTATATCTGCAGCAAAGCATCCGAGGGTGAAACGATCTTATTGTTTATTCTGAAGGACCTTTCAAATGTGCATATTTTAGCTTATAAATGCCTGATTAATTCTATACTAGAGAAGAAACATGAGAGCAACATAACACCACCCTACACATCAATCGATGATTTTTGGCCACCATCTAGCAGGTGACCGTACGCATTAGATAACAGTCTGCCACAGTTATTCCTCCCATTTACACACACATTTTGCCAAATCTGCATCTTTTATATTGGAAGAAGGGTAAAATTGCTGCCAAATTAGTTGGTGGCATATCCCACATAGGAACAATGGATAAGGCATATTGAAATTTAAAATGGTCAATCATTCTGTCCTCTGAAATCTGCCAAAGGGGACCAGTCCAGTAGACTCATACCCATCTGTCGTCACTACTCAATGTGTGATGTATAAGGCTTTGTGTGTGCTCCTGATTGAATTTTAGAGGTCTCAGACATACATAGAAAGCTTCCTCCCCCTCCATCCTCGAGACAGTAATATATCAGAACCAGCTCTCTTGTTCCCAAGAAGAAAAAGGTGTTTATTACATCATCGGCTCAAACTTATACAGGCAATTCTTGTGCATATGTCGTAACATTCTGATTGGCTCAGCTTATTTCTTGGCATTAACATACTGTATATATGTGATATTTATTGGCTGAACATCAGCACATTTTGCACGCAGTGTGAAAGTCTGAGTGTGACGTATACTTAAGGTACCGTTACACGGTACGATATAATGGTTTGGAGTTGTTCAAACGACATCGTTAGGACGTCGTTGCGTGCAACACCGAGATATGACTACGATAAATCGTTGGATTGGTGATTGCAGATTTGTGAATATGTTCATAAATCAGACGATTGTCGTTCAGCCAACCTGCTGCATCACCGCGATAACGATGTCATTAACGACTTCGCCTATTCACAGCAGTGAACAAGTATCGTTCGCTGGGTTGTACGAACGAAAGCTGCTCGCCACATCGTTGGTGCGTCATTAACGATATCTAGACGTGTGACATCTCACCAACGATCTCAAAAAGATGTCCTAACGACCGCACTCCCGTGAGATCGTTGGTGAGATCATTGACAATATTGTATCGTGTAACTGTGTATTTAGGTTTCACATTCCTGTATTATCTTGGATTCCATTTCAACCGAAGAAGATGATGGTGTCTCTTATCCTAAAGAACACACTGGTCCTCCATTTGAGAAGCACAGGAGATACATGTACACAAAGTCAAAATGCAGTTGAGTTTTACAAATAGATCCTGCTCTCACATGTCAGCATATCATCCGATCCAGTTGTAAATTTGGGTTATCAAGCTAAATCTGTCAGAATTCTGGATAATTTGCGCCATAAAACTCTTAAATGACTTACACTGTATAATGTATTTAGACTCTTTCTGCATCATGCTCGATAACGGTGGGATTTTGCTGAGAAGATGTGTGGGTTGTCTTGGAGGGGTATGGTTTAGCATGCGACACTTTTCACCCATAAAAATGTTCTAAAAGTTATGCAAATTGCTGGTACAAAATAAACTAATAAATGGCATAAACTTGGACTTGACAGTTTAAAAATTTGACAGATTAATTTAACAACATGAAGAACTATGATATTTTTGACACATTTTAAGATAGTGTAGATTGTGTAGTCCAAAGTCTTCCCATATGTAGAATCATAGAATGGCGGAGTTGGAAGGGACCTTCTGGGTCATCTGATCCAACCCCCTGATCAAAGCAGGAGTCACTAACTCATCCCAGACAGATGTCTGTCAGGCCTCTGTGTGAAGACTTCCATTAAAGGAGAACTCGCCACATCTCATGACCGCCTGTTCCACTTGTTGATCGCCCTCACTGTCAAAAAGTTTTTTCTAATATCTAATCTGTGTCTCCTCCCTTTCAGTTTCATCCCATTGCTTCTAGTCTTTCCTTGTGCAAATGAGAATAAAGCTGATCCCTCTACAGTGTGACAGCTTTTGAAATATTTATAGACCGCTATTATGTCTCCTTTAGGTCTTTTTTGCAAGCTAAACAATCCCAAATCCTGCAACCGTTCCTCATAGGACATAGTTTGCAATAATAAATGGCTATAGGGCAAACAATTGCTCAGTCGATAGCTGTCTCTCTCCAAAGCCAGATACACAGAAAAGCTCAGCTGAGTGCTCCTGGAGTCTCTATGATAGGGCTGTTGCCTTACTCCTTCAGCAGTGCTTTTTCTACCTGAGAACACAAGGATTGTAGATCTCATGTGCCGGATACTTCTTTTCCCTGAAATCGTATGTTGAGGGTTACTCAGGAGGCCCCATACATATTAGGCTGAGTTCACATGTCCAGTAATCATCCGGATCCTGCAAAGATCTGTTGTCAAAAAAGTTGTGCAGACACAAGATTTTTAAATAACTGATTTCTGCAGGATTTATTTTTTAACATTGGAGTTTATGTAAAATAGATCTGTTAACTGATTACTATGTATCATCTATGTGAAACACCCAGAAAGCAAATAAACAGATCCTTTACAAATGAAAAAGAAACGGATGGCTAATTAATGGCTCCGGTTCCCACAGACGTCAATGTTTAAAAAAACTGTATCCAGCTGCAATCAATTATTTAAAAACTGACAATAAAGTTGTATTTTGCACAACTATTTTGCCAATGACTTGCTGCTGGATCTGTTCTACTGGATGATTACTGGACATGTGACCTTAGCCTTAACCTAATGTGTATGGGGGCCTTAAAGTGTAACTGGCGTTTACATTTTTATTTAATAATAATGTAGAGCAAGTGATTTTAATAAACATTCAAATATACTTCATAAGAGAAATCTGGGAAAAAAACCTTCTAGGAGATGTCCCCATATAGTGTTTCTAAACCTCACTTATGAGTGGGGGGGTGGAGCCTATACAGTGTGACTGAGTATAGGAGATCAGTGTGTCTGCAGGTTACCTCATAAGACGCTCCAGGCTGTCAGCAGGGCTCCTGTGGTTTTATCTCCTGCATTCAGATCACTCTGCTCTGTGCTAACAGCTGATGGCCCCCACACAGCTCCTCACTGAATGTGGGAGATAAGATCACAGTAGCTTTGTGCTGACAGCCTGGAGATCCCGGTCACTGAGGTAATCGGATACACTGATCAGCTGAGAACACTGTGTAGGCCCTGCCCCCTCCACCCTTATATAGTGATATGGCCGTATTCAGTGTGTGGAACTTGAAGACGGATTTCACTGAGAATGATGAGCAGGTTCAGACGCAGCCTAGTAGGGACATCTTGTGGAAGGTTTATGAAAGGTTTCTTCCAGATTTCACTTATGAAGTATATTTGAAAGTTCATTATAATCACTTTTTCTACATTATTATTAAATAAAAATTGAAATGGCGGTTACACTTTAAGAATTAGACAGTATTGATAAATATGCCCCATTCTGTGTCAAAGGAGGTGAGGCGAGCCAGAGGGGAGATCACATGATCATGAGATGAGACAGACCCTTATGATTATTTTACAGGGGTCAGAGCCCAGAATAATAGTACCCTTCTGATCATGTAACGGGTCAGAGCCAAAATTACTAATCAAGACTGATGGGAATGTTTCTTCAATCACTCAGACACAGTGCTCTTTCTTTTTCGTTCACCAGACAACCCCTTTAGCATGAACCTTGACAATATATTTTACATAATAAATCCGTAGATCGTAATATCAGTAGTCAATTACATACTATTATGTCCATTTCTTACTGTCCATTTTGTCAGGTATATTTCTGTGCATTGTGTAAAGTTTCCTTCCGGAGCTGTCAGAGCGCCGCATGGATGTTATTACTTTGCTATGAACTTTGAGAACTTCTTCCATTTGGTTCTAAAGAGAAAGTTTCCCCTTTACCTCTAGAATGAAGTCACCCTGCTGAGAAATGAAGTGGCGCAGCTGAAACAGCTTCTTCTGGCTCATAAAGATTGCCCTGTAACCGCCATGCAGAAGAAATCTGGCTATCATAGTGAGTAATGTTCCATTACCCATGGCCTTGGGCTACATCGTGAAATACTGCCAAAATGAACCGTGCCTCTATTAATATAGGAAGCCTCATATGCACTTGTAGTGTTTAACATTAAATATGGAAAATACGGCAAGGTTAGAGCTCGCTACATTGAGATGTTGTTTCAATAGAATTAATCTCCACGCTGCTCTCCGCAAAATATTTCCTTGCTGCACATGATTAACTTCAGTGTGAGTCTCTCTGGCACTTAAAGCTTTAAAACATTTTGCAGATTTTTTTTTTCTCCTTTCAAGCAGTTTTTAATTAGTACTGTATGTTGGAAAACAATCCCTAAAGCGATTGTGCTCCTGTTTCCGTGTATACAGTAGGATAAACATATGCAAAAGACTCGGGTAAGTTTCTCCAGTGAGTGAAATAAACACATAAAAAATGATATGTATGTACAGTTTGACAGATTTTATTGTAATGGGATTTATTCCGGCTGCACACAGAATTGATTTCCGCATCTTGAATTAAATGTCTAATATTTCTGTTCAGCGGCTTGTGTGTGGAATGTTAATATTCACCAGCGTGGGATTTGCAAGTCCTACATTGTGCTGCTTGCTAGAAGGACTAAAAGCATCAGCATGACTACTCTGTCACTGCTGTGATCATGCAGGTTTTAGATGACCTAAAATCTGGGCAACTTTATTCCGGTATATTGATGATATTTTGAGAGCACCATTCGCCAGCATTATACTAGAATTAGTTGTTCATTTTATGCAAATTTGCAACAAATTCACCAAGTCTTAAAAAAGACTTGTCACTTCTGCAAAAACATTGATTAAACACCTAGTCAAAATCCAAAAACTCCCCTAATTCTGCTGCTCTTCTCCGTTTTGCGCTGCATCTTTCCACTACAGAGATATTCACATTTGTTTCTTTTGGAGAACAGTATGTGAAATCTCTGCTGTACAGTCCAATTGAATGTTTTTCAGACTCTTCTCTGGGGAAAAAAGCTCAAAGCTCAGCAGCATCCTGGTGGGAGGAGTAAGTGGCACAAACACCCTGAGAAGACTCAGAAGAGGTTTCATATATTTCACTCTGGAAAAACAAATGTGAATACCTCCTTTCTTCTTGCGATTGCCATGTCCCTTCCCTGCTGTGTGTAGGTGACTTTTCCTACGTCACCAACACACAATCTGTGGCATTGCCCTCCTGCGCATGCGCACTTCTCTTTGCACTGTTGATGGTGATGCAAAGTACTGTAATGTGCAGGTGCTGAGAAAGGTTAAATAACGCCTGCGTATGCTTTGTATGCAGCTGTTCTTTGAGCTTTTCTCGCACCTGAGCATTGCAGCATTTTGCTCTGACCTCAACAGTGCAGAGAACTGCGCGTGCACAGGAGCGCAGTGAAGGCCAGTGAGTGGATGACATAGGGCGTGTCATGTCCAAGAAGGAGTCTGGGGGAACAGCTATTCTCCTTGTGGAGAGTATTCTGCCAGCCGGCAGTGAGGGGACTTAAAGCCGCAATGCTCTTCTGGGAAATTGCATATGCAAATTGTCACTTCAGTGAAAAACTCTAATGCCACTTAATAAAGGTAGCAATCCTAAAAGTCATAATTGACTCTTTAACAAGCCTTTTAATATGACTTAGGATTTGAGCCAGATCAGAACCCCAAACTGCAGACGCTGCGTTTCAGGGTGATGGCCCCTCATCAGTGCAGTGTGTAGGAATTCTGATCTGGCTGTATGAGAGGCTAAGACGAGGTTTGGTGGGACAACTATTCTCCTTGCGGAGAGTATTCTGCCAGCCGGCAGTGAGGATACTTCAATCTGCAATGCTCCTCTGGGAAATTACATATGGAAATTGTCACTTCAGTGAAGTCAATTATGACTTTTAGGATTGCTACCTTTTTTAGGTGGCATTAGAGTTTGTCTACTTCCTCACTAAAGTGACAATTTGCATATGCAATGTCCAAGAAGGAGAACCGCAATCAGAAGAAAATAGGAGACTCTGAACCCAGACTTGCGTCACCCATCAGACCGGATGGCCCCCAGGTGAGTAAAATAAAAGCAGGTTTTTTTACATTATACAGACTGGTCTGAGGACTTATATACAGCATTCTAGAATGATGTCTATAAGGCCTTACTGGTGGTGGCCGCAGTGTATATAGGAAAAAAATGCCGACAGGTTCACTGTAAAAATATTTCTACTGATGGGTTTTATTAAAAATCTAACCCCATTTGGCTTTTACAGACTCTTTGCTTGTTTGGACATTCAACTTTGCTGTGGTCATAAATCAGCTGAGAAAACGTATAAAAAGCGTTAAAAACTGCCAGAACGAGCTCACTGACGAATTCTCTCTTAACACTTTCTGAAGCCATCAGTAGCCAATGCAATCCAGAGGCTGGAGAAGGCAAACAGTGCAGTTTTTAATGAAGCCTAACTGCAAGAATTATTGTAGCAAAAATACGTACATTTAAGTAAAAATGAAAATGTCCCCTTTAAGTTGGCCGCGCAGATCAGATAGCTTTCTGCCGAACCTTTGTTTGGCTCATAGTTATTTCTCCTGATCCTCCCGTACACTGTGTGAATTTCGGCATCCTGGCTGAATTTTTTATGGGATAGCAATAGATCCGCGGAGTACAACATATTCTGATCCTACACATGGGATCAGTATAGAACATGCTCTAAATCTTCTCTCGGATCCGTGATTTTTACACTTAACATTCTGTTGGTCCAAGTACTTCCGATGAAAAAAATCATACAGCATTCAGACATTACACATGGATATGTAAATACACCCTTAAAGGGGGTTTCCAAACTTTAAAAAAAGAAAACAGCTCATTTTAGTTCATGGACATGATGTGATCATACCACATCTCCTGGACAGGGGAGGATGAAAACGAGTATAAATATATTAAAGCATAGGATCATATATGATTCAGGGACGTGAAACATTTCCCTGCCTGTCTTTAAAAATGTTTTAACTCAAAGAAAGAATAAACTGCGATCCCGTGCTGCAATGGCTGTATAGTTTTTTGGTTTTTTTTTACTTGCTCCCCGGCCCAGGAGATGTGTTATGTCCCATGTCCCTGTACGGTCAGACACATCCATTACACAGTACATAGCAGGGAAACATATATAAGATTATCTTAGCACAGGAGATGTGATCTGATCAGACCATGTTCCTGTACGGTCAAACACATCCATTACACAGTACATAGCAGGCACACATATAAAAGATTATCTCAGCACAGGAGATGTGGTATGATCAGACCATGTCCCTGTACGGTCAGACACATCCATTACACAGGACATAGCAGGGACACATATATAAGATTATCTCAGCACAGAAGATGTGGTGTGATCAGACCATGTCCCTGTACGGTCAGACACATCCATTACACAGGACATAGCAGGGAAACATATATAAGATTATCTCAGCACAGGAGATGGGATATGATCAGACCATGTCCCTGTACGGTCAGACACATCCATTACACAGGACATAGCAGGGACACATACCGTATATACTCGTGTATAAGCCGAGTTTTTCAGCCCAAAAATTGGGCTGAAAAGTCACCCTCTCGGCTTATACACGGGTCAATATGGTAATATATGTGTGGGGGCTGTGTCCGGGTGCTGGGGAGGCTGGAGGAGGCGGGGGGAGGCTGATGACTGAGCGGCCCGTCACGTGGGGCCGCTCATTAGATATGCACGGCTCCCCCCGCCCATCACAGCGGCAGGGGGAGCCGTGCATACAGCCCCCCCAGTGTATACAGGCAGCCCCCCAGTGGCACTAGCCCCCCCCATCATGGAAAGAGCCCCCACACTTGGCAGAGCCCCCCCCCCCCCCCCGATGCTTTACCATCCAGTGTCTTCGCCGCGGGTCCTGCGCGCTGTCATCCCGGTCTCACGTGACCCGGCGCTCTGACGTCATTCCACAGCGACCGCCGGGTCACATGAGACCGGGAAGACAGCGCGGGAGGAAGGACGCGACAGCCCGCGGTGATGAAGACGCTGGATGGTAAGTTAATGCAGCGGGGGGGGGGGCTCTGCACAGTGTGGGGGGCTCTTTCCATGATGGGGGGGCTAGTGCCACTGCGGGGCTGCCTGTATACACCTTGGGGCCAGCTGTATACCCCTGGGGCCAGCTGTATACCCCTGGGGCCAGCTGTATACCCCTGGGGCCAGCTGTATACCCCTGGGGCCAGCTGTATACCTCTGGGGCCTGCTGTATACCTCTGGGGCCAGCTGTATACCCCTGGGGCCAGCTGTATACCCCTGGGGCCAGCTGTATACCCCTGGGGCCAGCTGTATACCCCTGGGGCCAGCTGTATACCCCTGGGGCCTGCTGTATACCTCTGGGGCCTGCTGTATATACCCTGGGGCCTGCTGTGAATACCCTGGGGCCTGCTGTATATACCCTGGGGCCTGCTGTATATACCCTGGGGCCTGCTGTATACCTCTGGGGCCTGCTGTATACCTCTGGGGCCTGCTGTATACCTCTGGGGCCTGCTGTATACCTCTGGGGCCTGCTGTATACCTATGGGGCCTGCTGTATATACCCTGGGGCCTGCTGTATACCTCTGGGGCCTGCTGTATACCTCTGGGGCCTGCTGTATATACTCTGGGGCCTGCTGTATATACTCTGGGGCCTGCTGTATATACTCTGGGGCCTGCTGTATACCTCTGGGGCCTGCTGTATATACTCTGGGGCCTGCTGTATATACTCTGGGGCCTGCTGTATATACCCTGGGGTCTGCTGTATATACCCTGGGGCCTGCTGTATATGCCTCTGGGGCCTGCTGTATATGCCTCTGGGGCCTGCTGTATATGCCTCTGGGGCCTGCTGTATATGCCTCTGGGGCCTGCTGTTTATACCTTTAGGGATGCTGTATATACCACTGGTGGGGATGCTGTATACTACCACTGGGGAGGCTGCTGTATACTTCCACTGGGGGGGGGATGCTGTATACTACCACTGGGGAGGCCTGTATACCACACTGCTGGGGGCTGTATACCTGTGCTGGGGTCCACCCTCGGCTTATACACGAGTCAATAGGTTTTTCCAGGTTTTGGGGTCAAAAGTAGGGGGGTCGGCTTATACACGGGTCGGCTTATACACGAGTATATACGGTATATTAGATTATCTCAGGAAAGGAACATTTTTTTGTTAAACAACCAATTGTGGAAATTATTAGTAGTCCAAAATTAAAATTAACTTTGTTTGTGGAAAAAACCCTTTAACCCTTCTGTTCTGTTCAGTCAAAAATGACTGAATTGTAACTTTTGATTTCATTTTTCATTTGTTTATGAACAACCACGTTTACATACAGTATAATAATGCAACATGTATTCAAATAAAACACTTAAATTAGCTAAAAATCAAGACTTTAATAGGTCCGGTCAAAAATGACCAGAACATTATAAGTGTATAGAAGACCCGAACAGAACAGCAGGGTTAAAAGCGTCGTCTACACAGACAATGGATAGGATAGGTCATCAAAAAAGTAGTGTCCAGCCTCCTTAATGAGTATAGATTAGTGCTCATAAAAGACTTATTTTTTCCTAGATTAGTTCTTAGTCCGGTTATGTTGACCTGTATGTCGCACGCTTTTTATTTATCGTTATTATTTTATTTATCTTCTAACCATTGGACAACCAAACCAAAAATGGCATTTTTATTTATTTTTCTGTAGTTTATTTTCTTTAGAGGTGAAGAAGATATTTTTTTCTTTCTACTACATTTATCATGCCATTCTTTATGGTGGAAGTAAAACATATGTCAGGAGGAGCCGTAATGAGAAAAAACTACGCTCTACCACGGATAAAAATTGCCCCTGGATTCGGCGAATCCTGGCAGCTGCTAATTATTCATGTGTATCTGCGTAATGTGAGCATTGTAGGAAAGTAGCTGCTCGGGAACGTCTGTCCGTCACAATGTGACGAGTCACCTCTTTGGCATTCGGAAGGTTAATTGAGCCTCGCCTCCGCGCTCTTATTTTTTGGCTGTGATATACAGCGCTCCAACCAGCTGCTGCCGCTGAATAAATGGCCAATTTTGTCCCTGGTACACAAATTTGTAACAAATAACAAAGCTGGGAATACATTAGGCAACATTCATAATATATAACCCACAGCTTTCTCCTTTATGATTTAATGATATTCCGGGATATTTGTAAATGTGAAGATTGTCTCTGCCATATGCAGCCACTTCATTTTAATTTGCCAGTGTCAGTAATTCAGGAGGATAAAGAAACATTTAGAATTGCAGGCGAACCGTTCCTCAGGTGCTCGCGATAAAACTTAATAGCCTCCATCTTTACTTGTAGTCATTTTAAGCGGTTTTATCAGAACAGGCAATATTTTTTAATTTAAAAGAATTGAGCGGTAAAGGCAACTTTCCATTGCCATATATATTTAGGGAGCTGATTTTGTCATTTCTGAGCTGATAAATCTTCCTACACGGAGGCACAGTCATTTGACAGGGCTAGAGAATAACATTTTGCAGTAAATTGGATCGGCATAGGCATATGTTGGGGACCGGCATTAACAATGATTGCAGGGAGGATGAGGCTATTATCCTTTACGTCTGATAAACCCACATAATGTCAAATACGCGCGCCCAGTATCTGGCATTGCGCGCTGTGTTTGATGCTCTCGCAATATCCTTCTAAACATGCCACGTGTATATTCATCCGGACAGTAAATGAGGCCCTGGCGTTCTGCAATAATGAGGGCTAAATGCGCTGTCGTATTGGGAAATTCTGCTGTATGATATCATTCCTGAAAGTTGCTCATTCAGCATAGTTGTGACTTAGTGAACATACAGTACACTGCTTTCTTTTATTTTGTAGTGTATGTATGTGTGTCTGTGTGTGTATACATATATATGTATAATATATTATATTACACATAAATGGAAGTGTGATCTTCGCTTTAGAGGTGAAATGTAGCATATAGGTGTTTTTTCTACTTATGAAATTACTATGTATCTCATCAACTAAGTATGCCTAAGATATAATAATATCTATCTATATGGTAGACCACCTCTGATGCAGTAGAGACCATAGCAACCTGAGATCCCCCTTTTTCATGCAAAGTATCATTGATTTAGATAAACTATTGTTTATAGCGATATGTAAGGGGTACTTCACACACAACAATATCGCTAGCGACATCGCTGCACCATCACAGGTTTTGTGACATAACAGCGACCTCGCCTTGCGTGACATGTAGCAGCGTTCAGGCCCCGCTGTGAGATCGCTGATCGTTGCGAACCGTTCTGGACCATTTTTGGTTGTCGCGCTCCCGCTTGGCAGCGTGCATCACTGTGTTTGACAGGGACAACAACCAACGATCTCAATACTACGCCCAAGAGTGACCGGGTCCCAACGACTGCTGTATCGCTGCCGTATCGCTGGTGAGATGTCAGTCAGACCTCAACAGCGATGCACGTAGCAGCAACCACGTAGCGATGCACCAGCGATCCTGGCCAGGTCGTATCGTTGTCGTGATCGCTGGTGAGTTGCAGCATGTAAAAGGGCCCTTAGAGATTGCAAGTAATGAAGATCTGTGAGCAGCTCCACATGGGAAGGCACTCATTATTTTTGGAAATCTGCATAAAACTCCAGGACTCTTCGTTTGTGCGCTTGTTATTGACTTAGCAGAAGTTCACATTTGGATTGAATTTCTATTTAATGGGCTTGTTTCATCTAGACAATCCCCATTTCAAAAGCATTATCAGCACTTAAGAATTTCCTATATATACCAGGCAAGGGCTATTAAAAGGTTCCTCCTCCCAGTCTGATTGAGCAAGGCCATCCATGAATTATAGAGAAAGCCATACAATTGTTAAGGTATGTATAGTACTATAATTGTCCTATAGTGGCCGCTGTAGGAGTAAGGCTATGTGCACACTGGCCGGGTTTAGTGGCGGCGGCGGCTGGGCGGGACCCGACAAGAAGCTCCGGAGCCGTCCAGCGGCTTCCTGTCGGGTCTGTGCTGCGGGAGACGGGCGGGTGTGCGGCGGGTGCACAGCGGGTTAGCGCCGGCGATTCTGCAGCGGCTGGAAGCAGCACATGATTCTGCTTGCAGCCGCTGCAGAACCGGCCGGATTATAGAACATGCTCATTCTTTGCTAACCCGCTGGGAATCCAGCGGGTTAGCAACGGATGAGCATGTGGAAACCGCCGGTGTGTGCACACCGGGTGTCGGTTTCCATAGGTTTATATGTTAACCCAAAAGCCGCTTTTGGATTAACATAAATTTGCATAAACCTCATGGAAACCGACCGGCGGTTTCCGCGGCTAAACCTGCACTAACCCGGCCAGTGTGCACATAGCCTAACGTGTGTATCTGCTCCTGGCAAAATAAGATTTTGCTTTGGAGGGATTCTTCCTAATCCTGCATGTTGTATGTAATGTTAATCTAAAGGGGTTTGTTTTAAAGATAGTGTTAATCAATATATCTTGGAGTAATAATAATTATCACAATTGGATGTTTTAAAAAAATGTTCCCTTGCTGAGGTAATCTTATATATGTGTCCCTTCTATGTTACTGTATGGATGTGTCTGACCATACAGGGACATAGTGTGATCATACCACATCTCCTGTACTGAGATAATCTTATATATGTGTCATGCTTGGGAGGTGAGGGAATAAGGTAACTTGATGGTGTGATGGGCAAAAGGGGTCAAGAGAGCCTAATCTGACCCTGATGCTGGCGTCCCTGGCTTTCCATGATCTCGGAGGTAATTCTGATGGTGAGGAGTTCCGAGCTGCCACCCTGTACCCTAAACTCCTGATTAGCCCTAGGCAGAGGCCTCTACCTCCACCCACGGGTCAGGGATCACAGCTTCTCCCACGGCAATAGAACTCCAGGAAAGGCTTCAGCACAGCGGCAAGACTTCACAGCTCAATGACCAAGAGCCAGCTAACTCTATAAATGGCGTCTGACAGAGGAGAGGGAAAGCTATTTAAAGCCAGGGGGAGGGGATTCCAGGTAAGTCACACTTCAGCCACTCAACGAGCAGCTGTACATAATAATGAATGCAGCTCTGGAGCACAACACAGGAGTCAGGACCTTCACACCATTCCCTCATGCAGTCCTTAAAGGAAAACAACACATACAGCAGCATCCAGCGATGTCAGCGCAAACTAAGCGCGTGACAGTACCCCCTCTTCTAAGAGAGGCCTCCGAACTCGACTACAGACACATCCGAAATAAGGCCACATCCCCTGAGTGACAAGATATGAAAGACATTACGGGTGGCCAAACCTGGGGTAGGTCGGTACAGCACAAGATTGCAAATGGCTGATATCCGAAAAGGTCCAGGAGATGTGATATGATCAGACCATGTCCCTGTACGGTCAGACTCATCCATTACACAGTATATAGCAGTGACACATATATAAGATTATCTAAGCACAGAAGATGTGGTGTGATCAGACCATGTCCCTGTACAGTCAGACACATCCATTACAAAGTGCATAGCAGGGACACATATATAAGATTATCTAAGAACAGGGGATGTGCTATGATCAGACAATGTCCCAGTACGGTCAGACATATGCACTACACAGTACATAGCAGGGACACATATATAAGATTATCTCAGCACAGGGGATGTGGTATGATCAGACGATGCCCCTGTACAGTCAGACACATCCATTACACAGTGCATAGCAGGGACACATATATTTAAGATTCTCAGTTTAGGAGATGTGGTACGATCAGACCACATTCTTGTGTGGTCAGACACATCCATTACACAGTACATAGCAGGGACACATACCGGTATATAAGATTATCTAAGCACAGGAGATGTGATATGATCAGACCATGACCCTGTACGGTCAGACACTGCCATTATGCAGATTATCTCAGCACAGTGATATTGTTTTTTAATCAAATCCAATTGTGGAATTTATGATTATTCCAAGATCTATTGATTAAAATGAACTTTGTTCATGGGAAACCCTCTTTTATTCTTTTTATTTTATTTATATTTTTTATTTTTTGCAACTAAGTTTCTAAATGGGGTGATTCCAATAGACCTTATATAGAGGAATAATCCTAACCTTTATCTTAATTGTGTAAATAATAGCCTTATGTAGATGTTAGTGATGAGCGAATAGTAAAATAATCGGGTTCGGATTAGTCTAACCAAACACTTTGAACTGTTCCAGTATTCATCAAGAATAACGTACCTAATGCACGTCAATGGGTAACTCAAATATTTTTCAGGGAAATCTTCCAGAGTTCCCAATTGAATTGCATTAGGTTCGTAATTTGTGACAAATACTGGAACAGTTCATAGTATTCGATTAGATTAATCCGAACCTGAATATCTTCCTATTCTCTCATCACTAGTAGATGTTTATTGAATGTTTCTTTTCACTTGTAATTTCCTATCGAGCTTCGGTTCCAAACAATAATTAAGTTAAAACCTGTTTGCAAAGTTACTTTGGGGCGTCCTTGCAGCGAAATTAGTGTAAAATCTGTTCACAAATCAGCCAGCGCTATCGGCTCGGATCATGATTGCCAGTCTCTTTACAACACAGCAACGTTTGCCTTAACTCCTTTATGTGTTAAAACATCATCATCATTACCTTACTGTTTAAAAATGTTTGTTGGTTAGCCGAGCAATTTGCACATTTGCCATCTACGATGTACAGTGATGTATTTTCATTGGCTTCTTAATTATCTTTTTAGGATCCGCTCAGAAGAACTAAATTATTAGATTCGGCGTGCAGAATAGTAGATGTTTTCAGTGCCCTGAGCCCAATTAATTTGTGCATCTCTGGAACAGCTGGTGGCATTTAGACTCTAAATACTGCTTATTCTCCTGAGTGCACACCATTACAGTCAGGTGCCGGCATCATCACTTGCTGCACTTAATGGAAAGGCATCCCAATAAATGTGAAAAATAATCTTTATTTGCCATGGAATCATTGCGAGGTGTGTTTACATCACATTTATAATTAGACACCATTAGTTCAATTAAACCAGTTTGCAGGGGAGATTTTCAAAAACAACATCGTTGCCCGTTCATCTCCTGAAGGTTGCACGGTTGACGGATCTGGTTCTTTTTTTTCAGGATTTGATCTAAATTTGATAGCGGAAAATGTCAGATGCCGGTGGCTATTAGTGAGCTGCTTGGCAAATGATTTCACTTGCTGGCACTCCATCTTAACCCCTTCATGACCTTGCCATTTTTTGCAATTCTGACCAGTGTCCCTTTATGAGAATATAACTCGGGAACGCTTCCAACGGATCCTAGCGATTCTGAGATTGTTTTTTCGTGACATATTGGGCTTCATGTTAGTATTAAATTTAGGTCGATCATTTTTGCGTTTATTTGTGAAAAAATCAAAAATATGGCAAAAAATTTGAAAATTTTGCAATTTTCAAATTTTGAATTTTTCTTCTGGTAAACCAGAGAGTTATGTGACACAAAATAGTTTATGAAATAATATTTCCCACATGTCTACTTTACATCAGCACAATTTTGGAAAAAAAAAAAAAATTTTGTTAGGAAGTTATAATGGTTCAAAGTTCATGAGCAATTTTTCATTTTTCCACCAAAATTTACAAAACCATTTTTTTTAGTGACCACATCCCATTTGAAGTCCCTTTGAGGGGTTTACATGACAGAAAACACCCAAAAGTGACACCATTCCAAAAACTGCACCCCTCAAGCTACTCAAAACTACATTCAAGAAGATTATTAACCCTTCAGGTGCTTCACAGGAACTAAGCAAATTGGAAACAAAAAAATGGATATTTTAATTTTCTAACAAAAATGTTCTTGTATCCTCAATTTTTTCATTTTCACATGGGCAACAAGATAAAATGGATCCTAAAATTTGTTGGGCAATTTCTCCTGAGTATATCGATACCACATATGTGATCATAAACCACCGTTTGGGCGCACGGCAGGGCTCTGAAGGGAAAGAGAGCAATTTGACTTTTGGAGCTAATTTTCCATTCAAAAAGTGAAATGGCGCTCCTTCACTTCTGAGCCCTGCCGCGCGTCAAAACAGTGGTTTATGACCACATATGAGGTATCGGTGTACTCAGAAGAAATTGCCCAACAAATTTTAGGATGAATTTTATCCTGTTACCAATGTGAAAATGAAAGAATTGAGGCTAAAAGAACATTTTTGTGAAAAAAAAAGTACTTTTTCCATATTCACAGATCAATTTGTAAAGCATGTTGGGGTTCAATATGCTCACCACCCATCTAGATAAGTTCCCTGGGGGGTCTAGTTTCCAAAATGGGGTCACTTGTGGGGGAGCTCCAAAGTTTAGGCACACAGGGGCTCTCCAAACGCGACATGGTGTCCGCTAACAATTTGAATGGAAAATCACCTCAAATTGTTAGCGGACACCATATCGCATTTGGAGAGCCCCTGTGTGCCTAAACATTGGGGCTTCACCACAAGTGACCCCATTTTGGAAACTAGACGCCCCAGGGAACATATCTAGATGCATTGTGAGCACTTTGAACCAGCAGGTGCTTCACAAATTGATCCGTAAAAATTAAAAAGTAATCTTTTTTCCACAAAAATGTTTTTTTCATTTTCATGAATTAATTTGTGAAGAACCTGGGGTTCAATATGCTCACCACCCATCTAGATAAGTTCCCTGGGGGTCTAGTTTCCAAAATGGGGTCACTTGTGGGGGAGCTCCAAAGTTTAGGCACACAGGGGCTCACCAAACGCGACATGGTGTCCGCTAACAATTTGAATGGAAAATCAGCTCAAATTGTTAGCAGACACCATGTCGCATTTGGAGAGCTCCTGTGTGCCTAAACATTAGGGCTCCCCCACAAGTGACCCCATTTTGGAAACTAGACCCCCCAGGAACATATCTAGATGCATAGTGAGCCCTTTGAACCCCCAGGTGCTTCACAAATTGATCCGTACAAATTAAAAAAGAAAATTTGTGTGGAAAAAAAAGTATTTTTACTTTATTACGGATCAGTTTGTGAAGCACCTGGGATTCAATATGCTCACTATGCATTTAGATAGGTTCCTTGGGGGGTCTAGTTTCCAAAATGGGGTCACTTGTGGGGGAGCTCCAATGTTTAGGCACACAGGGGCTCTCCATACGCAACCTGGTGTTTGCCAACAATTGGAATTGTTAGCGGACACCAGGTCGCGTATGGAGAGCCCCTGTGTGCCTAAACATTTGAGATCCCCCACAAGTGACCCCATTTTGGAAACTAGACCCCCCAGGGAACATATCTAGATGCACAGTGAGCACTTTGAACCCCCATGTGCTTCACAAATTGAGACGTATAAATGAATAAAGAAACTTTTTGTGAAAAATATACTAGTCTTTTAGTTACAATTCGCAGCATAGGGGACCCAATACATTTGGGTCTCTCCATGCTGAGGATTCCAGCCCCCTAGCTGCCAAGTTGTACCTGGCTGGCAACCAAAAATACGGCAAAGCTCCATGTCATTTTATTTGTAGAATTTAAAAAAAAAAAATGACATGGGGCTCTGCCATATTTTTTGGTCCAGCCAGGTACAACTTGGCAGCTACGGACTGCCACCAGCCCCCAGCTGCCTCATTGTACCTGGCTGGAACCAAAAATACAGCGAAGCCCTTTTTTTTTTTTTATTTCTAGAATTATTTCTAGAAAAAAAATTACATAGGGCTCCGCCATATTTTTGGTCCAGCCAGGTACAACTTGCAGCTACGGACTGCCACCAGCCCCCAGCTGCCTCGTCATACCTGACTGGAACCAAAAATACAGCGAAGCCCTTTTTTTTTTTTTTATTTCTAGAACTAATTCTAGAAAAAAAACTACGTGGGGCTCCGCCATATTTTTGGTCCAGCCAGGTACAACTAGGCAGCTGGGGGATGGAATCCTCAGCATAGAGAGGCCCAAGCGTTCTGGGCCCCCCCTGGTGCGAATTGCAGCCCGCAGCCACCCCAGAAAATGGCGCATTCATTGAAGCACCATTTTCTGGCGCTGTACCCACGCTCTTCCAGTTGCCCTGGTGCCAGTGGCTAACTGGGTAATAAAGGGGTTAATGCCAGCTTTTTATTGGCAGCTGGCACTAAGCCCGAGATTCATAATATAGGGCCAATGTTAGACCCGCCATTAGGAATCTCTAGTACGGTAAATAGTCAATAAATACACACAGAGAAAAATCTTTTTATTTGAAAAAAAAACACAGACACAATTCGGACTCCATCTTTATTATAAAAAGATCCAACGTAGTCCACAACGAAGGTCCCACGACGCCCGATCGCTCCGACGTAGTCCATAATGAAGGTCCCACGACGTTCGATTGTCTCCGACGTAGTCCACAACGAAGGTCCCACGCCGCTCGATCGCCTTTGCTTTCAGATCGCTACTCTGGAGCCCAATCCGCCAGCATGGTGATCGAGCTGCAGAAAGTGATATGACACCCCGGACGCAGTGACCCACTATGTGCATCACTGCGCCTGGGCTGTCAGATTGCTTTCTGCAGCTCGATCCCCAGGATCCAGCTGCAGAAAGTGATATGACAGCTCCAGCACAGTGATCACATAATGGTCACTGTGGATCACTGTGCTGGAGCTGTCAGATCATTTCCTGCAGCTAGATCCTCAGGATCCAGCTGTAGAAAGTGATCTGACAGATCCAGCACAGTGATCCACAGTGATCACATAATGGTCACTGTGGATCACTGTGCTGGAGCAGTCAGATCACTTCCTGCAGCTAGATCCTCAGGATCCAGCTGTAGAAAGTGATCTGACAGATCCAGCACAGTGATCCACAGTGATCACATAATGGTCACTGTGGATCACTGTGCTGGAGCTGTCAGATCACTTCCTGCAGCTAGATCCTCAGGATCTAGCTGTAGAAAGTGATCTGGCAGCTCCAGCACAGAGCTGTCAGATCCGGAGGCGGTGAAGAGGAGGAGGAGGAGCGGGACGCAGTGGAGACAGAGCGGCCGCCGGAGGGGTGAGTGGGAGAGGCGATCGCCGCTCCGGTGATCGGGGGGGCAGGAAGGGGGAAGAGGGGGGTGACAGGAGAAGTAGGGGGGCACTTAGGAGAAAGCGGGGCAGGCAGGAGGAAGCGGGAGCAGGCAGGAGGAGGCGGGCGGCAGGAAGAGGAAGCGGGCGGCAGGGACAGGAAGCAGGCGGCAGGAAAAGGAAGCGGGGGGGGTAAGAAAGATGAAGAGAGGGCAGGAAAGAAAGGTGGGGGGCAGGGGACAGTTAGAGGATGACAGGGGAGAAGATTGGAGGGTAGGGATAGCAGCGGCAGACAGGGAAGCATTACAGGCGCGGTGATTTTCACTTTCACTTTTGAGTGCCAATCACCGCGCCTGTAGCCAGGGGGGTGGGGGTGGGGGCAAATCGACCCCCCCTGGGGTGTTGTACAACTTCCCATGTACCTGCAGGCCGAGTGACAGGTCAGTGACACCCTCACTCGACCTGCAGGAGCCCGATCATTCCATGGCCCAGGGGGTGGGCCAAGGGTCTGGAAGGGGTTAAAGGCATAGACTCTCTCTTGATTCTCCTCCTACCTCTCTAATCACTCCTTCACTGCATCTATTGCTGGCTTTTCTTCCTTTCCTCTTCCCTTTCCTATCGGAGAACCGCAGGATTTAGTCTTAGTCCCCCTTCTTTTCTCTATACACCTCACCTACTGTACAGACCATAAGAAGATTTAGCTTATTTCTATGCAGATGACAGCAAATTATACACATCTTCTTCTGACATCACCCCACAGATTGTCTGTCCTCGGTCTCTAACACCATGTCCTCCCTCTATCTGGAACGAAATGTCTCCAAAACTGAACTCCTTTTGTTTCTTCCCTCTACCAACCTACCTAGACTTGATATTGTAGAAAATATAAAGGGGTGGGGGACAAGAGGCGCAATAGTGCCCTATCAAAAGTGACACTGTATGAAGACAGGGTGGTACTATGAAACCACTCACCTGGTACAGTTGTGATCCCCACAAATGGTTTGAAGGCGTAAAAAAATCAAGAGCTGCTGCAAGACCTCCACCAACCACTAACCAGTGGTGAAATCCAGAAAGAAGATGGGAATGCAGGTGTGTCACGGTCCGCGCTGCTCCAGGCTCAAAAAACTCACCAATGAGTCAGAATTTCATCAAGCAGATTTTCAAGCTTTTATTCTCTTTCCTCCAACGTGTTTTGGCGATATCCCTGAGGAAGGTGCCAGGCAAGGCGCCGAAACGCGTTGGAGGAAAGCGAATAAAAGCTTGAAAATCTGCTTGATGAAATTCTGACTCATTGGTGAGTTTTTGAGCCTGGAGCAGCGCGGACCGTGACACACCTGCATTCCCATCTTCTTTCTAAACTTGATATTGCCATTTTCAAGGAGGTTCAACCATAACTCCTAAGCAGCACGCTCACTAGCTTAGGGTTATATTTTATTCTGAACTTTCCTTCACACCCAATATCTAATCACTCACTCAAGTCACATCTCAAAAACATTTCCAGAATCCACCTTTTATTTGCTTTTGAAACTGCAAAATATTTTACTGTTGCTGTTATTCATTCTTGTCTTGACTATTGGAACTCTACTGTCTTTCTTTCACTCTATTGGACTATTGGAACTATGGAACTGTTGGAACTGTACTAATCTGTCTTTCTTTCACTAAAGCCCCCATCTCCAATCTAGCTTTAATGCTGGAGCTAGGCTCATAGTTCTGTCCAGTCATTACAGCAATACCTCCAATCTGCGTCAGTCAATGCACTGGTTGCCCATCCACAGTCAACCAGAGTTCTGCCCTTCATCTTCTCCTTCTCAGTCTGCCACCCTATCACGTGCTCTTTGTTCTGCTTTTGATCACAAACTAGAACCCTTCATAATCTGAACTTCCCACTCGTGTCTCCAAGACTTCTCTCATGCTGCACCAATTCTTTGGAATGCATTACCCCTATAATCCAGGTAATTGCCAGCATCCATAGTTTTGAGTGTGGTCTAAAAACTTATTATTAGATTATTAGTTGCTGCAGACTTAAAACCTTTGTTTTGACCAATTGATAGTTTTTGGGCCAGAACCCCCACTGATCACCAGTACTTTGTGATCTGTAGAACATAGAAAAGATTTCTGAACATGATAAGTACCATTTAAGTTAACCATAGATGGGAGATATTGTTTTTTTTTAACACGAGATCTTGATTATTAATCAAGGCTTTTGGTGAACAGAGTCTTCTGCCTTTTTTCGGAAAAAATTCTGAAAAAAATTGGTTGCTGGATAGTTTAACCTTGTGCATGATAAAGTTACTTGCTTATTTAAATCTCTTTTTCACAGAATTTTTCCCTAAAAAAAGTATTTTACAGGTTGTTCCACTGCTCAGTCCCGACAGGCGAAGGTTATTGAAATAATCATTTCCATTGCAGCACCTTCACAGGAAAAATAAAGCATTACACTGTGCCCAATTAAAGGTAATCTATGGCCAGAAATTTGCCACTGAATCTGCAGCATGATGTAGAGAGAGAGACCCTGATACCAATGATATCACTTACTGAGCTGCTTGCTCTAGTTTTGATAAAATCACTGTTTTATCAGAAGGATATTATCACTAGAGAACCAGTAAACCTGCTGACATGTACAGTAGTCTCCCATATTCATGAGCTCTATGTAATCCCGCTTCCAGCACAGAATGGCAGCTTTTTGCCTATGCACAGTGTACACAGAAAGCTGCCAATCGGTCATGTGGGCGTGGTTATAGAGCTCGGCATTCAGAGAACTGGTAGATTTGCAGAATGAAAAATCTGTGTTTTTATTAAAACTGCAGCAAGCAGCTCAGAAAGTGACAAATCACTGGAATCAGGGTCTCTCTCTTTACAATATGCTGCTCTCAGATGTGACTGCAAAAACCTGTTGACAGATTCCCTTTAAAATTAGTGAGAGTCCCAGTTAAAGCATGGAGGGAGGGATTCTCTCTGCTTCTACTTTGATGGCTTTTTAATAAGTTTATGAATAAATGGACCCAAATCTGCTGACTCAGAATAATGTAAATATGAGCTGTGGACATCAGCATCTACAAAGCTGTAGGTTTTGAATACGTACATGGATGTTGCTGTAGATAGTGTATATGTTTAGATTATTTTGTCACTAACGTTTATTTTCTATCTCTTATTTTATTAGTAGATGCCGAAAAAGATGAAAGCTCAGAAGACCTGTCAATGCCCGCAGCCCACAAACGGAAGCAATCCAGCACAGTTCAATCAGCACTTCCAACGGCGTGAGCTCCACCTCGGTGGCAGAAGCAATAGCGACCTCTGTCCTCACCCAGATGGCCGATCAGAGTACAGAACCTACTGCCTCCCAGATGGCCCCTCCACCGGCGCAGCCTTCAGGAAGTTGATTAGAATCACGCCCCATACCAGGTTTTAGCAAATGATTGGTGACTTCAGAGGGAAAATAACAGCAAAAGGCCAGTCTATCTTAAGAGGTGAAACTGATGTAAACTCTTATTCCTGTTTTACATTGTAGCCACCATAGAACAAGTTTTGCCCTTCTTCAGGATCAAGTGTCTCTTAATTCCTTTAACTTTTTTTTTTGCTTTCAATCAATTAATATGATCCCTTTCTTTACCTATCATGTGTTTGCCTATAGGGGCTTAAAAAGTTGTAAACCTTATTTTAATGGGACGATCACGTGAGAGCCCGGGCACAAACTATGCGCTTTATTATAATTATATATAGTTATCACCTTTATACCAAAGTTGCATAGTCCCTTCTGATCTTGGTTAAGGTCACAATGCACTAGGCGTGAGAAAGAAAGACAAAATCGCTTTTGCTTTTAATCTTTTTGCCGTTTTTTATGTTGTTGTTGTTTAATTTGCACTTTCGGAAAGGGAGAATAGCGAAGGATGTTATTTATATATTGTTCATAATTTATGTCTTCTCTCTTTTTAATTGCGTAACATTTTAGCGTTCCGGAAATCAACACACTTTTACATTCGAAATGTAGAAATTGTAAAATGCTTTTTTTTTTTTCATTTTCTAAATTTGTTAGTCTAAGTGCAATAACTTTTTAGTTGCCTTTTTTCTTTTTTGTAATCCTACTGAAAATAGTGAAATGAACCTCCATGGTTGTGGAGTGCAAATACACTACACCTCTGTATATGATCCTCTGGCTCCCAATGCTATTGGTACGGTAGACATCTTGGGACCTATCTTTCATTGTATTTGGAAGCGGAGTTGTACTTCTCTCTTGTGTAAGCACTATCTTTATTCTGTAGCAGACTTTTGATACTTGTAGAGAGGAAACATTGGGTTATCTAGGAGGAGTTCTTTGGCAATATAACCTTTTGTAATATGTGCACACCTTGAGTATTTATCTGCAGATTTTTCTGCATCAAAAATGTGTCTTGGTAGGAAAAACCCTATGTAAGATACTCATTTTATGTCCTTTTTTTCTCATTTGTTGCTGAAATAATTGGCATACTGTAGATTTGAATTGAATCTGCAAGGAATAAATAAGCAGCACGTGTATGAGAGATCCTAAAGTGCATTCACTTTGCTGGTACCGTAAAACATTGAGTTTTTTTTATCTATGGTAAAAAAAAACCTGCAAAACAGTCAACAAGCCCTTGATTGGTTATTGTAAGCTTTGTTCTTCAGGAGCATGTCGCTAGTGGCTTCCTGCTTGCAAGGGAATACTGGGCTCCTGAAGACTGGTAGTTCACACCAGCCCCATGGTCATGCCGCAAGTCCATGTTGTGCTCTCTCTGATGAAAAAGAGATAAAATGTATGTATAAGGTGAGCTCACCACGTCTGCCATGTGCACAGCTCTCCTGAGTGCTGGGAATAGTATGCAGCCACCTGTACATAATCCACAATAAGAAGAACGAGCTGGATGCTGGGTTTTTCTTCCTATAATCTATTAATTAGGATAAAAAGTCTTATCATACTGGAGCTCTAACTTTACAATTTTTTTTCCTCTACAGTCATGGCCAAAAGTTTTGATAATGACACCAAAATTGTATTTTCACATGATCTGCTGCCTCTGGTTTTTATTTGTGTTTGTCTGATGTTTCTATCACATACAGAAATATAATTGCAATCATATTATGAGTACCAAAAGGTTATATTGACAGTTAGAATGAATTAATGCAGCCAGTCAATATTTGCAGTGTTGACCCTTCTTCTTCAGGACTTCTGCAATTCTCCCTGGCTGCTCTCAATCAACTTCTGGACCAAATCCTGACTGATAGCCGTCCATTCTTGCAAAATCAATGCTTGCATATTGCCAGAATTTGTTGGTTTTTATTTGTCCACCCGTCTCATGATGATTGACCACAAGTTCTCAATGGGATTAAGATCTGGGGAGTTTCCAGGCCATGGACCCAAAATCTCTGTTTTGTTCCCTGAGCCATTTAGTTATCACCTTTGCTTTATGGCAAGGTGCTCCATCATGCTGGAAAAGGCATTGTTGGGCGCCAAACTGCTCTTGGACGGTTGGGAGAAGTTGCTCTTGGAGGACATTCTGGTACCATTCTTTATTCATGGCTGTGTTTTTAGGCAAGACTGTGAGTGAGCCGATTCCCTTGGCTGAGAAGCAACCCCACACATGAATGGTTTCAGGATGCTGTACAGTTGGCATTAGACAAGACTGGTGGTAGCGCTCACCTCTTCTTCTCCGAATAAGCTGTTTTCCAGATGTCCCAAACAATCGAAAAGAGGATTCATCAGGGAAAATGACTTTACCCCAGTCCTCAGCAGTCCACTCCCTGTACCTTTTGCAGAATATCAGTCGGTCCCTGATGTTTTTTCTGGAGAGAAGTGGCTTCTTTGCTGCCCTCCTTGAAACCAGGCCTTGCTCAAAGAGTCTCCGCCTCACAGTGCGTGCAGAAGCACTCACACCAGCCTGCTGCCATTCCTGAGCAAGCTCGGCACTGCTGGTAGTCCGATCCCGCAGCTGAAACAGTTTTAAGATACGATCCTGGCGCTTGCTGGTCTTTCTTGGGCGCCCTGGAGCCTTTTTGACAACAATGGAAGCTCTCTCCTTGAAGTTCTTGATGATGCGATAGATTGTTGACTGAGGTGCAATCTTTCTAGCTGCGATACTCTTCCCTGTTAGACCATTTTTGTGCAGTGCAATGATGGCTGCATGTGTTTCTTTAGAGATAACCATGGTTAACTGAAGAGAAACAATGATACCAAGCACCAGCCTCCTTTTAAAGTGTCCAGTGGTGTCATTCTTACTTAATCATGACTGATTGATCGCCAGCCCTGTTCTCATCAACGCCCACACCTGTGTTAATGGAACAATCACTAAAACGATGTTAGCTACTCCTTTTAAGGCAGGACTGCAATGATGTGGAAATGTGTTTTGGGGGTTAAAGTTCGTTTTCTAGTCAAATATTGACTTTGCAAGTAATTGCTGTTAAGCTGATCACTCTTTATGACATTCTGGAGTATATGCAAATTGCCATTAGAAAAACTGAAGCAGTAGACTTTGTTAAAATTAATATTTGTATCATTCTCAAAACTTTTGGCCATGACTGTAGTACTATCACTGACTCTCCTGGGGATTGTGTGACATTAATATGTCACAGGATCCCAGCAGCCAATCAGCAACCACGTCACTGTCCCCTCTTATGGACAAATCAAACATGCAGATGAAGTGAGAAAGTAGCTACAGCTCTCACTTCCTCCAGATGTCAATAATGTTGAAAATAGAGGAGAGCGAAAATTGAGCAGCACAATTTGACCATAGGGATCGTGTGATGTAATGTCATGTGATCCCCAGGAGAGCCAGTGCTGACACAATCGGAACAGCTCCAGCACTGGAGCTGAATATAAGTGTTATTATTTTACAGGGGGAAAACATGGGGCTTGAGAAAGGTTTGTCCAAGTAGTTAACATCCCCTTTGATGTAACTGCAAGATCAGACTACGCAGACATTATTTGTTGTCTGTTACCATGGAGATGCTGTGGAAATAGCCTGTTAGGACATTTTCTATCAAAATGTTTTGCAAAGTTGCTTCATTTTTCATTTTATGGCACTGAGAGAATTTGTATGTTTGCCTTTTAAACATGCAATGGATGAAGTGCTTTGTTATTTACCCCTATTTATATATTGTCAGAGAACTCCTTTAATATTATTTTATTGTGTGAGTCAGGAGTGTAAGGGAGCAGGAAGGGGAGAGTGGACCCCATAGATTTTGCCAGCAATCTATGCCTGAATGTTTTATGATGCCTTCAATGTGACGCTGGCTTTTAGAAGACTGCAGGTTAAAAAAAAGTATATGTATATAAATATATATATTTATG
>JARQOC010000011.1:45217299-45392260 GCA_033576535.1 Allobates femoralis | reverse complement strand
TCCTGGTTTTGAAGACTGCGGTTTAAAAAAAAGTATATGTATATAAATAATATTTTATGTGTGTGATTGATATCTAACATTCCACAATGTAAGGTAGTTTGTCGAAGGAGATGATTGTAAGGTACACATTCTCATTATTGAGGTTGCCTGTAGGATATCGAGTCCTCTCAATGTGCCATTATGGTATTCTCATTCACAATGCAATATTTCAAGGATCACTAGGAAAGTAAAAAGTGTTTACTTGACTTTAAATCAGTTTTTTCACAATTCTTATGTATATAAAATGATTACTTTAGCAGCATACCTGCGGCAAATAGGAGGTTACATAAGATTTTTTTCTCACACCGCAACATTTGATTGGTTGTAAACCCAATGTAAATTAAGTATTTTAACCTAAAATAATTGTTTGTATTTTACATGCAAAAATTGGATTTAAAGTGTAGGTTACCATTAAAGCGGGGAAGAAATAGCTGGAATGTCTAAATATGAATTCATTTGTAATGGACTTTTGAAGTTAGATGACAAATCCAGACTTCAGGCAACTCAAGACTAACAGACAAACTATAGCAGGATTACAGCTGAAATGGGGAGGTCCAGACTACGCAGTCTGACTACTGTGATGGAGGAGATCCAGACCATATAGCCCAGGGTACTGATATAATGGGAAGATCCCAATTACATGACTAGACTGATGTTAAGGGAAGTTCAGACTACAAGCAGACTACTGCTATTATTAGAAGGTCCAGTCTGCTCTTATGGAGGCTGCAGATAGATTCAGATCACATGGCTAGACTGGTGCTATAACTAGAGGATATAGACTACTTCTAGATTACTGTCTTAGAGGGAGGTCCAGACTACACAGCCGGTCTGCAGTCTTTAAACAAGGTTCAGACTACAGCTGGACTGCTCTCTTAGATGGAGGTCAAGATTACACCCTTGAGTACATGTGAACTGCTGTCTTGGATGAAGGTTCAGACTACACCCTTGATTACACACAGACTGCTGTCTTAGAGGGAGGTCCAAACTGCACAGCCGGTCTGCAGTCTTAGAACAAGGTCCAAGATATACAGCTATATAATTTTTAAAGGGGGTACTGCAGACTAAAAAAGACTACTATTATAGGGTGAATTCCTGACTACACAGCCAGATTACTGCTATTATAGTAGGTGGTTAGGCTATACAACTACACAACCATGATAGGGAAGCAGTACAGACTATTGTTGTGACAGGGTGCAGTCCAGGCTGCACAGTCAAATAACTGCTGGTATAGGGTGTGGCTAGATAAAGCAACTAAACTACTACAGCTAAAGGCATTAGACTTTAACTGTAGTAGTCTACTGATGACTTCTGATGATAAAAGGGGCAGTCCAGACTATACAGTCATACTACTGGTGTTATAAAGTATGAGGGTCAGACTACACAGGTACTACTGATGATTAAGTGTGTGGTGCAGACTACACAGCCAGACTACTGGTGTGATATTGTGAGGGTCAGACTACACAAGCATACTGCTGATGATAAAGGGGGCGGTCCAGACTATGTAGCCAAAATACTGATGATAAAGGGGGCTGTCCAGACTACTGCTGTTAGTGTGCATTCCAGATGACCTAGCCAGACTATTATTGTTAGAGGCATTTATTCGCACTATGCAGCCAGGCTACTGATGATAAAGGGGGGCAGTCCAGACTATGCAGCTAGACTACTGATGATAAAGGGGGCTGTCCAGACTACAGCTGTTATAGGGTGCATTCCAGATGACCTAGCCAGACTATTACTGTTAGAGGAATTCATCTACACTATGCAGCCAGGCTATTGATGAAAAACCGTGTGGTCTAAACTACGAAGCCAGACCCCATACCCTGTCTTCAGCTGTAGGGGAAGGTCCAGAATGCATATTTCAGCTAAGGAGATGGTGTATCACAATCCGCGCTGCCAGGTCAGGTTGCTTTTATTTTATTGATACAGAATGCATATTTGGATTTCTGCTATTGGAGGAATACCAGGCCACATCACCATACTATTTCAGCTTTAAGAGTTGCGTTTTGAAGTGATATTTGAAGTAAACCTACACTTTAAGTTGATTTTTATCTGTCAAGTCTTAGGGTACATGTAAATCAGCACGAGTTAAGCACTGGATGAAGCTGCAGTAATCCGGTTAAAGACAATGCACTACCTTTTTTATTATTCATTTTTAATTTTTCAGCTGAAGGGGCTTACACTTTGCATTTTTTTTTCATTTAATGCCAGTTAACCTCAGCTACATCAAATGTGAATTCTGCAGGAAAGCTTTATATTTTATTTGTTGTTGAATTTAAGGATAATTTGTGAACTCTCGGTTCTTAATCTCTACCGCGGACACTTCTCACTTTATTTATACATTTCATTTTTTTGTATTATAAAATTGTCGCAGCTGTAAATTAAGATCTCATTCTGTGAGTATGGAGAGAAAATGTATTTGGTGAATGGTGTTAGTTTCAATATTAGGAAAACAATGTGCATCTGTGTCCTGGAAATAAGCGAGTAAATGATTGTTCTTAAATCCATTTTGCAACTTGCCGACGAGTCCATGCGTAGCAATTTCTAATCTCTGGATTTAACATTTCACAAACTGTACGGCATCATTTTTTTAGTACAGTTTGCATGAGTAAATTGTGTATAAAATAAATAAGACATTATTTAAATTGTTTTTTATTTTTAATAATCTTATTCAGTTACTGTATTTCCATTGTTTACAAAATGTCTTTATGATCTGTCTAGAAGGCAAGCACATAAATGTACATTAAAATAAACATTTTAAAAATCAGTTAGAATTTTCTCAGAATTTATTTTACATGTACGTACAGTGGCGATTAAAAGGACAAAACAACACACAATTTTCTTAATGTCAAGGTCATTGTGTTGTCCTATGTGAAAACATGAGTAAAATAGCAGTATGTTAAGCTTGTTTCGTAAATTTAATATTTTCTCTAGCACAAAATAAAAATGAAATGAGATAAATGAAAAAGAAAACTGATCAAAATGAAGAACACTTTCTGATACCTGCAAATTATTGTTGTAAAGCTGCATACTCACGATCAGTAGACGCAGAGTTTTGGATGCAGCGCCTTGCTGTTGTGTCCAAAACTCTGCATAGTACAGTTTCAGCAGAGTGGATGGGATTTTAAGAAATCCCATGCCCACTATGCTTAACCCGACCGCAGCGTTCTTTTAGCTGCGGTGCGGGTTGCCGGCATTCCGCTCCTCTGCAGCATGTTCATTTCATGCTGCGGAGTCGGAAGCGGCTCCCATCGGGTGACTGCAGGGAGAAGCTGCCCTACACCCGCCGCACATGGTGAGTACAGTGCGATCTCCTTGCGGCCACCCGCAGGTTCACTCAGGTCCAGAGGAGCTGTCTCCAACACGCAGCTCCTCCGGACCATGAGCACTTACCCTGAATCTGGCACTTGGTGCTAATATCTGCCAAACCCTATTTAACTGGCAGCCTAACTTTCCAGTTTGCACTCACTTTGCATAAATGGTGTCCTGTTCCAAAGTGACTGAAAGCCCCGGCAGCAGGTTGTCCAGATGAAGGCCAAACAGGTCACCCTGGTTGTTCCAAGTCTGTGATTTCTGGAATATTCCATCTTTAAAACATCACAAACTCTATCAACTCTCCCAAGAAGGCTGGTTGCCGTTGAAAGACATGCAAGAGAGGACAGGATAATGAGGAGAATCTACATGGGTAATCGTTTCAACACTGAAGCTGGAATAGCTCGCCAGTTCAGCACTGTAAGGATATGTCTCGTCATACAGTGTCACAACGTTTAAGAGTATTTATACTGAAAGCCCACTCTGCAGCGACCAAACCTCTTATTAGAAGAATGATTCAGAAGGCTAGACTCGCCTTTGGCGAGAAGCATGTTGTGTGGACAAAGGAGAAATGGTCAACAGTTCATTTTAGTGATGAAAGCAAGTTTAATTTATTTGGGTCTGAAGGGAAACATGATGTTTGTTGACAAACTAGGGAAAGACTGAACCCAAAGTGTGTAAAGAGGTCAGTGAAAGGTGGCGGAGGAAGTGTCATGGTTTGGGCAATATTTTCTCCTTCAAGGGTTGTTCACTCTTATACAGCTACATGGCAGAGTGAATGCAAGTGTGTATCAAAACCTTCTTTAACAATACATAGTTCCTTACTTATGTTCAGCACTCAGTCAGCCAGCAATTTTCATGCAGGGCAATGCACCCTGTCACATAGTAAAACGGGGAAAGCAGTTCCTTGAAACAGAAAACATTGAAATAATGAAATGGCTTTCCATAGTCCTGGTCTAAACCCAATAGAAAACCCCTGAAAAATCCTTGGTGACCAAGTTATGGCCAAGAAACCCACAACAGTCACAGAACTGTGAAAGAGACTGGAAGAAGAGTGGGCTAAAATCCCCACACAGCAGAGCAGTGTGAGAGACTAGTGATGTCCTGTGGCCGCAGACGTGCTGAAGTCATTCAAAGTAAAAGCCTGTACAAAGCAAAGGCCTGTACACTTCCTACTTGTTGGTGACTGTTGTAACCTTCACAACATTTAGTTTTAGGCTCCATTCACATTGTGGGTTTTTGGTCAGTTTTTGTAGCCAAAACCAGGAGTGGTGATATATACAGAAGTGGTGACGTGTTTCTATTATGCTTTTCCTCTGATTGTTCCACTCCTGGTTTTGGCTACAAAAACTGATGAGTAAAAACAGAGCAAAAACGCACAGTGCGAATGGAGCCTTAATCTTCCTCTGTGCTACAGTCATTGCTGTTCTCTAATTATGATCATCACGTTTTGTGTAAAATAAAGGTTTTTAAGTTGATACACTTTGATTATTTTGGAAAACTAGTATTCTAGTGGCATGGTGCACCCCTTACACAAAAACACCAAATGTTCATCAATGTAGATTATATTCTGTCTGAAAAAAATCAAGTGATTGTTTTCTAATTTTGATCTCCAATGTATATATAATGGGTTGGGGTTTGATATGCACTGATCTTCATGAAAAGGATAATGCATATTTGAGGACAATGTTATACAGTACTTTCATCAAGTGTGATCATATAAATTGTCTGTAGAGAAATACATAGAGCTGCACTGTAAAATGATATTGGATAAGGGAATTCAGGTACTGCATTACTACTATAGGAAACGTAAGAGATACTTATGTATCTGAGCCCGATAACCACGATAAGGTGATCTTGTATACTGGGATCCAGCTATAAAGGAAGGAGGACACACTGGCTCATTCAGAAAGCAATGTGCTACAAAGATATATCAAAAAGACTGACCAGACACCTCAATAGGTGTGAATATGCGCCAGCTGAAAACACAATACAAGTACAAAAATGCATACAGCTGCTCGCTAAAATATGCTAATATTGGATAAGGGAGCTCTGATATTGCATAACTGCTACAGGAATATTTGAGAAAAAGATATACTTAGCTTATGAATTGGCCAATGCATATGATCCTTATAACAGTGACAATCTCATATATTGGGACACTAACATAAGTTACCACTATTTGCATTAAAAAATAACATCTGGGCAGATAGGAACCAGCTATAAAGGAAGATGGACACCCTGGCTATAGGGTGGGGTGCTCAGAAAGCAATGCACTACAAATATATATAAAAAAAAACTGACTAAACACCTCAATAGGTGTGAACAGGTGCCAGCTGAATACACAATTTAACTACAAAAATACATTCAGCTGTCCTCTAAAATATGCTAATATTTGATAAGGGAACTCTGGTATTGCATTACTGCTATAGGAATATTTGAAGAAAAAAAAATACTTAGCTTGTCCGCTGGGCAGCGCCTTCCAATTTCTGATTATTTAGCTCAGCTTTAGCTGTAATACCGGGTTTCTCCTGAGAGAGACATGTCAATCAATGAGAGCTGTGCAAGGGGGAAGGGAAGCCGTGCACATTCAGATGTCCGTGAACATCGGCCCGATCATGGACAGCAATGCGTGGACTGGCCACGGGTATCACAAACTCAGCAGCCACATAGGCATATGTGAGGCTGCTGATTTCGGGTCAAGAGACCTGCAGCAAGTCTATGCATTGCGATCATGTGGACGGATGTCTGAATGAGCACTTAAATATTTACTGCAATGACTTTCCCTGGTGCTATTTCATGTTGCCCATGGTTTAAGAAACATAAAACTGCTTTCCACTTAATGCATTTACCTATGGTCGTCTAGAGTTGTTGGGAGTTATGCCAGCATCCCTGGTGATCAAGGTTGGTGATGAGATAAATACCTGGCGTGTATCCATGGGGCACTTACTGTATCTGCCCAAGCACTAGTGACCAATGATGAGCAAACCCATTGATGTTCCGGCCGACGTAGTAGTGAAAAAAAAAATTAACAAATGACGTAGAGCTTCGCTGTATTTTTTATTCCTCAGTGCGGATAAAGCGGACAGCTATAGTCTGCCACCCCGAGCTGACTGGTTTTACCTTCACTGGCAACCAGAAAAACAGGGGCGCTCATTGTTTTTTTTAAAGAAATAATTTAAGAAAAAATGCGTGGGATTCACCCTATTTTTTTATTGCCGGCCAAGGTAAAACGCAGACAGCCAGGGTCTGGTATGCCCAGAGTGGTGTTGCCCACAGTTATTCCCCCCCCCCCCAGGCTAAAGAATAGCAGTCCACAGCCGCCCCAGGAATTGGCGCATTCATTACAAGCGCCAATTCCTGGAGGTTTACCCGGCTCTTCCCGATGCACTGGTGCAGTGGCATCGGGGTGACAGAAGGGGTTGATGACAGCTGAGTATTGACGGCTTGTGATTAAGCCCAGATTGATAATGTTCAGGTTTCTATCAGGCCCGTCCATCATCAATCCCGTGAGGAAACAGTTAAAATACACAACACACAGGGAAAAGTCATTTATTTGAAATAAAACAGAGGAAAATCCTTTATTTCAAGTAAATCAGACAGGCAACTGTCATTTTCCAATTTATTACCCCAACATACCTTCCAATGATAATGCACAACGATGGTCCCATGAAGCACCCTCAGCCCTGCTGCATCAAGAGGCTGCAGTGAGGGAACAAGCGCCCTCTCGCAGCCTCTGCAATCACACTGACTGCTGCAGGTGATGTCAGTCACTGAGGCCCTGCAGGACCTCAGTGACTCAGTGAGTGACGTCACCGCTTCCCCCACGCCAGTCAGTGTGATTGCAGAGGCTGCAGCAAGAGAGTGCTGTTAATGAATGCACCAAATTCTGGGGCAGCTGTGGGCTGTTATTCTGTAGCCTGGGAGGGTCAATAACTATTGGCCTCACCACACTGAAAATACGAGTCTGGTTTTACCTTAGCCAGCAATCAAAAATATTGCAGAGCCCACACATTTTTTATTACTATTTATTTATTTAAATAATTAAAAAAATAAATAAAGGGCTCCCCTGTATTTTTGATTGTAAAGCCAGTTAGGGTGACAGCCCATACCTGTCCGTTTATCTGCACATTGAATCAAAAATACAGAGAAGCCCTACATAATTTTGTTTTCATTATTTCTACACTACTATATCAGGTTCATTGCCTATGGCAACCTTTCACAGTCGCCGGCACAAGGAGTGAGGGGCGCAACAGCCAATCACAGATGCTGTCACAGAGAGTGGGCGTCTGTAATTGGCTGTTGGAGTAAGCGCAGTAACCTTGAAGCAGCCCATGCATTCTACAGTCTACCGTGCGGTGAATAACCAGGAAGTTAATGAGCGGCCTCAAATGTACAAGAGCGCGGACCCGGTAAGTATAATGCTGATATGTAATCACTGTTTTGTTTATTTTTACAGGCCCCCCAAACAGTAACATGGACTTCTCAGAGAAGTCAGTGTTCGGGGTCCGTGCACAAACACTAGGTGTTCAATAGGGTCCCCGAACCTCCGTTCGATTTCGCCCATTATCACTACTAGTGACATATGCACTCTGTGCTTAGCATCTTTATCTTCCTCTTCTTGCCCTCCATTGATCATATGTCTGACGCTGGTCCTTTCTATTGTGACTTTTTTTTCTTCTTCTGGGCTATAGTAAAAAAAAAAAGCAAGTGTCACATTTCCAATTTCCTGCTCACTTTCTCTGCTACAGAATTTATATTGTAATATGTTTTAATAGAAGAAATCAATTGAGCACTTTATACTGAGGTTGATTTAATATAGTTTAAGCTTGTGTATTATTTTTCACCCTTGCGGTGAATGAGGTCATATACTTTATTTTAGTCTTCTATAATTCTTCGGCGTAAGCTCCAGAAAAGTATTTATTGCTAGTGCCGGTCATAGAATGCTGTGTGTGCCCGGCCAAGACTGCGACGCTCTCTGCGGCCACTCGGTGAAGCAGGTTCTGTAGGGTTGGCAGTATGTGGAATATGATGAGAATGTGACCGTGTGCTGCCCAGGACAGAGAAGAGAGTGCAGCTTAAATCCCGCTAAACTCAAATGGAGAAAGATGTGCCAGAGTCCTTAAGAGACGCATACATTATTGAATTTGGAGCAACTTTCTGCTTCATAGTATCTAAAAAAAAAAAAAAATTATGAAAAAAAGTCTACACTTTATTGAAAAATACATACATTAAATCAAAAAATACATACAAAAATACGCAAC
Organism: Allobates femoralis; assembly: GCA_033576535.1. Taxonomy (NCBI): domain Eukaryota; kingdom Metazoa; phylum Chordata; class Amphibia; order Anura; family Aromobatidae; genus Allobates; species Allobates femoralis. The sequence continues at coordinate 45,383,648 of JARQOC010000011.1, read as the reverse complement.
AAAAGAGGATTAAGAAAGTCCAAAACATCTTAAATACACAACAAGGGTTGTACGCTCCCCTTGTTGACCTAAAAGGGTCCTGTCAATTGACCCTTCCTGACAGCTGAGGGTTCACCCTAATTTGTAATGGTGCCCCTGCACCCCGGTGACTATCCCTCACAATGTCCCTAGACAAATCCCTGCATAGAATATTTTAGGGGAACGGTAAATTTGTCTAAATAAATTACTAAACTGTAATTTATCTTTAGGACACAAGGTTTTATATGATCAGTCCATACATAAGGTTACGGACCAAGATTCGCCATATTAAGAGACTATTGATACCAACCACCTAGAAAATCCAAGGTGAAGATCATTATACCACATTGGTTAGAAATATCTTCTTTATATAATCAGCGGAGTATAATAAGAACCCCTATGTCACCAGTTCTATAGTAAAGTATTTACTCAGCTTGGCTGGTGGGGGTTTCCTATTCAGGATTAATACACTCAGCTCCACTAGATGACTCTACTTTCAGGTCACCTCTACACGTTTCGCCTAAGTAGGCTCATCAGGAGGCAAAAGATGGTCATGTGGCAATGGTGAACCTTTATATATATTCTACGGGTCTGGATATATCACTTTTCATAAACAGAGAGGTTTCAAGATAATTAAATAGAAAACAAACTAAATTAATACCCAGATAATTACAGGCATACATATAATCCTGAATCTAATTCACCTATTTACCATATATTTGGATTATAAAACACATTTTCCCATCGCCACGACAGCACCCACAGAGACAGAGAGAGGGGATCCGCCCCCAGGGACAGGAAACCTACAGATAAAAAGGGGAGGTCCCCCTCGCCTCCTCAGTTGGTTTCCTGTCCCTGAAGGGAACCTACAGTTAGCAGGGGATTCCCGGCACGTCAGGGTCATGACGGACAATATGACTTGTGTCGCATATATCAATCGTCAAGGCGGTACGCGATCACGGCCTCTGATGTCTATTGCATCTCGGATCCTCCGTCTGGCCGAAGATCGTCTCCTGTCCCTCACAGCCCTTCATATCAAGGGAACGGACAACTCCACAGCCGATTATCTGAGTCGGCATGCTCTGCGTCAGGGCGAATGGACATTGAACAGACGGGTGTTCCTGCAGATTGCTCGCTTCTGGGGTCTCCCGGACATCGATCTGTTCGCTACCAGGGCGAATCGTCAGGTCGAGCGGTTTGCCTCCCTCCATGTCAGGGACTGTCCGGAGGTGGTGGACGCTCTCCAAGTCCCTTGGTCGTTCCCTCCGCCTATGCCTTTCCTCCAATGTCTATTCTTCCATTGGTCATCAGGAAGATCAGGGAGGAAGGAGCGAGGGTCATTCTCATTGCTCCTTTCTGGCCGCGGAGACCATGGTTTTCATGGCTCCGGGCCATGTCCCTGTCGGATCCTTGGATCCTGCCATCGACCCCGTCTCTGCTGTCTCAGGGTCCGCTCCGTCATCCTCAAGTGCACGGTCTCCACTTGACGGCGTGGAATTTGAGAGGCAGTTATTAAGATCCCGGGGGTTTTCGGACGGTCTGGTTTCCACCCTTCTTCTGAGTAGGAAGTCATCCACTACTAACATCTACTGTAGGGTGTGGCGAAAGTTTTTGTCTTTTCACACGGTTCCCCTTTCTGAGGTGGTCCCTACCCGGGCTTTATTGGAGTTTCTTCAACGGGGTCGGGACTTGGGGTTGTCTGTTAGTACCCTTAAAGTTCAGGTTTCGGCCTTGGGGGCTTTGTATGGGGCTAATGTGGCTGGAGATAGCTGGATTGCTCGGTTTATTTCTGCTTGTGAACGTAGTACCCCTGTTCACATTGCCAGTGTGCCTCCGTGGGACCTGAACTTGGTTCTGGAGGCGCTTACTGGTGCTCCGTTTGAGCCTTTAGTCTCTTCCTCTCTGAAGGTTCTTTCCCTTAAGACGGCCCTTTTAGTTGCCCTTACTTCGGCTCGACGGGTTAGTGACAGTCAGGCTCTCTCCATAGACCCTCCATTCTTGTCTGTCCTTCCTGATAGGTTGGTGCTGAAGCCTGATCCCTCTTACCTCCCGAAGGTAGTCTCTAGGTTTCACCGTAGTCAGGAGATTGTCCTTCCCTCCTTTTATCCTGACCCAGTTTCCCCGGCTGAGGTTAAGTTTCATACTCTGGATGTTCGACGTGCCGTCCTCGCCTACATTGATAAGACTCAGGCAGGGAGGAAGTGTAGGGCTCTGTTTGTCTCCTTCCATGGCCTTCGGAAGGGGTCTGTGGTCTCCAAGAGTACCTTGTCCCGCTGGATCAGAGATGCTATTGGGCTGGCTTATGAGTCGTCGGGTCTGCCTCCTCCGGATGGTGTACGGGCCCATTCCACCAGGGCAATGGCTTCTTCCTGGGCAGAACGGGCAGACACGTCTATTGAACTGATATGTAAGGCGGCAACCGGTCTTCACCTTCTACTTTTTATGACCACTATCGGTTGAATTTATCTTCCGGTTCTGATTTAGTGTTTGGGAGGTCTGTCCTCCGCACGATTGTCCCACCCTGAGTATTGATCTCTGTAAGTCTCTCTGTGGGTGCTGTCGTGGCGATGGGAAAAGACCAGTTTACTTACCGGTAGGCTGGTTTTATGGAGCCACGACAGCACCCACTCACTTCCCCCCCCTTTTTGCTTGCTTTCACGATTTGGTTGGCACACGTGTGGTGGTGTGGTTTGTTTATGGTCTGATTCGAACTTATACTAATTGGCGGTTCCTCTCGGTCTCTGTAACACAACTGAGGAGGCGAGGGGGACCGCCCCTTTTTATCTGTAGGTTTCCTGTCCCTGGGGGCGGATCCCCTCTCTCTGTCTCTGTGGGTGCTGTCGTGGCTCCATAAAACCAGCCTACCGGTAAGTAAACTGGTCTTTTTGTTCCCCCAAATATTGGGGGAAAGTGGGGGGTGCGTTTTGTAGTCTGAATCTACTGTTTTGTACTGTGGGGGGGGGGGGTACTTTGAAGCGGTGTCCGGGGACTGGAGAAGGCAGCAGGAGGTCACGTGCTCCCGCTCATTAGCCTCATGTTATACCAGGAATCAGTGGCAAATCTACATGTTTAAAAATGGTCAATTATCCACCATATAGGTCTAGGCCTTTATAGGTATAAATGGACTAGGTTATCTGTTTCCTGTTGTTCTGAACTCCTACGATGTCAGGGGAATTTAAGTATAAAATAAATTTCATTGTGAATCACAAAGTTATTCCCATATCACCAGAATAGATCTACTGCAATACATATCAATACATATCAAAAGCCCGTAATGTTAGGACAAGATGTATCCAATATACTTCAGGTTAAAGTCCCTTACCCAGTTCCACAATAAGAAGATAACACTGGTATCCTCCAAGGGAAAATAGCCACTGGTTTCTGTATGTATTTCTCAATAAAGCGTAAACATTTTATCATAAATTTTTTTTTTTTTAGATACTATGAATTACCTGAGGAACCCCATATATTAGGAGCTCAACTTTCTGCTTCCCTGCAGCATCAGAAATGTCCTGCTAGAAGGATACTGCATATGAAACATGGCAGGACACACTTAAGGTACCGTCACACGGGGCGACGGTTGCGGCGATGTTGCCAGCGATGCGCGGGAGCGCGCATCCCTGGCAACATCGCCGGGGAGATGTCACACGGAGCAACTTACCGGCGATGTCGCCGGCTAATTGCCGCGGCTATCGCTCGCTGGGTTGCTGAGCAACCCAGCGAGCGGTAACTCGCAATGTTGGAGATAGGCGGTGTCGCCCGCAACATTGCAGGTTGCCGCGTTACACAGGGCGATCAGGCATGATCGCCTCAGCAACATCACCAGGTTTCCCAACATGTTGGGAAACCTGGCGATGTTGCTCAGGCGATTCAGCGCCTGATTATCGTCCTGTCACACGAGGCAATTCGCCGGCGATGTCGCCACAATTAGGCCGCGCCCCTGTGTTCCCGGCAACATCGCCGGCGATGTCGCCCCGTGTGACGGTACCTTAATGGAAGATGGAAGCAGCCAACTTGTCAATTAAATCTCAATAAACCAAGCAGAATTAAATCAGTGAAATATCCCGGTCCAAGGACACACATCCAAGAAGTAAAAAAGATCTGCAGCAATACAACTTTTTTTTCTAGGACACACAAAGGGCCATGCACAACAGTGGGCCTGCTGCTCCTTGAAAGGAACCGGTCATGTCATTTTGTGATATTAAACCTCCCCCAATGTGTGTTAAATGATGTAATATGCATCACTTACAGGGTTTTCTAAAAACAAAATTCTATGTATTTATCTTAAGAAAAATACTTTATATGCTGAGGTGAATGCAGTACTAACTTTGATTTCAGTGAAAGGGGAGGCTTGCTTTACTCATGCTGAGCTCTGCTTATTAAGGTCATATGGTCGTGACATTACCAAAGGTCCTTCACTTCAGCCCTGCTTAGCTCCGTCTGTCATGGTTACTTGGTCATGACATTCCCAGCTGTTTTACACAAATTGATAGATTGAGCCCTAAAGGGCCCATCACACACGACGATATCGGTAACAATATCATTGCAACGTCACCAGTTTGGTGACGTTGCAGCGATGTCTAAACGACATCGCTGCATGTGACAGTTATCAATGATCAACGATGTGTCATTGATCGCAGATTTATGAACCGGTTCATAAATCTATCGTTGGTTGCCCGCCGAACGCGCAGCATCGCTGCGTGTGACAGCGGGAGACCAACGATCAGCGAGCTCCCAGCGCCGCACACCAATGCTGGGAGCTGGTATCCAAGGTAAACTGCTGGTAACTAAGCGCCGCATGACGCTTAGTTACCCGCTGTTTACCTTGGATACCAGCGTGCTGGCTGGTCCAGATCGCTGGTGCGTCTGCCTGTGTGACAGCTCACCAGCGATCAGCCTTCAATGTCCCAGCGATCCCGATCGTTGGTGGGATCGCTGGGACATTGATGAAGCATGTAACGGGCCCTTTAGTGTATGGGACTGTTGTAGCCTTGAAGCAATCCTACAGTTGCACAGTAGGGAAGGTTCATACTCCTCCATGGAAGCCATGTTATAGGACCCTACAAAACAGACCTGTAAAGCTGCCCTGGACTTGATGCCTTTAGACTGCGGCTACATGGAGGCTTTTATAGCATGACTTTACAATTTTACTTTTTATCAGAGTAGGGCTAGGTGCAACTGGGCGTTTCTGCTGCTTTTTGTTGCTGCGTTTCTGCAGAATAAGCACAGCACCCACAGCTTGTTCATGAAAGTCAAAGGGATTTTCAAAATACTGTGCCCACATGAGCGTTTATGGGTACTTTGTTTGTACTGCAGAAATCGCCAGCGTTTATACAAGTTCCTGTCAATTATCATGTCCGTTTTTGGACTGCGTTTTCCCCATTGACTCTATTATAAACCTCCCAAAAAAAGCATCACAAAAAGATGGGTATTCCCACAGTCTTTGTGATGCTTTTTTCCTGTGATTTCCACAGCACAAACTTGCAATACTCACCCTCCGCAGCGAGCCACGGTGATCTCTGGTGATACCTTTCGGGCACCAGCAGGAGCTGAGCGAAGTGATGAACAGAGCCTGTGCACCATGTGACTGGTCATGTGACTCTGGCTGTCACATGATGCGCAGGTCCTGTAAATGTGATCCATTACCCATAGGTCCTACTGATGCCTGGGAGGAAGAAATCAGGGAGGAAATTTTGGGGGAAAGTGGGAGGTGCGTCTTATAATCTGAATCTACTAGCTGTGCTGTTGGGGAGTGGTGTCTGGGACCTGGAGGAGGCTGGAATAGGCTGCAGATGCAGCGTGTGGTCATGTGCTTCAGCTCATTAAGCTAATGTAATATACACTGCATCCCCCTGTCCATCACCGGCCAGGAAGCAGTGCATAGGACAGGAGCCTAACAAGCGAGGGCACAGATTAGCAGCTGCAGCCTGTGTGAATAGTCAGTCCTTTCCATGCATATTTCACCTCTTTTCAAATCGCTTCCTGCAGCCTGCTCCATTCCCACTGTCTGTCCTGTGCCAGCATCCGATTATGTGACCCGCACAGCACAGTGATGTCATCACTGTATGCTTCTCACATGACCAAGATGCGCAGGATCAGCACAGACAGGAGGGATGGTGCGGGCTGCAGGGAGTGATATGGAGAGAGGTATTATCTTTAATTTTTTTTTTTTAAGTGTGCACCACCATGGGGGCTCTGTACCAGCATAGGAGGTTCTGTAGCATGATGGGGGCTGTGTACAGCATGGGGGACTCTGTACCAACATAGGGGGGCTGTGTAGCATGATGGAGGGGTTCTGTACCATCATGGGGGCTGTGTACAGCATGGAGGGATCTGTAGCATGATGGAGAGCTATGTACAGCATGGGAGACCCTGTACCAGCATGATGGGTGCTTTATACACCATGTGGGGCTATGTACCAGCATGGGGGCTCTGTAGCATGATGGGTGGCTCTGTGCCAGCATGGGGGCTCTTTAGCATGATGGGGGCTGCATACAGCATGGAGGGCACTGTAGCATGATGGGGGGCTATGTACAGCATGGGAGACTCTGTACCAGCATGGGGGCTGTGTAGCATGATAGCGGCTATGTACAGCATGGGCGGCCATATCCTGCATAGGAGAATTTGTACTAGGCTGAGGGGCCATATACCAGGATCGGCAGCTGTGTACAGCATGGGGGGCGCTTTATATACTGATTGTAAAACAGACACTGGCATTGTAAGATGGACCCCATTTTACATTAAAAAATGTTTATTTCTCTTTTCCTTCACCAAACTTGGGGTGCATCATATAAAGTGAAAAATAGGGTAGGTCCTTAAAGGGGAATTCCAGTGAGAGAAAACATTTTAGTACAGTCCCTGCCCTCCTACATGATGAAGAAGAGTACACTGCAGTTCTAGGATCTATAGATCTGCTCTGGCCCCCACCTCATGGAACCTAAATCTCTGCATGCCCCCTGCCACGCCCCCTCACTAAACAGAATTGTGAGGGGGTGTGAATGTAGGCTGACCCTGCAGCTCCCAGCATCCACGCCCTCGACACACCTCCTACTTTTTGCTCTTACATGAAGTAGCTAGGCTCAGGCTGAACATTCTGGGCTCCCTTAGGGATGGTCAGACCAGAGGAGAAGGTATGATTTTATTGAATTATAAGAGATCTATAGATCCTAGAACTGCAGTGTACAGCTCTGCTTCATCATATAGCAGGACAGGGACTGTACTGAAAAGTTTTCTCTCACTGGAGTTCCCCTTTAAACAAAACTGGAAATTGGTGCACAGTGGCAAAATAAATTACATTCCAATTTTTTTTTTCTCATTTATTAAAAAATACACCCCCTTTAATAATAATTGAACTTTTTAAGCTATTAATTTATAGAATGTACACTGGCAATCAAAATTAGAGAACAATGTATGCTCACTTGATTTTTTCAGACAGAATATAATTCACATTGATGAACATTTAGTGGTTTTTGTGTAAGGGGTGAACCATGCCACTAGATCAGTGTTTACAAAATAACCAAAGTTTATCAACTTAAAACCTTTATTTTACACAATACGTGATGATCATAATTAGAGAACTGCAATGACTGTAGACAGAGAAAGATTAAAACTAAATGTTGTGAAGGTTACAACAGTCACCAGTCAGTCGAAAGTGTACAGGCCTTTGCATTGTACAGGCCTATGCTTTGTACAGGCCTTTGCATTGTACAGGCCTATGCTTTGTACAGGCCTTTGCTTTGAATGACACATCTGCGGCCACAGGACATCACTAGTCTCTCACACTGCTCTGGGGGGATTTTGGTCCACTCTTCTTCCAGTCTCTTCCACAGTTCTGTGACTGTTGTGGGTTTCTTGGCCATAACTTTGTCACCATGTTTTTCAGAGGTTTTCTATTGGGTTTAGATCAGGACACTGGGCTGTGGCCATTTCATTGTTTCAATGTTTTCTGTTTCAATGAACTATTTTAACCGTTTTGCGGTGTGACAGGGGGCATTGTCCTGCATGAAAACTGCTGGCTAATTTAGTGCTGAACGCAAGTAAGGAACCACGTGTTGTTCAAGACGTTTCTGCTACACACTTGCATTCACTCTGCCATGTAGCTGTATGAGAGGTCCAACCCCTGCAGCAGAAAACATTCCCCAAACCATGGCACTTCCTCCACCACCTTTCACTGACTTCTTTACACACTTAGGTTTAGTCTTTCCCCAGTTTGTCGATAAACTTCATGTTTCCCATCAGACCCAAATAAATTAAACTTGCTTTCATCACTAAAATGAACTGACTCTGAGCTTTGGTCATTTCATTGTTTCAATGTTTTCTGTTTCAATGAACTACTACACTCGATTTGCTGTGTGACACGGGGCATCGTCCTGCATGAAAATTGCTGGCTAATTGAGTGCTGAACACAAGTAAAGGCCCAGTTACACACACAGATAATTGTGCAGAGATTGTTCGCAGATCTCTGGTTGCAGTGAAATCATGGACATATTGTTCCATTTTGTGGCTGTGTACAAATGGAACAATGTGTCCATGATTTCACTGCAACCAGAGATCTGCGAACAATATCTGCACAATTATCTGTGTGTGTAACTGGACCTTTAGGAACCACGTGTTGGTGTAGAAGGTTCAGATGCAACCCCTGCAGCAGAAAACATTTCCCAAACCATGACACTTCCTCCACCACCTTTCACTGACATCTTTACACACTTTGGGTTCAGTCTTTCCCCAGTTTGTCGATGTACATCATCTTTCCCATTAGATCCAAATAAATTAAACTTGCTTTCATCACTATAATGAACTGTCGACCACTTCCCCTCGGTCCACACAACCTGCTCCTCACCAAAGGTAAGTGTAGCCTTTTGATTCTTTCTGCTAATGAGAGGTTTTGTCACTGTAGAGTGGGCTTTCAGTCCAAATGCTCTTAAACAATGTGACAATGTATGACGAGACAGATCCTTAGCCTGTTCAGTACTGAACTGGCGAGCTATTCCAGCTGCAGTTTTGAAATGATTACCCAAGGAGATTCTCTGCATTATCCTATTCTCTCTTGCACTTGTCTATTGAGGGCAACCAGCCTTCTTAGGGGAATTGAAAGAGTTTGTGATGTTGCAAAGATGCAATATTCTAGAAATCACAGATTTGGAACTGTCACGCCCTGGTAATAGGGTTCTATCCGTTCACTGCTATCCACCCCCATGCAGTGTTCACAGCCGATAGAATGACCACAGACAACAGGTCTTGGGGATAACAGCTGCTTTACTTCAGCAGAATGAGAAGATATGGAGTTATTCTTTACAGCTCATGTACAGTGCCTACAAGTAGTGTTCAACCCCCTGCAGATTTAGCTGGTTTGATAAGATGCAAATAAGTTAGAGCCTTCAAACTGCAAACGAGAGTAGGATTTATTAACAGAAGCATAAATCTTACAAACCAAAAAGTTATGTTGCTCAGTTGAATTTTAATACATTTTAAACATAAAAGTGTGGGTCAATTATTATTCAACCCCTAGGTTTAATATTTTGTGGAATAACCCTTGTTTGCAATTACAGCTAATAATCGTCTTTTATAAGACCTGATCAGGCCGGCACAGGTCTCTGGAGTTATCTTGGCCCACTCCTCCATGCAGATCTTCTCCAAATTATCTAGGTTCTTTGGGTGTCTCATGTGGACTTTAATCTTGAGCTCCTTCCACAAGTTTTCAATTGGGTTAAGGTCAGGAGACTGACTGGGCCACTCCATCACCTTGATTTTTTCCCTCTTGAACCAGGCCTTGGTTTTCTTGGCTGTGTGCTTTGGGTCGTTGTCTTGTTGGAAGATGAAATTACGACCCATCTTAAGATCCTTGGTGGAGGAGCGGAGGTTCTTGGCCAAAATCTCCAGGTAGGCCATGCTATCCATCTTCCCATGGATGCGAACCAGATGGCCAGGCCCCTTGGCTGAGAAACAGCCCCACAGCATGATGCTGCCACCACCATGCTTGACTGTAGGGATGGTATTCTTGGGGTCGTATGCAGTGCCATTCAGTCTCCAAACGTCACGTGTGTGGTTGGCACCAGAGATCTCGATCTTGGTCTCATCAGACCATAGAACCATGAACCAGTCTGTCTCAGAGTCCCCCAAGTGATCATGAGCAAACTGTAGACGAGCCTTGGCATGACGCTTTGAAAGTAAAGGAACCTTACGGGCTCGTCTGGAACGGAGACCATTGCGGTGGAGTACGTTACTTATGGTATTGACTGAAACCAATGTCCCCACTGCCATGAGATCTTCCCGGAGCTCCTTCCTTGTTGTCCTTGGGTTAGCCTTGACTCTTCGGACAAGCCTGGCCTCGGCACGGGAGGAAACTTTCAAAGGCTGTCCAGGCCGTGGAAGGCTAACAGTAGTTCCATAAGCCTTCCACTTCTTCTTCTTTTTGGCTGCAGTGCATTTCCCACTTCCAGGCTGATCTACAGTCCAAATGTCACAATGCCAAGTTAATTCCGCATGTGTCAACCAGCTAAATCTGCAGAGGGTTTAAGACTACTTGTAGGCACTGTAAGTAATCCATGGCAGACACAGTTCAGGTTAGAATCTGACATGAAATTGAGGTTCTGGCACTTTAAGAACCCGTATTATTTAAGTGTGGAACTAGTAGATAGTTTTAAGAAAGTTCAGGGTCTTTTGGTGGCATAAAAGTAGAAGAAGAGATGTATAGCAAAAATATTTATAGACCTGGCATCCTGTATCCATTTCACAGCTTGTCATGGTCCATGTAGAAAATATACTTGAAGCAAATAGCGAACAATGTGGTGAAGCAGGTGACCGTTAACTTCCTCAACATGCGGGCAATAGGTTTTTCTGTACACATTTAGTGTGACTTAATGCTGGAGAAGCACAGGTTAATCTGGATAGCGAGGACCCAGGGTTAAAAGAGTTAAAAGTCTTTAGCCATCTTGGCTGTAGAAGTCAGAGGAAAAATCCTAGGCATTAGGCCTGGCTGAAAATCTTGAGAAGAAGAGAGGGATGAATTCCCCCAGGCATGGAGACTGGAGGAGGTGAGGAGAACCCTCACATGAAGTCTGCTCTGTGTCACCTCTCGTACCAGGGACTTTTCAGATCTCTGTCTTGTCTAAACAGAGACTAGAGGTAGCTCCTTCTATTGATCCTGGTGACAGGGTCACTGGCCAATAGAATCGACACTCAATTCTGTGTCAGATTGTATGTTCTACAGTTAATATAAATCATGCATTTCACCAGCAGATGGCGCTGAAGTGCAACAAATGAAAAAGCATTAAAATCTAAACTAAAGGTGAGTGGAAATAGCTTATCAATGATATGGAATAAACGTAGAGTGGTAACTAAGGAGTGAGCTGTAGTTTAAAGGGTTACTCATGGTCCAGAGGTACTTAAAGGACCAGACATAATGTGGACCAGGTCACTACAGAACGACCAACTTCTGTTGCTATGGCTGATAGGGTGACCCCTTTGGCCTTCATCTGGACAACCTGCTGCCGGCGGGTTTCCGTCACTTTGGAACAGCACACCATTTATGCAAAGTGAGTGCAAACTGGAAAGTTAGGCTGCCGTTAAATAGGATTTGTCAGATAATTAAGGAAATTAGCAGTAGGTGCCAGATTACCACCAGTAATTTGGAGGTATCAGAAGGAGTTCTCTCGTTTTGATCAGTGTGTTTTTCATTTATCTCATTTACATTTTTATTCTGTGCTTTAGAATATATTCAATTTATAAAATAAGTTTAAAATACCGCTAATTCACTCATGTTAGGATATTTTCACATAGGACAACATAATGACCTCAACATTAATGAAATTGTGCGTTGTTCTCTAATTTTGATCACCACTGTATATCACAGTTGATGAAGAAATCTTAGGGAAATGCTTTCTACATGTGTAATGTGCCATCTTGTGGCCAATAATACAAGTTGCAAGACTACTGTGTTACTGATACTGAGCAATTCATTTTTATAAGCCCTGCTTCTTTTTGGCTGAGTTCAGACAAGCGTATAACAAACGTTCTTCGATTTTCATCCAGGAAAAAAAAAACAATTTTCATCTGCACAGCCGTCCATCTGAAATCATTCTTTTACATCAACATTTACATTCCCAAATACAGTTTCCTATGTGAAGAATTGCAATGTGTCTTTAAAATCCAATACAATACACTTGATCCGTATGGGATCCTTTTTTTTTTTTGTGAATTTATAGATTTGAATGTGCAAATCTGATCTGACATATGGAGGAAATAACTGCAGTTCATGCTACATCTGTCGACGCGTTTCAGATGCTACACTACTGTTCAAAAGTTTGGGATCATTTAGAAATTTCCCTATTTTTGAAAGAAAAAGCACATTTTTTTTTTTTCAATGAAGCTAACGTTAAATTAATCAGAAATACACTCTATACATTGTTAATGTGGTAAATTGCTATTCTAGCTGCAAACGCCTGGTTTTTCATGCAATATCTACAGTACATAGGTGTAGAGAGGCCCATTTCCAACAACCACCACTCCAGTGTTTAATGGTACATTGTGTTTGCTAACTGTGTAAGAAGGCTAATGGATTTTTAGAAAACCCTAGAAAACCTTTGCACAGGTATGTTAGCGTAGCTGAAAACTGTTTGGCTGATTAGAGAAGCTATAAAATTGACCTTCCTTTGAGCTAGTTGAGAATCTGGAGCATTACATTTGTTTGTTCTATGAAACTCTCAAAATGGCCAGAAAAAGAGAATTTTCATGTGAAACTCGACAGTCTACTCTTGTTCTTGGAAATGAAGGCTATTCCATGTGAGAGGTTGCCAAGAAACTGAAGATTTCCTACAATGGTGTGTACTACTCGCTTCAGAGGAGAGCACAAACAGGCTCTAACCAGAGCAACTCATTTGATAAATAAAAGTATGAGATTTCATGGAAAACACAAAATTGGGTGACCCCAAACTTTTGAACGGTAGTGTATGTGCATCCTTACTCTTTACACTCATGATTGGATCCTCCACTGTCCCTTCTTGTCATTACTCTGATGTGCACCTCCTCCCTTCCAGGGCTGTATCACAACACAAAACAGGCAAAAATGTGTGGATGCTTGTTATACAGCAGAGAAGAGAAATAGAAGCTCACTTCAAGGCTGGGAATACACGTATAAAACATTACATATAAAGCCATTTTGTGGCAAACAGATGCAGGGGCGCCATATAAACAATATCACACACACTGGGAAGAGAATTACAGTTGTTTTTTGTCTCTTACCCCTACAGCATGCTGTCCTTATCTTAGGGCCCCCTTACACGCTGAGACTTTCCAGCGATCCCACCTGGCCGGGATCGCTGGAAAGTCTCTATGCAGTCACTGGTGAGCTATCAAACAGGCGGACTCACCAGCGACCAGTGGACCAGCGACATTGTGGGAACAATATAAACTATTCTTTCCACGATGTCGAGCTCCCGCTCCTGTCTTCTGACAGGCTGCGGTAAGCGGGAACAGGCTGGTAACCATGATAAACAACGGGTATCTAGGCAGCGCGCAGCGCCTAGTTATCCAATGTATACCTTGGTTTCCAGCCTTCTCCGCTTCCAGGCTGGTATCCAAGGTACACAGCGGGTAGGGTATCTAAGCACATCGCTGTCCCTAGTTACCCGCTGTGTACCTTGGATACCAGCCTGGAAGAAGGGAAGGCTGGTAACCAAGGTATACATCGGGTAGCTAGGCACTGTGCGCTGCCTAGATACCTGTTGTTTACCATGGTTACCAGCCTGGGAGGTCGCTGAACGTTGGTCTCTCGCTGTCACATGCAGCGATGCGTGCTGACCAGTGGAAGACCAAGGACCGAAAAATGGTCCTGAACGACGTGCAGCGATCAGCGAACTCACAGCAGGGGCCTGATCGCTGCTACGTGTCACACACTACAACATCGTTGGAGAGGTCGCTGTTATGTCACAAAACCTGTGACGTTTCAGCGACATTGCTAACAATGTTGTAGTGTGTGAAGTACCCCTTACATAGCAAAAACCTGCTGACAGATTCCCCTTAACCCCTTCTTGACCCGGGAATTTTTCGTTTTTCATTTTCGTGTTTTGCTCCCCTGCTTCCAAGAGCCATAATTTTTTTATTTTTTTGTCAATATAGACATATGAGGACTTGTTTTTTTGCGGGACGAGTTGTACTTTCAGATGCAATCATTTATTTTACCATATAGTTACTGGAAAATGGGAAAAAAATTCCAAGTGCAGTGAAAGTGTAAAAAAAAAAGTGCAATTACACCTTTGTTTTTTTGGGTTTTTTAGTCGCCATCTTCACTGTATGGTAAAGCTGACATGACAGTGTGATGCCTCGAGTCGGTACGGGTTCGTAGATGCCAAACATGTATACTTTTACTGGTATCTTAATTGGTGAAAAAAATTTAGAGGTGATATTATCGTGGGATCTCCGGTGTGGGGGGGGGTTGACAGTGTGTTCCCCGCCGCAGCGGCTTTGGATCCCACTGTCAGTGATTGACAGCGGGATCCAAAGGGTTAACGGCACCGATCGGATCCCGGATCCGATCGGTGCTGTAAGACCAACATCTCAGCTGATGAGATCACCTGAGATGTCAGGGAAATTATGTGAGCTCCGCGCCGGAGCTCACATCAAACACCAGTAACCGGCCCATGACGTTGTACAATGTGCAATCGGGAAGGGGTTAAAAAATATTAGGATATAGAGATCCAAAAAAAAAAAAAGAGTATAACACTTGAGTTACATACAAATATATTGGTTTTATATAAAGCCCATTACTAGCACTACATAAAACAGAGTAGCAGTGTAAAGTGCAGGGTGTTAAATACACAGATTCAGGCACAGGATATATAAAATCCAGAATGACATACTTCCACTAGCAAGTGGACATCCAATACGTAGGAACAATACAAAGCAAAATAGGTCATAGAATAGATGATGCAACACTTATAAAATTGTAAAATCCTTTTACAGGGTAACAATGCCATATAGTAAATATATACAAATAGTGATGCAGTAAATGAATCAAATGGCAAGATATACCCTAACAAAGTGACTAGTGCATTGAAGACAAAATAGACACAGAAGCTTACATATATTGCCTAATTACAGGGATGAAAATGTATAAAAGTACATTGGTAAAGAATATCTATACCGTGTTAGCCAGTAGATAAAAAAAATATATTGCAATCTGAGAGTCCTCATTGGTTGATACCTTTTAATGGCTAACTGAAAAGATGGTAAGCATAGCAAGCTTTTGGGACACTGTGGCCTCTTCGTCAAGCTGATAATGACAGATTCTGAAGACACATACATATATACATAAGCAAATGAATAAAAAAAAAAAGAACAGTGTTATATGCTGTGGTGAATGCGACAGGTGACATAAAGCAGAGTAGGGTTAGGGAGGGGTGGAGGAACAGGGACAGAGAAACCAGATTTCTAAGATAAGCGGAACAAATTGTATTAGGCAGATGGTTAGTAACCCATGGAGACCTGAAAATAGTTAAGTGGGTTGTGGAGGGCAGAGTTCTAAGTGAGACAGTTCACAGAAGTGTCAAGAGTTCATAGTCCTATAATTAGAATGTGTTGCAAGATGTCTCCAAATGCCCTTTCATTTTATACAAAAATGCATGAATCTGCTATCCCCAAATGTCCGTTCATTTTACATAAAATCCCATGAATCCATGTGAAGCATTTAGTCCTGTTTTGAATGTGTCAAAGGTCGTTATCAGTTTGTATTCCCAAATTTTTCTCTCTCTCTGAGATCTGAAGTTACTTTTTAAGATGAGCAGTCTCATATCGGTTTCACTGCTGTGGTTCGCTACAGGTAGATCCATACGCTTTTCTTTTTTTAAGTGGCGATGAGAATTCACTCTTGTCCTGAATTTTTGCCCGGTCTTCCCTACGTACATGCCACCTGTTGGACATTTGGTACATATGATTAAATACACCACATTGCTTGTGGTGCAGCTGAAGTTACCTGGGATCTTGTAGTCCTGATCTGTCCCAGGAATCCTTATCTTGTCCAGTGTCATTATAAATGGAGGTTTTGCACCTGTTCTGGTTGCAGGGAAAGGTTCCTGTTACTGTTGGAGAGGACAGGGCGCTTCTCACAATGATGTTTTTTTCAGATTCGGAGGTTGTCTAAAACACAAGAGTGGGGATCCAGAAATATTGATTTTAGTCTGGCATCTTTTTGTAGGAGCAGTTGCAGTGTCCACGCAACTCCTCTTAACTCCTCCAGACTTGGATTGTAGGTGACTACGAGAGGAACTCTGTTGTTCTCTTCTCTAGTTTTGTAATGTAGGAGATGATTCCTTGATATTCTGGTGGCTCTTGTAATCTGGTTCTCGATTGCTCTTGGATGGTAGGAGGCCAGAGGCCTGATAGGGCAAGAGGATAAAAAGTCACCTTCAAGCATGGCCATGAAAAGGCTTGCATATTGTGGTGCTATTTTGCTTCCCATTGCTGTGTCAGTCTCCTGTAAATATACGTTGTCGTCAAATGTAAAGTAGTTGTGCGTGAGGATGACCACAGAGTCAACATCAATCCCTGTGTTTTCCAGGAAGCATTTGCAGGCATTTAATCCATCCTGGTGTGAGATGTTACTGACCAGAGATTCCACATCCATGGTGGCGAGGATGGTTCCTCCTGGTAGAGGACCTATTTCTGAAAGTTTATTCAATAGGTCAGTTGTGTCCTGAATGTAGCTGGGTGTCTCTTTTATCAGGGTTTGAGAACACTCTCCACCCACCCAGAAATTTTTTCGGTGAGGGTGCCCACACATGAAATGATTGGTCTCCCTGGTTTTCCTGATTTGTGAATTTTGGGAAGCATGTAGAGTGTGCCTGTTCTTGGACATAGGGCCGCTTTACACACACAGATATCTGTGACCAACTTCTGAACAGATCCCTGGTTGCAGTGAAATCATGGACACATTGCTCCATTTTGTGGTTGTGTACAAATGTAACAATGTGTCCATGATTTCACTGCAAACAGAGATATGTTCACAAGTTGGTCACAGATATGTGTGTGTGTGACGTGGCCCTTACTGGTATTAGGTCATCAGCTCTTAAGGATATGTCAGATAGAAAAGAAACAGCCTTTTTAATTCCTTGTGATAGTCCTGTGTGGGGTCAGACTGCAATTTCTTGTAGTAGCGTGTGTCCGTCAGTTGTCTGTTTCCTTCCTTCAGGTAGTCAGATTTGCTCATCATGACTATTGCACCACCCTTGTCTGCAGGTTTAATGATGATTTCTTTGTTGGTTTTCAAAGACCGTATGGCTCTTCTCTCCTGGGCATTGACGTCCACTATTTTAGATACACACAAGAGTCAACCATCCAATGTCAATGCCCAAGAGAGAAGAAGAGTGGTGCATCGGTGAGAAAAGGGTGTGTGTGTACAGTCATGGCCAAAAGTTTTGAGAATGACACCAAAATTCTATTTTCACATGATCTGCTGCCCTCTGGTTTTTATTTGTGTTTGTCTGATGTTTATATCACATACAGAAATATAATTGCAATCATATTATGATACCAAAAGGTTATATTGACAGTTAGAATGAGTTAATGCAGCAAGTCAATATTTGCAGTGTTGACCCTTCTTCAGGACCTCTGCAATTCTCACTGGCATGCTCTAAATCAGGGGTCTCAAACTCGGTTGGGTTGGAGGGCCGCACATAGAAAAAAATTGATATCGGGGGGCCGCATTGCTTGTAGGACTAAGGTACCGTTAGACGTCGCAACATTGCATGCAATTTCACAGGCAATTTGCTGGTTGCAGTGAAATCATGGACACATTGTTCTATTTTCTTGCTGTGTACAAATGTAACAATGTGCCCATGATTTCACTGCAACCAGCAAATTGCCTGTGAAATTGCATGCAATGTTGCGACGTGTAACGGTACCCTAAGTGACATTTTAGCAATACCAGAATTTTTTGCTCAATCTAGTAAAGTACAAATTCTGATCTTCTAGTAGGAATGTCCCCACCCTAATCCCCTTTATGTAGTAATGTCCCCATACTGGTCCCCATTGTATATTAATGTCCCCCAAAACTGGTCCCCGTCTTGTAGTAATGTCCCCATCCTGGTCCCCTTCTTGAAGTAATGTTCCTCCCTGGTCCCTACGTGTAGTAATGTTCCCATCCTATATTATTGACCCTCATCCTGGTCCTCATCATGTAGTAATGTCCCATCCTGATCGCCTTAGTGTAGTAATGCCCCCATCCTAATCCCCTTCTTGTTGTAATGTCCCCTTCCTGATCCCCTTCTTCTAGTAATGTCCCCATACTGGTCCCCATTGTATATTAATGTTCCCCATACTGCTCCCCGTCTGGTACTATTATCCCCTTCCTGATCCCCTTCTTCTAGTAATGTCCCCATACTGGTCCCCATTGTATATTACTGTTCCCCATACTGCTCCCTGTCTGGTACTATTATCCCCTTCCTGATCCCCTTCTTCTAGTAATGTCCCCATACTGGTCACCATTGTATATTAATGTCCCACATACTGCTCCCCGTCTGGCACTAATGTCCCCTTCCTGGTCCCCTTCTTGAAGTAATGTTCCTCCCGGATCCGTATGTGTATCAATGCCCCATCCTGGTCCCCATCCTATAATAATGACTCCCATCCTGGTCCTCATCATGTTGTAATGTCCCCATCCTGATCCCTGTCTTGTAGTAATGTCCCCATCTTGTAGTAATGTCCCCATTCTGGTCCCCATCCTATATTAATGTCTCCCATCCTGGTCCTCATTTTGTAGTAATGTCCCAATCTTTTAGTAATGTTCCCTCCCTTGTCATCTTGTAGTAATGTCCTGGTCTCTGTTCTTTTTGTTCTCTCGCTCACACACACACTCACATAGGGCTTGTCCACACACCTGCGCTCTCAGTATTTAGCTTTCAGCAGACGCTGTCCCTGGTTACCCGATGTGTATCGTGGTAACCAGTTCATACAGCAGGCTGCCCACTGTCGGCTTATCCCGAGCGCACAGGGAAACGCTGCACACTATGCAGGCTGCTGTATGAACTGGTTTTCCACGATACACATCGGGTAACCAGGGACAGTGTCTGCTGAAAGCGGCCGCATACACGCACCTGCGCTTCTCTGTCAAAGCCTAAGAATTTAGCGCTGAAGCGCTAAATACTGAGAGCGCAGGTGTGTGGACAAGCCCATATATACACACACTCGCATACATACACACATACATCCTCAGACATATTCACACAAACACATACACACTCACACATTGACACACTTACATAGGGCCATATTTAGAGTTCCTGCCGCCCTAGGCATTTTCAGCGGTCACATTCCCCTCCCCCCCAGGCTACTATCTTTGGCTGTAACAGCGCCTTACCTGACTCCACTCTTCTCATTCCGGCAGCTTCTTCCTCTGTGGCTCCCAGTCTCCCGCTTGCCGACAGTAGCCGGCACCAGCCTGCACCCGGCACCAGCCAGCACGTGGCACCAACCTGCAGTCGGCACCAGCCGCCGGCGATGTGCCGCTCAGGCGGCGCGGGAATACACTCACACACATACATACACTCACACACATATACACACTCACATACAAATATACACACACATATTCACTCACTCAGAAATATTCACACACACATACACTCAAACATATACACTGTGAGGCACCGCCGGCATGATCCGCATGGCCGAGGTACATCACATGTAGGATCAGAGGATGATCCTGTGCACACTGGCCGGTTTTCCTGTGATGGTAATACTGTGTGAACCAACCTGAACACAATGAGTTCATGAGCCTAATGAGCGGCAGTGAGAGTGAGAGGAGTCCATGAGGAATAGGATGTGATGAGTGAGTGCTGACAACCCGGAACACAGGGAGTTAACCTGAGCTGTGTGGAAGCTGATGATTAGCAGCTGAGGGGGTGTGTCCATGTGGGAGTGGCTGGCACGATAATGGCGGGTTTACACGTTGCGATATCGCAGTACAATTTCAATCAAAAGTCACGTGGTTCGCTCGTTGGACCCGATATCGTTCCTGCGTTGTATGGTGTGAACGTCCAATGAGATGCAGGAACGATGTCAATGCGATATCGGGGATCGAATGAGCGTGCTATTCAATGCCCCGATATTGCATAGCGATTGAAGCCGGATCGTGCTGTGTAAACGCCCAATTACGATGCGATTTGATACGTCACCCATTCACTCCCATGTTAACTATGCGATCCTGGGTTGGGAGGCGGAGACATCGCACGGACGTTGTATTCAGAGATCGCAGCGTGTAAACATTCAATGCGATGCGGGAGGAACGTGCACGAATTGCGCGCTCCCGCGCCATTGTACTGCGATATCGAAACGATATCGCGGCGTGTAAACCCACCATAAGAGCCGGCCACCTGAGTGATTGTGAGATTCATTCATTCTGGAGGCTGAGCTTGATCCTGGAAGCTGAGAGTGATTGAGATGGAAGCTGAGACCAGCCTGAGTGCAGAGCAGTCCAAGGCTCTGTGTGCATGACATGATGGGAGCATGCTAGCTCCATGCCGATGCCGAGGTCCGTGGTCGTGTCCGCACCTAGAGGGGGAAGCCATGGTTGACCCGTGGACGCTAGACCGGGCGTGGGGTGAAACACGCCCGGGAAAGGAGCCTGTGGGGATGCCTGGTGGAACCTGTGACCCAGGTAGCGAGACCCGGATCCGTGCCCGGTAAGAAAGCAGTTCCCGAGCGATAGTGTGAACTGTGCACCTGGTGTGCGTAAATCATGTTAGGCGAGTATAGACCGCCCTTGGGACCGACTCAAGAGGAGTCTGTTAAAGGTCCTGATGAACCGGAATGTATGTAGCCCGTGGAGGCAATTGTATGTAGTGTGCCAGGCGGGCATAGACCGCCTTTGGGTCCGAGTCAGAGTACTCAGTTAAGGGACCCGATGAACTATGTGTATGAGGGCGTAAGTAATGGCCCTGAATGAGAGATGATGACCGATGTAAGACCCATGTATAATCATGTGGAGAGACAGTGACCCAGCTGGTATGGATGATGTTGGAGGCGTTCCGTCCTTGGGACGAGAGGGAGGCTTGCCCTGCTGCTTGCAGAGGGTACCCGTCCCTCAAACACGACCTCTAATGGGGTGAGTGTGCCTGTGGTGCCAGAGACAGGGGTAAGAGGGCTCCAGTAGGTAACGGATGTTGAGGTTCCCGTCTCCTATGGTTTGCCAATCCCTGTAATGGGCCATGGAGGGGCCACAGTCCATGGATGTGGGCTGTGAGCAGGTGTGTGATCCATGGACGTTTGAATGATGGATCACATACGGTGTGTAAGGACCCGGTCAGGCAGGATTCCTGACTACGGGTGAGTGTTGAGTCATCATGCTGGGGGACTAAAGCCAGGCGGCAGGTACCGCCATTGGGACCCACAGGGCCCGTTGAGGCGTATGTAACGAAGGTCAGAAGCAGGGGTTAGAAGGGCTCCCGTACTGGGTAACGCGTGGTTAGGCCGGAGGCCGCAGCCACGGGTTACTAGGGTTTGCCAATCCCTGTTATGAACCCGGAAGGGTCATCATCGAAGTATATCAAATGTATTTATTATAAAGGTACTGTAAGATGTGTAAGTAGGCCGGAGGCCGTAGCCACCACGGGAGCTGTTAGTAGAGCTCCAATGGGGACAGAGAGTCGTGGTTACAGGTCCCGGGTTACTATAAATCGTTATGTGCAATATAAGTGTTGTGATGTTAAATGTAAATGTATGGTGTTTATGTAAAGTGTTGTTAATCAATGTGATATGTGTGAAACATGCTACCCGGGTTATGTGATTAATATGTGAAAATAAACGGGTAGACATTGGTTAACTTACAAACACGTGTTCTTGTCGTTTTGCAAGCGGGTTCCCCGGTTGCTACCTCACAACACATACACACTCACTCACATATACACACAAATACACACACACTCACATATATACAAATACTCACACACATACACATACACACTCAAATACACCCACACACACTCACTCACATATACACACAAATACACTCACACATATACACATACACACTCACTCACATATACACACAAATACACTCATACATATACACATACACACTCACATATACACACACAAATACACACACTCACATATACACACAAATACTCACACACATATAAACATACACACTCACTCATATATACACACAAATACACACACACTCACATATACACACAAATACACACACACTCACTCACATATACACATACTCACACATATACACACAAATACACTCACTATTATACACATACACACTCACACATACACACAAATACACTCACACATACACACACGCTCTCTCTCACTCATACACACCTGATGGGCCATACATTGAGCCGCCGCGGTACCGCTTTACTGTGACGTCACAGGAGGCTTCTGATTGGTCCACCGACCGCTTGCTTTCATGAATGTACAGGCGGGAAGGCACTTATTTGAGCCGGCGGTACTCGTAAGTCACAGTAAAGTGGTACCGCGGCGGCTCCATATATAATGGCCCGGGGCATGATTTTTTCTTTCATGGTGCCCCAGGCCGCACTGGGGAGCCGGTGGTACCTAGAAGTCACAGTAAAGCGGTACCGCGGCGGCTCCATGTATAATGGCCCGGGGCATGCTTTTTTCTTTCATGGTGCCCCGGGCCGCACTGGGAGCATGGCGGGCCGTATGCGGCCCGGGGGCCGCGAGTTTGAGACCCCTGCTCTAAATCAACTTCTGGACCAAATCCTGACTGATAGCAGTCCATTCTTGCATAATCAATGCTTGCATTTTGCCAGAATTTGTTGGTTTTTGTTTGTCCACCCGTCTCTTGATGATTGACCACAAGTTCTCAATGGGACTAAGATCTGGGGAGTTTCCAGGCCATGGACCCAAAATTTCTATGTTTTGTTCCCTGAGCCATTTAGTTATCACCTTTGCTTTATGGCAAGGTGCTCCATCATGCTGGAAAAGGCATTGTTGGGCGCCAAACTGCTCTTGGACGGTTGGGAGAAGTTGCTCTTGGAGGACATTCTGGTACCATTCTTTATTCATGGCTGTGTTTTTAGGCAAGACTGTGAGTGAGCCGATTCCCTTGGCTGAGAAGCAACCCCACACATGAATGGTTTCAGGATGCTTTACAGTTGGCATGAGACAAGACTGGTGGTAGCGCTCACCTCTTCTTCTCCGAATAAGCTGTTTTCCAGATGTCCCAAACAATCGAAAAGGGGATTCATCAGAGAAAATGACTTTCCCCCAGTCCTCAGCAGTCCACTCCCTGTACCTTTTGCAGAATATCAGTCGGTCCCTGATGTTTTTTCTGGAGAGAAATGGCTTCTTTGCTGCCCTCAAAGAGTCTCCGCCTCACAGTGAGTGCAGAAGCACTCACACCAGCCTGCTGCCATTCCTGAGCAAGCTCGGCACTGCTGCTGGTAGTCCGATCCCGCAGCTGAAACAGTTTTAAGATACGGTCCTGGCGCTTGCTGGTCTTTCTTGGGCGCCCTGGAGCCTTTTTGACAACAATGGAAGCTCTCTCCTTGAAGTTCTTGATGATGCGATAGATTGTTGACTGAGGTGCAATCTTTCTAGCTGCGATACTCTTCCCTGTTAGGCCATTTTTGTGCAGTGCAATGATGGCTGCACGTGTTCTTTAGAGATAACCATGGTTAACTGAAGAGAAACAATGATACCAAGCACCAGCCTCTTTTTAAAGTGTTCAGTGGTGTCATTCTTACTTAATCATGACTGATTGATCGCCAGCCCTGTCCTCATCAACACCCACACCTGTGTTAATGGAATAATCACTAAAACGATGTTAACTGCTCCTTTTAAGGCAGGACTGCAATGATGTTGAAATGTGTTTTGGGGGTTAAAGTTCATTTTCTAGGCAAATATTGACTTTGCAAGTAATTGCTGTTAAGCTGATCACTCTTTATGACATTCTGGAGTATATGCAAATTGCCATTAGAAAAACTGAAGCAGTAGACTTTGTAAAAATTAATATTTGTATCATTCTCAAAACCTTTGGCCATGACTGTATAGTCATGTTAAAAAAAACAACCAATATATAATTTCTGAATTATTGTATATTCCTGTAAACAAAAAGAACGCTTATTAAAAAAATATGATTTTGAATACGGCTGATTATGTTCTAAAATATAAATGGAAATACTTAATGATGAAAGATTGTTCGGCAGACAGCTATCTCTCTTGACTCCTAAAGCTAGTTTCACACTGCAGTTTTTTCCCTGAGGTTCGATCAGGTTAGTGTGCCAAAACCAGGAGAGGTACTAACATTATGGGCGCACAAGCTATCTAGGATAAATGTGAAAAATTAGTTGATGTAAGGATCATGACATCGTAAGCCCAGTAACCGCCGACAAGGTTTTTTCACACTACTGGGTCCTAACTAAAACCTCATGTCTGCAGTCTGGATATATGTATGGGATAATGGCCTGTTTGCAGATCTCAGTAAGTAGTCTTATATATTTTTATGCTAGCACCCAACACTAGACTAGAGGTGTGCGCCCATAATGTTAGTACGTATAGTTTTTTTTTGGATGCAGCACCCTCCCCCACCCAGTAGCTGCTTGAGAACCTACACATAGTCCTTGACAATTCCTTTGTAAGCAGGATTTTAATTGCACACAGGGCATTATCCCATACATATATCCAGACTGCAGACATGAGGTTTTAGTTAGGACCCAGTAGTGTGAAAAAACCTTGTCGGCGGTTACTGGGCTTACGATGTCATGATCATTACATCAACTAATTTTTCACATTTATCCTAGATAGCTTTCAGTAGCTTTCCAATTTAATCTTGGTCCCTGTTCACATAATGAAAAAGTACATGTCGGCCATTTTGGTTTTTCCTTCAAAGGCATGATGAAGTGCTGGTATGCAGCAGATCTCAGTAAGTAGTAAAACCAGGAGAGGAACTTGCGGAGAAAAACTATAATTGAAAGATTGACGTCTGTTCTGAGTTTTGGAGACACTCCTGGTTTTGACACACAAACCTGATCGAACCTAATCAGGAAAAAACCAGGAGTGTCTCCAAAACTCGGAACAGGTGTCAATCTTTCAATTATACTTTTTCTCTGCAAGTTCCTCTCCTGGTTTTGGCACACAAAACCTGATGAACCCTGATCAGGGAAAAACTGCAGTGTGAAACCAGCCTAAGGCTGGCTTCAGACGTGCGGACCCTCCGCAACGTCCTGTGGAGGAGAGCCGCAAGCTGAACGCAGCCCCTATGTTTAGAATGAGAACGCACGGTGCTGCGCAGGTCTGCGCATGACCGTTCGCTCCCATTCACTGGAGGGTTTTTTGAGGATGGGTGTGATCAAGGCGTGTTTGAAGGCTGAGGTGAAGACGCCAGTAGAAAGTGATAAGTTGAAGAGGTGGGTTAGAGTTGGGATAAACGATATGAAGTAAAAAGGTATGATAAAATGAGCGCTAGGGACAGAAACAGGCACTGGGCTCTTATCGAATATTACCTTTCAAATTTATTGTGAACAGTAGATGTTATAGGTCTCCTCGCCACAACATGTTTCGACACTAAAGGTGTCTTTCTCAAGTGGAGAAAGACACCTTTAGTGTCGAAACATGTTGTGGCGAGGAGACCTATAACATCTACTGTTCACAATAAATTTGAAAGGTAATATTCGATAAGAGCCCAGTGCCTGTTTCTGTCCCTAGCGCTCATTTTATCATACCTTTTTACTTCATATCGTGCTCAAATCCTCCCTTTGGGGAGTGTGGTTTGAGAGCAGCTCTGGGACAGGATTTGGTCAACACAGAGGAGCTGCCCTTCCCTGGGCTCGTGATCTCTGGGAGAGACATTGAAGTTCCATAAGGAAAAGCTTCTTTACACGTAGCAACGGATTTATGCCTGCGGTTAATTCTCACCTCAAATCATCAACCTAGTTGTGCAGGGGGCGCAACTAGAAAAGGTGAGTGACATATTAATATAACCCCTTGCTTCGGCTAGTTTGCACAGTGTGGCGCAACAATTTCTTGGTTTTTCTTTAGAGTTGGGATAAAGACAGAGGTGAGGTTGGATATGAGGTGGGATGGGAGTGGGCCGTGGGCGCTGGTGGTAAGGTGTGATTTTGACAGAAGGTGGGAGAGCTGATCTTCGGTTATGGGGGAGAAGCAGCTGATAGAGGGAGAGGGTAGTGTAGGTGAGAGGGGAAGCTGTGGGAACAGTGGGTCAAAGTTGTCTCTGATTTTATCGATCTTCTGCTTGAACAAGGAGGCAAAGTCTTCAGCAGAGATAAGGGGAGAGGGTGGAGGAGTGGGGAGAGGGAGGAGGAGCGGGCAGATGGAAGAGGGAATTGAAAGTTTTAAAAAGCTGTTTGGGATTGTGGGACAGGGAGGTCATTAAGGATGAGAAGAAGGCTTGTTTAGTGGCAGCAAGTGCGGCCTTGAAGTCAGTGAGGAGGGTGGTGTCTGTGTGCTGTCTCTCGTCTCTGTGCCTGTCTCCCCCTGTGCACTGTCTCCTCTCTGTGCCATCCTCTGTCTCCCTGTGTGCGCTGTCTCTGTCACCCCCGTGTGCTCTGTTTCTGTCCCCTCAAGTGCGCTGTCTGTCTCCCCCGTGTGCGCTGTCTCCCCCATGGGCGCTGTCTCTCCCGTGTGCGCTGTCTCTGTCTCCCCTGTGTGTGCTGTCTCTGACTCCTCTGTGTGCGCTGTCTCCCCAGTGTGTGCTGTTTCTGTCTCCCCGTTTGCGCTGTCTCTGTCTTCCCCGTGTGCACTGTCTCTGTCTCCCAGTGTGCACTGTCTCTGTCATTTCCCCTGTGTGCACTGTCTCTGTCTCCCCCATGTGCTCTGCCTCCCCCGTGTGCGCTGCCTCTTTTATGTGCGCTGTCTCCCTTGTGTGCGCTGTTTCTGTCCCCTCGTGTGCGTTGTCTCTCCCGTGTGCGCTGTCTCCCCCATGTGTGCTGTCTCCCCCATGTGTGCTGTCTCCCCCATGTGTGCTGTCTCCCCCATGTGTGCTGTCTCCCCCATGTGTGCTGTCTCCCCCATGTGTGCTGTCTCCCCCATGTGTGCTGTCTCCCCCATGTGCGCTGTCTCTCTCATGTGCGCTGTCTCTGTCTCCTCCGTGCAAGCTGTCTCTGTCTCCTCTGTGGAAGCTGTCTCTGTCTCCCCCATGTGCGCTGTCTCCCCCGTGTATGCTGTTTCTGTCTCCCCGAGTGCACTGTCTCTGTCTCCCACATGTGCGCTGTCTCTCCCCTGTGTGCGCTGTCTCTGTCTCCCCAGTGTGCTCTGCCTCCGTGTGCGCTGCTTCCCCCGTGTGCGCTGCCTCTCCCTTGTGCGCTGTCTCTCCTGTGTGTGTTGTGTCTGTCTTCCTCATGTGTGCTGTCTCTGTCTCTCCCATGTGCGCTGTCTCTGTCTCCCCTGTGTGTGTGCTTGTCTCTGCCTCTTCCCGTGTCTCTGCCTCTCTCCCTGTGTCCCCCTGTGTCTATGCCTATTCCCCTGCATCTATGTCTATCCTCCTGTGTCCCCCCATGTGTATGGCTCTTCCCCTATGCTGCATCCTCCCCCCTCACCCACCTCCTTTCTCACCCCTGCCTGTCTCCCCACTCTGTTCTAACCCCTGCCTGGCCCCCCCCCCCTTGGCCCCCTCCATTCTAACCCCTGCCTGGCTTTACGTCACATCAGCCCGCCCTGTCACATGACCTACTCCACAGAGTGAGAATCTGCACCTGGAGCCTTCAGCAGTCGGCATCACTAAATCCAGGCATGGGTGAGAATGGAGGGGGCCAAGGGGGAGCCAGGCAGGGGTTAGGACAGAGGGGAGCAAAGGGGAGGACAGAGAGGGGTGGATGGTGGTTGGGGTTACCGGTGCCAGGGTTCTACTGGCAGTAGTGTGTGGCAGGCACCACTACCACCAGCGGACGCCATATTATTACACCCAAATGGGTGTATAATTGTCTTGTGGCTTCCGGAAGTGACAAAGCATTACAACCGGACGGAAGTAGCCACAAGGCAATTATATATAAGGTTAGTGGTTCTCTTCAGTTAATAAAATCACATTTTGTTCCAGTCTGCAGTCTTCATTTCATTCACACCCGAGTCCCCATACCCTGGGGTGTGTCACTAGACAACAATAAGGATTCTTTGAAGGTTTATGTAAATGTATTTTTTTCGTTCTTATAGAAGGATATTTACACTATGGCAGGTGCACTTACCAGAGCTTGATTATAATAGGTTATGGTAATAATTTTGAAGTCCTTTTTGTCTATATATAAAACCCTTATGGTCCACTTAATATGGTTACAGCATTCTTTTAATCATTTTTAGGTACACCATGACATTGGGCTCACATTACATTAGGTGCAAGTCTGATTGGACCTTGTCACGGTTCCTAGACTAACCATTGCCAGGTAAATACACACGTACCGTATATTTGCTTTTAATGGCTCATGCCTTATATCCCCAATCATGTAAAATAACATATTATGGGACTATTTCTGATGTATAGACTCAGCATAGGATGAATATCTATGACATTGGAAGCTATTCCCTGACTTTCCTGAATATACTGTGTATAACCATCCAAAGAGCACTACACGTGACATTGCTAAGTGTAAGGTGAATATCGCCCTTAATTGTTTAATACCCCTTTTTTATTATCCTTTTTCACCTGAACAGGAAATCTAATCTAGTCTTTCATTATTGTTGTAGCCTTCCGGAATTATAGGAACAACTAATTCCATTATTTCACCCTGTACAGTTTATATATCTTTTTTTACAAGATCTCTCTTAAAGAGAATCTGTCACCAGGTTTTTGCCAAAAAAATCTAAAAGCAGCATAATGTAGGGCCAGAGATCCTGACTCCAGCGGTGTCACTTACTGAGCTGCATGCTGTCATTTTGATAAAATGACTGTTTGCAGATGTAGCAGTTTGTGAATATTCTGGACTACCTGGCAGCAGGTTTACTAGTCCTCTAATGATAATCTCCTGATGATTAAACCGTGATTTTATCTAAACTACACCGAGCAGCTCAGTAAGTGACACATCGCTGGAATCAGGATCACTGGCCCTACATTAATCTACTCTCAGATTAGGTGGCAAAAACCTGGTGACAGATTCCTTTTAAAATTGCACTAAAAGATGGACAGGAGATTCCTCTGTGGATCCAGGGTGTCTTATCTTCATGTCTAAACCTCTTCTTTATTGATGACCTTCTTCATTATCTAGTCCTTTTACTCACTGTTACCACGAGAGCACAAGAAACAAAAGTCCACAAATACATTTCATAATAATAGAGAAACAAAATCTGTTTTTCTTTGTATATACTTTATTTAGAAACTTGCAGATGTTCTGGGTCTTACATCAAGATTGTATTGTGATTTAGTGTTTTCTTTGTATATATTCTTTCGTTACATACAGTTACATCCTCCCTCTCTCTCTCCCTCCCTCCTCCCTCTCTCTCTCCCTCCCTCCTCCCTCTCTCTCTCCCTCCCTCCTCCCTCTCTCTCTCTCCCTCCATCCTCCCTCTCTCACTCACTCCCTCCTCTCCCTCTCTCTCTCCCTCCCTCCTCCCTCTCTCTCTCCCTCCCTCCTCCCTCTCTCTCTCTCCCTCCATCCTCCCTCTCTCACTCCCTCCCTCCTCCCTCTCTCTCTCCCCTCCCTCCCTCTCTCTCTCCCTCCCTCCCTCTCTCTCTCCCTCCCTCCTCCCTCTCTCCCTCCCTCCCTCCTCCCCTCTCTCTCCTCCCCTCCCTCCCCCTCTCTCTCTCTCCCTCCCTCCCTCTTCCTCCTCCCTCTCTCTCCCTCCCTCCTCCCTCTCTCCCTCCCTCCTCCCTCTCTCCCTCCCTCCTCCCTCTCTCCCTCTCTCTCCCTCCCTCTTCCCTCTCTCCTCTCCCTCCCTCTCTCCCTCTCTTCTCCCTCCTCTCCCTCCCTCTCTCCCTCTCTCCTCCCTCCCTCTCTCCCTCCCTCTCCCTCCCTCTCTCCCTCCTCCTCTCTCTCCCTCCCTCCCCTCCTCCCTCTCTCTCTCTCCTCCCTCCTCCCTCCTCCCTCCCTCTCCTCTCCTCTCCTCCCTCCTCCCTCTCTCCTCCCTCCTCTCCTCCTCTCTCTCTCCTCTCTCCCTCCCTCCCTCTCTCTCTCTCCCTCCTCCCTCCCTCCCTCTTCCTCTCCCTCCCCTCCTCCTCCTCCTCCTCCTCTCTCTCCCTCCCTCCTCCTCTCTCTCCTCCTCTACTCTCCTCTCCCTCCTCCCTCTCTCCTCTCTCTCCCTCCTCCCTCTCTCCTCCTCCCTCCCCCTCTCTCTCTCTCCTCTCTCCTCTCTCTCTCCCTCTCTCTCTCCCTCCTCCTACCTCTCTCCTCCTCCCTCTCTCTCTCCCTCCTCTCTCCCTCTCTCCCTCCCTCCTCCCTCTCTCTCCCTCTCCCTCCCTCTCCCTCCCTCTCTCCTCCTCCTCCCTCCTCCCTCCTCCTCTCTCCTCCTCCCTCCTCCCTCCTCCCTCTCCCTCCTCCTCTCCCTCCTCCCTCTCTCCCTCTCCCTCCTCTCCCTCTCTCCTCCCCTCCTCTCTCTCCCTCCTCCTCTCCTCCCTCCCTCTCCTCTCCCCTCCCTCCCCTCCTCCTCCCTCCTCCCCTCCCCTCCTCCCTCCTCCTCCCTCCCTCCTCCTCTCCCCCTCCCTCCCTCCTCTCTCCTCCCCCTCCCTCCCTCCCTCTCCCTCTCTCCTCTCTCTCTCCTCCCCTCCTCCCTCCTCCCTCTCCTCCCCCTCCTCTCTCTCCTCCCTCCCCTCTCCCCCTCCTCCCTCCCTCCTCCCCTCCCTCTCCCTCCCTCCTCCCTCTCTCCTCTCTCCCTCCTCCCTCCCTCCTCCCTCTCTCCCTCTCCTCCTCCCTCCCCTCTCTCCTCCTCCCTCCCTCCCCCTCTCTCCCTCCCCCTCTCCCTCTCTCCCTCCCTCCTCCCTCTCTCCCTCCCTCCCTCCCTCTCTCCCTCTCCTCCTCTCCCTCCCTCCCTCCTCCTCTCTCTCTCTCTATCTCCCTCCTCCCTCCTCCTCTCTATCTCCCTCACCTCTTCTACACACAGCCCCCTCTTCTACATACAGCAGTTGTTTCGGCACAAGGGGCAGTTGGGGTTGGAGTGGAGCCATGGTGAGATGCAACTGTGATGGAAGGTATGATTGCAGGGCAGCACAGTGACCTCCTCCCCAATATTAAATGTTGTTAAGCATATAACACAGGACTCATTCTCCTCTTCAGATGTAATGTTCCTCACTGGGAGTGCCTCAATTTGTCGAGCTCTCCTGCTGATGCTGGGCGGAGGATTCCTTCTTTCCTGTACTGGGTTTTGTGCCGGTGGTGCAGGTGATTGTACTTGTGGCATTCCTCGTGGTCTTGGTGCTATCAGGACAATAATTGAATGATGCTGACTGGCATTGTTGAATTCAGCAGGAAACTCTCTGATAAACTGCGTCAATGACATTCGATATGGCACATGGAACGCAAATACAGGTGGTAAATTCTGATAGTCAACATCTCTGTCTCGCTGTCCTAGAACCTCCCTAGGTCTGCGGCTGGCTGAGTTGGGAATTGGTGGTCTGGCTACAGATTGTGGTATTGTGGCAGCAGAATTCTCTCCTGTTCTTCTAGAACTGTCATTAGAGCCAAATCTTATAGGAGAGCGGCTCCGTTCACGTCTATCTTCAGTGGTGTGCCACTGTGGAACTCGTTCATGTGGATCTTGTGCACTGCGCCGCGGTGGAACTCTGGCTCGTCTATCATTTCTCTCAATTATGGAATTGTTGTTAATCACATTTTCAAAGGTAGTGGAAGGTCTTCCCGGATGTCTTTGGGAAGACCTTAATCTATTGGTGATTGGTTCCTGACCTATAAAGAATTTACAAGTAATTAAAAAAGTACTCTTTTATACATTGGTGTGGAGCCTACTGTTTTATGGGGGTGGGGGCAAGTGTAGGAAAAAGTGTGCCAATTGTGCCCTGAGTAGACCTGCTATGTGTATCACGTTCCGGTGGACATCCTAAGGCAGTGGTGAAACTAGGCGGTAGGAATTCCTTCAAGAATTGGGATAGAAAGCGGACAATACACAGAATCATGACCCAGCAAACCACAGGGATAACGCCTCCCAGGAAAGCTCGGATACTGTGGAAACATTAGTGTTTTTCTGCTCTGACAGTCAATAATGATAACTGTGCGTTATTAAAAAAAAGTGTTTTATTGATTCAACATCTTTTGAAGCGGCCTCGCTTCCCCATCAGGAAAAAGAAATGAGGAAGACGCGTGGCTTCTCTGACATGTTGAAAAATAAATAAATAATAAACCACATTTTTTTGAATAAAGCACAGCATTGTCCTTCTCTCCTACTTTTCGGCTCCTGAGCTTGTGGATCTGCAGTAGAGGTCATCTATATGCCTTATTTCATCCACCGAGGTGAGCACATATGATACAACAGAAATATTGTCCACAGAAGAAATAGAAGCCAATTACAGGATGAAAGTGCTGGGATTATAAAAATAAAAGAATCAAGCTTTATTCTTCATAATAAAACCCCATAGGAGGGACAGTGGACCTGATGTGTTTTTTGCATACATGATGCGCTCTTAGTCATAGATAAAATCACATATAGCAAAAGCATGAATATATACAAGTGTTTGGTTCAAACATACTGGTGAAATCAATTACAATGAATTCATAATTAACGCCCTCATGCCCTGACGCTAATTTAGCAGCCAAAGAAATACATAGACAAGGCATGAACTACAAACACAGAATGACTAACGATGCTTTCACACCTGGGTTTTTCGTAAAATGCGTCAGTCGCGGTAAAAAACTGCATCTGCCACATTTACCGCATAACGGCCGCACTTGCGGCACACTTGCGGCAAGCCCCATGCATTCATTGTCTATGGGGCTTGCGGTAAGTGTGCAGCAGGTGCGGCAAGTGCGGTTCCGGCAGTTGCATCCGCGAAAAAAAAAACGCGGTCAGTGGCGTTTTTTTTTCACTGCCGCAACTACCGGAGCCGCACACTTACCGCAAGCCCCATAGACAATGCATGCATGGGGCTTACCGCAAGTGTGCCGCAAGTGCGTCCGTTATGCGGTAAATGCGGCAGATGCAGTTTTTTACTGCGACTGCCACATTTTATGCAAAACCCAGGTGTGAAAGCACCCTAACAAAGATCAGAAATAAGAGGACATTGTAATAAATAAACATTGGAACAATCTCGCTGGGTTACTTATGCTCTCCCAGCACCTAAAATTTCCTTAGTATTGCATAAGTGCAGGTGATTCAGTTATTACCTGTGAAATACTATGGTGATCCTGAAAACCTGACCTGTTGGTGGGCCATGAGGACTGGAGCTGGGGAACCCTGCTTGTGCACATGGCGCTACCTTGTATTGCTATGATGTATAGACCAAACACTTGTATATATATATATTCATACTTTTTGTATATGTGATTTTATCTATGACTAAGAGCATATTGTGTATGGCGGAAGGTGGGCATGTGTGCAGATATAAGACACAGAGGCCTACACCTAGCCCATCATCATATCATCATCAGAAATATACCTAATGGTGTAATGATCAGAGGTCTGTACTAGATCCAGCGGATCACAGAAATGGAGAGGAAGGCAGGAGCAACACAAAATACTTCCTTTTACTTGGGGAAACAAAGGGAAAATTTAGAGCAAGATACACAGATAAGCTATTTCCCCAAAACTACTACCTATATTATTTACATACATCCAGCATCAGGTAGGCTAATCACACGGGCCATAATAGTATGATGACTTTGTTGACTATGGAAATCTTGTCTTTCTCCCCCCAAATATTTCACTTACCCTGATTTTCTGGTCTTCTCATCCATTCGTCGTTGTCGGCAATCAGTTGTCTTAGCTCTCGGGAAGTCATTTCTCAGATTCCCGAGACAAGTATGGTGGAATATCCGAAAAATAAACTCTGTAGTGGCACTGATATTATTGTGCGCTATGTAAGAATTAAAAATTAGTAGCGGAAGTAAACACCAGATGAAACACCTAGCTCACTCTTCCAGAGCCAAATTGATGCGTCAATGTAAACATCAACTAGCAAAATGGCACTGATGTGACCGCACTCAGGGATTTCATCCCCAACTGACATTCTAGAATCCACTTTGACATCACTTGTGACTATGACCTCATCGAAGAGCAGCAGTGCGGCCATCATGGCAGGCAGGATTCTATGCTGATGGCTGAGAAATGTTAAATACCTGAACAGGCCTGAGACTGAACTTAACCATACAGTGCATCTCAATGAATTAGAGTATCATCAAAAATCAATATCCTATTGCCATTTTTCAGGGCATTTCTGGGAGCCCTGAAATACGCTAACTAATAAATGAATATATTATATTCACCCTTTGATGTCTCGTGGAATACAGCAGCACAGTTTTTAACTGTTCATCTTTAATTTTCTGAACTAATGACCGTTGGGTTTTCATTGGCTGTGATACACAATCATCAACATTAACAGAAATAAACACTTGAAATAGATCACCCTGTTTGTAATGACTCTGTAAAATATACCGTATGTGTTCCACTTTTTGAATTGAATTACTGAAATAAATTAACTTTTTGATGATATTCCAATTAATTGAGATGCTCTATACATACTATAGGATTAGGAAGGAAATATTTCAATATAAGCTGGTTCTAGATTTGTATAAATCAGATATTTCACCTACTGGTATTTATGATATATGGAATAATAAATGCCCAGCTATGTATAAAACGTTTACTAGTGGTCAATTACGGTAAATGCACACAATCAAATTTAACTCCCAATATTCTTTATTTTTTATTACAGGGATGATATTGTCAATTATAATACACCCAGCTACTAAACAACCTATTTCTAAAAAGTAAGGCCGAATTCAGACATTCATTAAATATTGTCTGAGCTAGGACTTAAAGGGGTTGTGCCACGAGCAATTGTACATTGTAATTAACAGATCTTAGAATAAAAATAAGTTCCACAATTGGATGTGTTAATAAACAGTGTTCCAGTCCAGAGAGATTCTTATAAATGTGTCCCTGTGTAATGTATGTGTCCAAACGTGCAGGAACAGGTTGGATAAAACACAGCTTCTGGGCGGGGGAGTAAGTGAAAGGAACAGGTCAGATATAACCCAGCTACTGAGTGAGTGTGCATATGGCCCCATAGGTGTGCCACAACAGTTCATACTATTGGGCAGTGAGGAAAAAATAATTACATTTTTACGACTAAAATGTAGTTTAACCCCAGATTTTACAACAGAAGTACATAAAAAAAAGGCCCCATAATGTGTTACACAATTTCTCCTAAACATGGCAATACCCCACGTGACTGTACAGTACCCCACAGGGCTCGGTAGGGAAGGAGCGTCATTTGATTTGCAGACTCCATTTGCAGAGTGCCGAAGTGCAAGAAAAGCATAAATCACCTCAATTGACCACATTTTGGAAATTACACCCCTCTGAAAGTTTATCTATGGGTATAGTGACAATTGTATCTGTGGAAAACACAAGGAGTCAAACACAACAAAAATAAAAAGTGCAAATGAATCCCTGTAGTGCCCAGTACATTGTAGTGCCCAGTATATGCCGAGTACACTGTCCCCAGCTCCTGCTTCCGCAGCATTTATAAGAGCTTGTTCCAGCCACATTTACGATGCAGTTTTCCGTCTCAGACATCTTTCCCCACCTTTACCCCAAGCATAGTGCCCCCACATTAATAATGCCTCCTCTGTTCCCCCACCATAGCACTTATTGAAATCATAAAGTTTTTTAGAAGCACTAATGAGATTTCGGTTGTGTCTGGACTGTATTGTGTGACAGCATTGTATGTTTAAAACCCAGGGCCCGATTCATTAATGGATTTGCCCGTTATTTTATGCTGTTTTTAGGTTTTGCATCTTTATGTTCTGTATCATATTGATCTTTCCGTTTGCACCTTTTTAAAGCCTATTTTTTTAATTGTTCATCTATGAGCACAATTTAATATTTCCAGATATTTTTTATCTAATTCATGATTTGTGATTTTATTTTTCTAAAACTTGCAAAATTTATTCCAGTCCCCCCCCCTCTGGATTGGTGTTATGGTATATCTGACATTTTTGTGACTTTTAGGGTACCATCACACCTGGCGACAGCACCGCCGATTTCTTAGGTGACGTAGGGGTGTGGCCTATCAACGCCGATATCGCCCCTGCGTCGCCTAATGTAAAGGGGCGATGTCGGCGCTACATATCGCCTCTGAGTGGTCGCCTGGTTTCACATCAGTGCTCTGAAACCAGGCGAGCACTCAGGGGCGATGTGCAGACATCACCCATTGTAACAGGGGGACGGCGATCTGACAGGCGATGGGAGCCATAGGCTCCCATGTTACGGCATCGCTGCTGGGGTTTTTAGGCACCCCAGCGGCGATGCCGCCTGTCAGATCGCCGGTGAATCGCCCCATGTAAACGGGGGATGGCAACGCCGGCGGGGCGCCAAAAACGTGTGCGCTCCCGCCCATCGGCGCCGATATCTGTGGTGACGTAACCTGGTGGGACGGGCCCCTTAGAGGAACATATGACTTTTTCCATTAAAAAAAGTAACAAAATAGGTTAAAGATAGAAATAAAAAGCAACTTGCCCAAAATCCATGAGCCACATGCACCATTTCTATTAATTTGGTGTAAAAAAAGCTTAGTAGCAAATAGCACAAGAGAAAAAAAGAAATGTAACAACAAAACAGCGGCACTCTGCTAGGACATATAATAGAAACTGGAACCATGGTACAGCTAAGGAAAAAGGTAAAAAATTAGACCTTACAAATATGGCGATAAACCGCCCAGTAGCCACATCGAGGCGTGTCTCGTATACTGGGTCCCTACGCTCAGTCACAGCCTCTAATTGGGTTAAAAACCTCCAATTTTATGGGCTTGTAGATACCAGCTAACAGAGAGTAATATCATAACTGGACAATTGTGCACCCTTCCCCGCCATTGGCCTGTTATGCTATTGCTCTCTGTTAAAAATACCTACACACCCATAAAATATGTTTTTAACCCAGTTAGAAGCTGCGACTGGGCGTAGGGACCCGGTATATGAGACACGCCTCGACGTGCCTACTGGGCGGTTTATAGACATGGCCACATTTCTAAAGCTAAGTGTTTCATTTTTCACCTTTTTTCCTCAGCTGTAACATTGTTCCAGTTTCTATTATAAGTCATTAGCAGAGTGCACCTGTCTTGTTGTTACTATGTATCGGGTTCGGTGTAGCACCTGTGCACACTATATGGAATGGAGTGCCGCAGATTTTTTTTCTTATAAACAAAGAAATGTGACTCAAAAAAAAAAATCAGAAATGAAGAATCAGAAAAAAAAATTGTTAATGATGAATCAAACCCACAGTGCCCAGTCTACTCACTTATCCTACACAGCACCGAGCCAAAATGTACACATCTGCACTCTGTGATACCTGAATAAATCCTATCATCTACGCATCAAGTTGTCATCTGTCAGCGTTGTCCTTTGGGAAAATTATTCTTTCAACACATTTATTTCATTGCACAATTTAGCTTTAAACATTAAATTTAGGTGAACGTTACAAATGTACTTGTGTTAGATAAACCATGTAAGGACTGTTATTAAAGAGCTCAGAACGGTCTACGAGAATAACTGTTGGTTCCAAGCAAAAAAAAGCATGCAAGAATAGAGAATAGTATAAACATGAGTAAATGCTCCAAACCTATGAGAGGTAGAGAAAGGTGACGTTAAGAGCAGTTGATGCTCGAATGGTCACGACCTGAGTACCCGAGTATAATGGTAGACAAAGGGGAACGCACACATTTTTCCAGAAGAGTTCCCAGAAAAATGCTTGAGTTTCCCATTGACTTCTATTGTATTTGGGTACTGAAGTTGCGCCCATCTAAGCATCTGTTTCATCATATCTAGTGATAAGCAAGCATTACCATGCTTAGGTGCTGGGTACTCTTTCAGAGCAGTTGATGCTCGGATGAGTGCAACTCGGATACAGAGCATAATGGAAGTCAATAGGGAACTTGAGCATTTTTCCACGAGATCTTCTGGAAAAATTATCGAGTTCCCTATTGACATCAATTATAATCGGGTATTTGAGTTGTGCCTATCCAAGCATCCAACTATGCGTTACGAGTACTGGGCATGGTAGTGCTTGCTTGTCACTAATCAACTCAAGTTCCAAGGGCCCGAGATTCTTGGTGCTCACTCATCACTAATCAATGAGTACCAAGCACCTGAGCATCTTGGTGCTCACTAATCACTAATCACTGAGTATCAAGCACTCGAGCATATTGGTGCTCACTCATCACTAATCAATGAGTACCAAGCATCCGAGCATCTTGGTGCTCACTAATCACTGAGTATCAAGCACCCGAGCATCTTGATACTCGCTCATCACTTTTACAGAAAAAGTAGAGCACCACGGTACCCCTGTGGTATGACAGCATGCAAAACCTGATAATGAAGTTTAAGTCCAGTATTGCAAAAAACATTTGCAGATTTTGATGCGGATTTCATCCTCAGCAACGTACGTGGCATTTCCATGCAGCAAGATTTTTACATATCTAGACAACCCCTTTAACTGCAGGTACAATCACTGCTATAATTAGAAGGCCAAAACCACAATCTTGAAAGCACCACTTTGACTATTTTAGTTTAATCATATAGATGCAGATTCATCATTTTGTTTTTTGTTTTTTTTTTTACATTTTTAAATTTCATGTGTAGTGAAATTGGAAAAAGTCATCTGCTTATGTTGTTGCAAGCCCAAATGTTCTTACTTGTTGTTTTGGCAAATTATCTGAACAACCCTCGAGTACAAAATGTGTTGCGGTGGATTAGGCTGGTTTCACATTACCGTTTTTTTTAATCCGAGGGAATGTGGGTAAAACCTGCACTCCCCCCCTGGATCCCTCCGCAAGTGTTTATCATGATGTAACTGGATGCTCCCGCACCAGTATTATCGCTGATCCATAATCACAGATAAGTGATAATACCGATGCATGAGCATCCTAGGTCGTGTACCTTGTTTTGTGGATCCGGTGTTAAATGACATACTGCTTAATGAGTGTGTCATTTACAACTGGGTTCTAGGCACGCTCTGTTACAAAGCATGGATCCACGCTCCATAGAGCACCTTTGAAATTTAAATTTCAGAAAAATGCTTGGATTTCCCATCAACTTCCTTTATACTCGGAACTCCTCTCGAACCCGTCCAAGTGTCTGACCTGATCGTTCTGAGTGCCGAGCATGGAAGTGATCGCTCTTCACTAGTTTTTGACCCTTATCTGTGCAAAGCAGATCTGATTTGGCTGGTGAGAGACTTCAGACAGATCTGAGTATTTGCAGAAACATATGTCTGCAAGTGGAGTTCCTGGATTTTTACCGCTAGAACTCACACTACCCAAAAAAATAAATGTCTGACTTAGGCCTTAGCTTGTTTTTAATTCTCACTTTCCATCCTCAACATGAACATCTAGCGCCACGTTTTACATAGAAGGAACATATTAGGTAAAAAGAGCAGAATTGTGAGAGATTCCAATATTAATTTATAGTGATCCAACTAGGCAAGTATACTCTTCGCAATGGGAGCTGCCGATAGTGAGATAAGGCAGAGCAATATGCAAGTTGATTACACGTTTCAATTTAGATCAGAAATGTCAGTATCTTATTTTGATCTACGATAGACATTGACTTCAAGGGAATCTATCATTAGGTTTTTGCCAATGTAAGCTGAGAACATGATGCTGTAGGGGTTAAAAAACAAAACTAAAATCAACTATGCCTCTATTATCAGACTATGTGCTATTGTTTATGTAGAATAAAGACTTTATCATCTTGTAATAACCATTACTGGACTACACTGTCACACGCATGGATGTCTAACACGCCCCCTCCTCTGATTGACACCTCACCTGTCAATGTACAATTTCTATTGAGAACCTGGTGTGGACATGGGGCATGCCCTCCAAGCTCTGCTGCCAGTTATCTAAGTGAAACATCCTTGGATTCAGGGTCCTTTCCCTGCAACAGCCTGCTCTCAGATGAGGTAGCAAAAACTAGATTCCGGTTAATAAAGAAGTACAAGATTTCCTGGAGAGCTCATTCGGGTTCTGTGGATGCTGCGGGTTAAATCCTTGGATTATTCCGTGCTCTTTATCCTCTTCAGAATCTGTGCCATGATCAGCCTGACAAAGGGGCCGCAGTGTCCCGAAAGCTTGCTATGCTTACCATCTTTTCAGTTATCCATTAAAAGGTATCAACCACTGAGGACTCTCAGATTCCAATATTTTCTATCCTCTTCAATGAATTCATGATTACATACAGATTGTTGAATCGACACAGACATGGGTTTTCTAAAACCTAGGTTTAATAAATTAATAGGTGCATGCCAGATGAAAAATACAAAAATACATTAAAAAAAATTTAACCATTGCAGAATCTACTGCCGTCACCACACAAACAGGTCAGTAAACATTGTAAAAACTCAAGCTCTCGAATCAGAAGAACGAAAAAAAAAAAAGAATGAACCTGCCATAATATGCAATAAAAACAGAAAGAAAAAAAAGATGAAAAGAAGAGAAAACTGTGCGATATAAATGTTATTAAGGTAACCGCTTCACAAACTCATTATCCTAATAGGATTATGATTAACATAAAAGAAGAGAATCACAATAATGTCACACCAGGGGACAAACATGCTGATTTACAGTCACGACCCGTTTAGCTAGAAGATATCTCTTTTAGGAGAGCTCCGACAAAAACGGAGACATACATGCAGCCGTTTACAATTTCGGTTACACTGTAAACCACGGAGCAGTAATGGTGGAGGGAAGACATTACCGCTTTCACAATAGCGTTGATTGCCACAGCTAAAACAATACAGAAACGCGTCACTGCTGCCTTGTGTGTACATAGCGCTAGTAAGGTGAACCTTGGACCCTGATAAAGTGGAGGCAAAAAGTGTCTCATGCCTCAGTGATGTGACTAGCACGGACAGGCCGCATGCTCATGAGTTCTGGTTCGGCCCACAAAACGTTCGCCTCCGGTTCCACACACTTGAGTGATATTTAGCGAACCGGGAAGTGAAAATCTACTAAATACTGTCTACATGATGGCCGCCTCTACAAAGTGCATCATGCCCCATCCAAGTCATTAATTCCTAGTGAACTGACAGATGGTTTCCTGGCTACTGCAAGTCCACAATATGGTTGGCGCACTACAGATAGGTGACGAGCACACTTTAACGGAACGCTCTCGGGATCTGCGTTTCCTTCATCTTCCGGGATACTGCTTGCTGTATTTTCCTATTCAAAATAAAATGTCCTCGTTCTTGATGAGCATTTCCACCACTAGTCTCTGATAACGGATGTCATTTAGTGCCGCCATGGCATCCAGCTCTGGCGCTCGCATGAGAGTCGGTCCGAACACTATGCCAAGGTTCTCTGCGTTCATTAAGTTGTCCTTCTCGTTAAGAGTTACCCTGTGGGGGACACAAAATGACATCTCATTATGCATCTAAATTAGGGGTTATTTGTAGGACATTGCAGAACATGCAAATAAATCGAAAAGCATGGAGGACTTTCAGTTCTAGTTTATCACAGGCAGTGACATTACTCAATTGGAAAGATGACTTGTTAAGACACGGTCTCACTGCTGTCATCCTGAGGCCCTTAGGATGTGAGAAGGCAATATAGTGAGGCTGTCTAATGGGTGTGTCATAATAAGGTCTGTCGCCCCAAAGTGTAAGAAAGTCAGAATTACTCATATGAAACATGGGCTAATAGAAAAAGAAAGGTCAAACTAGGTCATAATGCAGAGGGGCCCATTATCGTGGTGTAGTGAGGTGAACAATTCAGACTGTATCATAGAAATGGATATGGAAATGAACTGTGCACAGTCCGCTACTGCCCCTTGTGGA
This sequence comes from Allobates femoralis, assembly GCA_033576535.1. Lineage (NCBI taxonomy): Eukaryota > Metazoa > Chordata > Amphibia > Anura > Aromobatidae > Allobates > Allobates femoralis. Next base: position 45,341,723 of record JARQOC010000011.1, on the reverse strand, counting down.
CAAGTGCTGAAACAAACGCAGAGAAGTGGGAAATTCCCTTTTCAGCAAATGTTTTTTACCCAGGAAGAGAAAGAGTGGTGCAGTGCAGACCCAGAGCTGAGCAAGGGGAGACCTTCGTGTGGATGTCTGTTGAAAGAGGGCTACTTTGCTACACCTTGCCAGACAAATCACCCCGCAGAAGCCCCCGTGACTGATCCTGGGCCACTGGACTTTGGTGCTGTGACTCTGACCGCTCTGCAAAACCTTGCCCGCTGAGCACCCGGAGTGCATGTGCAGAGGCCGTGACCGACATAAGGGAGCCATTTGTACTGCCGTGATCTCCCTCCTGCTGCTCGGGGTGCCCCCGAGACTGAGAGAGACTTCTGTGCTGCTGTGGGCTCCCTTCTGCTGCTTGGTGTGCCCTGAGACTGGGAGAGACATTAAAAGAAAAATTCCGTTACCTGCGGAAGGAGACCAAAGAAGAAGACTGAGGAGTTTCCCCATTCAGCGCTGCACCGGGACCCGTCATCGTGAGATCCCCAGGCCTGCTACGTGGGAGCGACATCTTCTTCTGTGATAAACTGGTACGTGATTTTAGGGAAAGTTAGGGAAAGATACCTTCATTGTTGTGTTTTTCTTTTCTTGCTGCGTACCCGGAAGTAGTGAAGATCCAGAGACTCTAATATATACAAGTGCGCATATAGTTCGGTTGACTGTGATATAAACATGTTTGACAGTAAAGAAATGTTATTACCGGTTAAACCTGAATATGGGGATTCTGTTGAGAAAGATCATACACACACACCCGCGGCCTTACCACCGGTCATTACAGTAGGACAAATCCAGACTTGGGTCATCTGGATAGAGCTCATCACATAAGGTCTAGTATGTGGAAAGTGGTTTAACATCACAAAGCGTCTTTAGTAGGATAAGGTCCATTATGAGTGTTATTATTGCCTTGTTCATTATAAAGCTATCAGCTTGTAGCAATCCCCTACCACAAACTGGGGGGATTGTGCTGCTGTTGGGAGCCCCTGCTGATTTAATAAACCAAAACACTATCGCTGTCCATTGTTTCTAATGTGCAGCACTACATATAATGTAGCATTACATGACAGTAATTTAGAGGGTTATTCCCAGAATTCAAAGTTATGTATTATCCTCATAGGATAGGGGCTAACTTAGGCGGCTTTTGACATTCGGGAAAATCTGCCAGTGCAGCACTTACCGTTTTGCACTTGTGGTGAGTCAAAAAAACGCTGCTCGCAGCATTATTTTTCAGTTGTTGCAAGTGCTGGATTTGTTGACTAGAATACAAGAATAAGAAAGGCTAACAAGAGAAAATAGGTAATGTTCTTAATCCTAGGTTGAGGAAAAGCAAAAAGTAAAACCTACCCCTTTCCCCACCATGAAAAACAAAGGGGTGAAAAAGGAGATAGGCAGGGGTGTAGCGATCGCAGTCGCAGGGGTCGCAACCGTGCCCGAGGGTACAGGGATCTGCCAACTCCAGCCCCTGCTTCAGCTGGATTACTTTTCGGCACAGAGAAATGTCAGGTCCCCATACTGCGATATACGCTGCCAGCCAAACAGTGGCTAGCAGCTGACATTGGAGGTGCCACAACATTGGGGGTGGCGCATGACATTGACGTCATGCACCATGGCATGCATTCCAATGTCAGCTGGCGGCCACTGCACACTAGCTACAAAGGACACCGCGCAACATGAGAGTGGAGAAAAGGTGAGTAGTATTTTTTTGCTTTTAATTATGCGTTAGGAACAGAACTGGGACGAATATACTGGGATGGGAACCATGTATACCAGGATGAGGGCCATATAAACGAGGAGGAAGACAATATATACCAGGCTGGAGAGCATATATACCAGAAGGTCCATATACAGTATACCAGGATGGGAACATATATGCCAGGATTGGGCCATATACCAGAATGGAGACATATATAGCAGGGTGGAGACCATATGAACCATATATACCAGAATAGGGACCATATATACCAGGTTGGGGGCCCTATTTACCAGGATGAAAATCATGCCCTACTGTACCTGTACGATTTACTTGCCATTATTTTTTAGGTTCTTGTTCTCGTCTGCCCTACACATGTAAAATGCCATGGAACCAATGGCGCTATATAAATATATAATAATAATATATGCCAGAATGGGGATCATATATACCAGTTTGGAGGACATATATACCAGGATGGAGGACATATATACCTGAATGGAGGACATATATACCAAGATGGGGATCATATCTATCAGGATGGCGATCATATATACCAGGATGGACCCATTTATACCAGGGTGTGGGACATTAATACATAATAAAGGTGGGGAGGGGGAAACTGATATGTGATTATAGGATTTGGAATGCTACAAGGGCCCATACATCTGACCAACGTGCAGGGAGGTGGGGCACAGGTCTAAATTCCACACCGGGGCCTATCGGACTCTAGTTGCGCCACTGCTTATGGTGATCCATCATACTCTGTGGTTCTGTGGTGATGGGGTCCATTGTGGGAGAATTCATACTGTGTGTGTGTGGATGGGCCATTGTACTGTGCGAGATGATATGAGATCTCATATTGTGTGGGGGACCATGCTCTGTTGGAGTATGTACTGTGGGGAAATCATAATATTTTGGAGACACTGGGGTTATCATAGTGTGCATGCCGGGGAATTCACTATTGGGTGGGGGTATCATGCAATGTGTTGGATGCATTTTTGTAGGCATTATACTCTATGCAGCTATGAAAGGGGTATTGTAGTGGGTGAAAACAGTGGTGAGATTCAGTGAGAGCAAAATTACTGTTTACGTGCTGCTACATGTGTCACTCCTTTTTCCTTAAAAGCTACAGTGCTGTGCAAATTAATTGGGACAAAGCATTTTTGTAAGTAAAATCGTAAGTTGGGGTTACCAGTCAGTGATTCAAACCAGTTTTAACTGCTTTGAACAGGTGTTAGTGTACAACCTTGAGTAACAAAATGTGGTTTGACTGGTTTTAGTCAGACAATAACAGCTCGTTGCCCCCTCAGCTTCAGGTGAGAGCTTGTTTCTGTGAGGAGTGGTTTAGTGTACTTTTTATCTCAGTGTGATTCGTCCCTGTAAAAATGGATGTTACTCCACGGAAAAAAACAAAGTGCAGACAATATTAATTACCTAGAATTATATAAAAAACAAAACGTGTCTAACTTTTTGTAAAGTTTCGATGCACTAATCTGTACACTCCTTTGATTTCTGTGAAAAAAACACACTCATTACTTATAATGCCTATTTAACATTGTCTCCTTCATAAATGCCTTATTACCTAAGTTTATAGGGTTGGTCTCCAGTCTCCTATGTTAGGTTCGCTTGCCCCTTCATGAACAGGGTCCACACCCACCATTGTGCTCTGTCTATATCATTTCATACACAACAAAGAAATATTTGTCAAAAAAGGTTATGAATAGATGTTTTTTATAATCTTTACGGAACTTAAATCCAATCTTTCTGGCACTGGTCGCAGATCGTGCAGTCATTTTTCCTGGGGTGGTTACCTCCCTTCCTTAAAGACCATGGCAGCTTTTCAGTAAAATGTGTCACTGAGCAGCACAGTATCATCTTCCAGCAATCATTGCTATTAACATTACTGCATTGCAGCTGTGTCATATAGACAGACCACATATAGCGATCTAGTGTGATTCACACAACGGCAGGAAACCTGCAGAGCTTCCTCAACATAAAGGATACACATCCCTAATGGGGCCGTCACACACGTCAATATCGCTTGCATTATCGCTTAAAAGTCACGTGTTCAGCAATGTTGCTAGCGATATCACAAGTGCATTGTGCTGTTTGACAGTACGATGCAACTGCGATAAATCGCTGGTTGCAGGTTGCTAGGTTTATGAACATGTTCATAAAGCTGGCAATCTGGCCCCAACGATTAGGCTGTATCGCGCCGTCTGACACTGCAATAGCGATGTTGCCGGCGATGCAGCCTATTCCGCATCATTGCTACGGATCGCTCGCTGGGTTGTTCCCAGCCCAGCGAGCGATGGCTGCACCCACATCGCAGTGGCGTCGCCGGCAACATCTTGCCATGCGACAGCTAGGCTGCGATGTCAAAAGCGACCGCGCTCCCATGGCGTCACTCCCGCGGCATCGCAGCCTACGTAAGGATATGTGCTAAGGGGTAAGTTTCCCTTTGTGGAGAGTGATATATCAGGTCTAGCATGCCAATATAAGGAGACTTAGAGCTCATTCACACAGTGCTCTTGTGCTCTGTTTTTGTTGATCCAATTTTGGTGCAGTTATTGCAGGAAAGACGGATCATCTTTTTTATTTTTGCAAAAAAAGCATCACAAACATATGCTCTGTTTTTGTTGCTTTCTGCTTCGTTTTCTTAGTGCTGCGCTTTTGCTTTTTCAAAGTATGATTCCATGGGGGACACACAGAGAGACATACACACACTTTATTGCTTTCACCACGGTTTGCGATATCCAGTGATGGATTACTTTAAGGCTGCGTTCACACACAGCGCATTTGTGAGGATGCCCTTCTGGTGCAAAACTACGCCAAGAGCACATCCTCACAGAATACAGCGTTCGGCGTGTGAATGGGCCTGCGCTTTATACTTACCTCGCTGCGCTCCCTCGGTGATCGCCGGTGTCTTCTGAGCTCCCGCAGACCCACAGCGAGCGGCAGGTTCTAGGACCTGGAAGCACCATGTTACTGGTCATGTCATCCAGTCACATGGTGCTGTTTAAGGTCCTGCGCCAGGTCCTATGGTGCCGGTGTGCGGACCAATAACCGTGGGAGCGTGGCAAGGCAAGTAAAAAACGCACAGAAAAAAGGGGAAAGATTTAACATGTTCATTCTTCTTACGGATTTTCACTTTTTGCATCTGCAAAAAGATGGAACATGTGAACAGAGCGGCGTTCACAGCATTTACGCAGCACTAAAAAGCGCTGTACTTAATAGTGCTGCGTAAGTGTGAAAAATACGCTGTGTGTGAATGCAGCCTTAGGTTTCGGGCGGTAACAGGTCACCTTGTGGCAAGGTCCTTGTGAGCTCTCGCAGGTCCTGTTACTCCGTGCCTGGAAGGGACACATTGCCGGAACATGCCGTTGGATTGTCGGGGAAGATAAGAAGCTGGAGCCTTTGTGGTATGGAAAGCACAGTAAAAAAGCATCACAAATGTACTGCGTGAGCACTAATCTGTTTGTGATACTTTTTTCATTAGAATTGAGTCAATTGAGAAAGCACAGCAGTAAAACAAGAGCAATAATTGACGCTCATTATTTTCTTGATCCGCTTTCTGCACCACTAACGCAGCAGTCAAAAATGCTGACGTCAGCACAGAAAACTGAACATCCCATATGTATACACAGTGACGGATCCGTTTTTGCTGCTGCAGTTTAAAAAATCTGCAGCACCAAAAACTGATCAAAAACAACCAGTGTGAAGGAGGCCTTAGGCTGGAAACACACTGTTCGAATGACATGCGAGTTAGGGCCGTTTTACACACACAGATATCTGTGCAGATATTGTTCGCAAACTGGTTGCAGTGAAATCATGGACACATTGTTCCATTTTGTGGCTGTGTACAATGTAACAATGTGTCCATGATTTAACTGCAACCAGAGATCTGTTCAGAAGTTGGTCACAGATATCTGTGTGTGTAAAGCGGCCCTTACTCGCACGAGTCTCGGATCATTCACCCGGGATGGCATCCCCCTCTCTGGACAGGAGCAGTGGAACTACATAGAAAAACATACTGCTAACAGTATCCTATCCAAAGAGGCAGACGTCGTGCCGGGTGAATGTTCCAAGACTCGTGCGAGACTCGCATGTCACTCGGACAGTGTGTTTCGAGCCTTAAATGATTTCAACGCTCCTCTGGGAAATTAAATATGCAAATTGCATAATGACATATTGGAAGTCATTGGAAAATCGACCTTTTAACGAGTCTTGTCATATGACTTATAGGATAATAATAACCAAGCCAGAATCTCAATTTGCAGACAGGACGTTTTGGGGTATTGCCCCTTGTCAGAACACTTACCCCGTAGATCAGGGGTCCGCAACTCCAGTCCTCCAGGGCTGTCAACAGTTCATGTTTTCAGGATTTCCTTAGTATTGCACAGGTGATAATTGAATCACCTGCACTGGTGATGATTCCAACCCCTGTGCAATACTAAGGAAATCCTGAAAACCTGCACTGTTGGCAGCCCTGGAGTTGGGGACCCCTGCCATAGATCCCCATCTTATGGTGGGTTTACACGTCGCAATATCGTTCTGATATTGTATCCAACGGCGCTGGAGCGCGCTTTTTCTGGGCAGAATTCCAAGATCGCATAGGAGATGTTACACAGCGCGATATCGGCATACAACGTCTCTACGATGTGTACGCCCCCTTTGTAGAACGACCATTTAACATGGAGAGGATGGGGAAGTTGAACTCCACATCGTAGTTGGGGGTTTACACAGCACGATCCGGCTCCAACCTCCATCCAATATGGGGCCGTTGGAGAGCACGCTCATTAGATCCCCGATATCGGTTTGACATCTTTCGTGCATCATATTGGACATTTACACCATACAACGCACGAGCGATATCGGGTCCAACGCACGAACCACGTGACTTTTGGTCGGAGTTGGACGCCGATATCGGGACGTGTAAACCCACCATTAGCCTCTCACCCAGCCAAACCAGATCTCATACTTTACACTGATGAGGGGCAATACCCTAAAACACAGTGTCTGCAAATCGAGATTCTGGCTTGGGTATTAAGGCCCGATTACACACTACGATACCATTAACTATATCATTGCAACGTCACCGGTTTGGTGACATTGCAGTGATGTCTAAACAACATCGTTGTGTGTGACATTTACCACGACCAACAATGAGGTCGTTCAACATTGGTCAATAACCAGGACCATAAATTTATCGTTGGTCTCCCGCTGGGCGGCCAGCATCGGCATGTGTGACAGAGGGAGACCAACGATGAACGATCTCCCACCGCTGCACAGCAAGTGCTGGGAGCTGGTAACCAGGGTAAACATCAGGTAACTAAACGCAGCGCTCTGCTTAGTTACCTGCTGTTTACCCAGGCTACCAGTGTTCTCGCTAGTCCTGATCGCTGGTGAGTCTGCGTGTGTGACAGCTCACCAGCGATCAGATAATGATGTCCCAGCGATCCACATCGTTGGTGGGATCGCTGAGACATTGTAGCGTGTAATGGGGCCTTTAGTATAGCATATATAAGTCATATGACATCACTCGTTAAAGGCAATAGAGTTCAAGTCGTCTTCTTCTCTGAAGAGAGAATTTGCATAAGGATATGTTCACACGTAGGTTTTTTTCTATAAGGACTTTGAAGCAGATCAGCTCCAAAATGCACATCATATTTGAAGTGGATTTTTACGTGAATTTTGAATCAGATCCACTTTTATATTTATTATTGCATTTTTCTTCTTCTAACTTTTTGGTGTTTTTCCATTGACACCTTATCCTTCCTTTAACTTGCAGCATTTGCAAAGTAAATTTTTCGAATTCACCTGTTTTTTTTATGTTTGCCATTTCAGGTTTCATCAAAAGCAACTTTTTAAAAAGTTGTAAAATTCGGGTGCAAATGTTTTCCCATGACACCCTGGACTGATTTTACATATGTCAGATATTTTGTCACAAATTTTATATCATTTAGGAAGACATGCAACTTTTTTTAGTTGTAATTTAGCAAAAGAAAACATTTTTTTGATGTGGTACAAAATTCATGAACTGCATGCATCATTTTGAAGAAGATTGATTGCTCTCAGTGGGAAAAACAATAATAATCTTTTAGTTGTGATACCTTTTAATGGGTAACAAAAATAAAATAAATGATGTTACAAAGCAGCTAGCTTTCGAGACTACTTACGATTTATCAGGCATGGTATTGTTACGCCCAAAGGGCGTGGAGATGTTGAGTGGACTCACAGGACCACTGGTGGAGTAGTGGCAGCTGAATACCCGACACAGCAAGAGACTGGAGAGTGACTTCAGTAAAACCAAGGATATTTATTAGAGAAAGGTTAACAAACGGAAATGCGTCTGAGGGAAGGACCCTCTGGATTGCGACACTGAACGTTCGTAGCGGAGCACCGGCAAGGGAACTCCTGTACAGGGATACACCCGATACAGCACCAGATCTAAATGCTGCAAATCCGGGTTCACAGGGGTGACCCGTATAGACTGAACAGAAGAGAGAAGGAGACTGTGGAACACTGGCTCTGTCGGTCGGTCGAATCCTGGGAGCTCCGTACAATCCCGGAAAGGCTGACCCTGCTGGTATAGGAATCAGGACTGTTCCATGCATTTCAAGAGAGGCTTGGCCAGCCTGAGAGGAAATCCGGAGCATCCAGAGAGATCCAGGATAATAAACTGCCAGCAGAGGATTCTGTGGAGACAGAGGTGTTAAAGTACCGTCACACGGTACGATATCGAGAACAAAATTGCTCAAACGTCACGGGTTTGGAGTCATTTAAACGATATTGTTACAACTTCACTGCGTGTGACACCGAGATTCAACTACGATAAATCGTTGGATTGTTGATCGCAGATTTGATAACGTTCTCAAATCAAATGATCCACGATCAGCCAACCTGCTGCAATATCTAGGCGTGTGACATCTCACCAACAATGTCTAAACGATGTCCTAATGACCACGGGCCCCTGAGATCGTTGGTGATATCATTTCTACATTGAAGCATGTAACAGTACCTTTACTATAATGCAGAATGCGAGGCAACAGTCCTTCTAGTGCAGAGCACTGCAGGACAGCGACCTGTACAGAGGCAAGTTTCCTAGTGAGTGAACACGTTGCCCAGGCCAGTGTCCCTTAGGGTACCGTCACACCTGGACATATCGCCGGCGATTCCACAGGCGACGCTGAGGCGTGGCCTGTCGCTGGCGACATAGCCAATGCGTCACCTAATGTAAATCGGCGACGGCGATACGTCTGAGTGGTCGCCTGGTTTCACATCAGAGCTCTGAAACCAGGCGACTATTCTTGGGCGATGTGTGCTGATCGCCCCGTGTAACATCTCATGAGCAATGTCAAGAGCGACAGCACCCATCGCCTAAGCCATTCCTGTAGGCGTTTCTGGGCGTATTTACTACCTCTGCCGGTCTGCGTGGATTGGCGGCAGCTTGAGCGTTCCGATTGGTTGTCTTGTTCCTCGGCGCCATATTTGATGATGTGTGCGTCCAAATGTGTATTACCCAGGAGCGTACATACTGTACAGTGTAGCGCATTGATGTCGCCTCTGTGTTTGCGGCTGTGTTCAAAAGTGCAGAGATCTGCCACAAATGTGTGTTAACAGAAACGCAATTGCCATTACATTCCAACTTAAGTCTGCATGAGCGCTGTAGTGGCAGCCTTCCTGTATTACATGACGCAAAAGCATAAAATGAATCCTGTGGCTTTTGCGGCGCCTCTGGGCCCCCGTCAACATGTGACATCTATCCCATGCGTTCATTCGCCCGAGCGTTGTCAATCTTTTGGCGCCGCCTTCCTGCTGCTTTCCCTTCCCCTGCAGAATAGTAAAAATGGCGGCACCCAGGCGAGCTGCAGTGTGGAGAGAGCCTGAGCTCCTTCTCCTCATAGCTACATGTGACACCAGGGATTACTGGTGTCACCAGCACCACACCCATCCGCGCCTCCACAAGCAGGATGTCCTGCGGAGGGTGTAGAGGCGTCTGGAGAGTAGGTTGGGGGTTCTGCGCAGCACAAAGCAGATCTGCAAAAATATTGCAGATCTGAAATTCAAAACACCCGGACGCATCACCAGACTGCGTAACAGGATTGCCCAGATGAGGGGTGAGTAGCCTGACAACCAGGGGCGTAACTACGGTACAGTAGGTGCAGGGGTTGCGATCGCACCCGGGCCCTGCAGCTTAGGGGGGCCTCAAAAGTCTCTTTGGCCTATAGAAAAAGCCTAATACTATTAAAGATTTCCACTAATTGGGGTTACGCCACTGCTGACAACATACACATACCCTTCTGTGTAAAGAAAGACATATGAATGCCAGCACATGCCACTGTACACCCCAACATATATAGGGGCAATGTATGTGAGAGCTTCTTCATGACTCTGCAGCTGCAGGATCATCTTCCTGCTTCATCCACATACACCCTATAGTCCCCTCTAACCTATTATAGGTCTACTTTACCTAGCCAAATACTGTCATATGTTGACCCTACCCACATATGACATAATATTGGCGTATCCTGCCATTCTTTCAATCTCACTCATCCTGACCTAATGAACTTCAAACAGCACTGTTTATTTAGTCCCCACATATCAGGCCATGCTGTTGAAAAAGTATGTTGTTGCCTCAACAGGTAGGGAAAGAAGCCCGGAGCATCCCCCATCCCCTGCGGGAGGACCACCACCACCACCGAGCCAACCTGGGTCACCAGGGCAACCGCCGGCAGGAACGCTGCCACATGCAGAAGGGCCCACATCACCACACAGTCCGTCTGGCGCAGAGGGGACCCCAAGGGCTGATTCCACCCCACCCTTGGAAGGAGAGGTGTTGAGTGGGGCCAATACGGCACAGTGGTCCCCTCAGGACCCCACAAGCGGCCAAGAAGGTGTGTGTAATGTCAATATTACTCATATATACTGTGCACTATATCTGCCTTTCTTGTTTTTTCCCCTTAATTTGTATGTAGGGACCTTTGTTATGAGCTAACAAATACACATATGCTGATCTCATTACAGATAACCCCAGCCAAGCCGTGGACTGGGCAGTAAGCCCCTCACCATCCCCACACCCCCAAATGGTGGCTCCACAGCCCCCTGGTAAGTGCAAATACTTCTATGAAAACACACCTGCTATGTGTCCTAAACATATTGCTGATGTTGATATTCTGTATCCTCTGTAGGTGGCCCATCTATGCAGGACCTGGAGGTGGCATATGATGACGCGGCTGGCAAACTGGCCCAATTACGCTGTTTCATTGAGGCCTATAAACGGGCCCATCCCACCTCTGCCCCTCAAGAAGCCCAGCCTCTTCACCCGCATGTGTGATTTTTTAAAACAAAAATTTTAGCCACGTTTCTGGCCTTTGTGATAGACATGTTTGAATTTTATGGACCATGTTGGTCATGTGTTTTAAGAATAAAAATTTGTTTAAAACCATGGACTCTTGCTCAGTGTTTTTGGGAAAGAATGTATATGTTTAATATTTGTTACCCCTGTAACAGGGTTTTACCCCATAGCATTATTTTGTTACAAAGATTGACACGATAACACAAGTACGTATTGGTGTCCACAAAAGTGTATCTTTGGCCCAGGAAAGAGATGCATGTCCCAGTATGGTGTACCACAAATGTAGGGTGACATAATGTCAGATTTCTAGGGGTACATAATCACTGGGGACATATGTACAGGACCCAGGGACAGGCCTTTGTGGTGACACTGTATGGTGCCTGTGTGTGTTTTCCTCCATATACATGCATTTCATTACACATATTCTGTACACACACATGGACAAGGCAATTTTAGGTGATCAATACATATGGGCCACATAACTGGAAACACACAAATATATATGCACACACATACTTTCAAGGCTCCAATATTATCCAGACCAAGAACGCAAGAGTGATTTTATTAGACAACGCAGTAGCACAACACACATTACATAAAAGCGCTATACAAATTCACTGTACAATTAATCGTCATGCGAGCGTCGTGTTTTGCCTTGTTGGCCACGGCAATGTATCTAGCAATAATCCGCGACACATCACACGAGAGTTGTCTATAAAGCACGGAGCCAATACGCACATGCATGCTTACATGTAACGATGTGGCGCGGCGAACAAGGACACATTAAATAATGATTGGTGTTTGCTTGGAACCAATCACACCTCTTCAAGGCGTCACACAACATAATGTTAACGCCTATCTCCGAGATGCGGCTCAAAATTACGCCCACATCGCTAATGTGGAAGGAGGGAGCAGGGCTGCAACAGTCTGGTTAAAATAACAAGGGTGCATCCGCACAGGGATAAGAGATATAGTCAAGAAAAAAGAGAAAGGTACCCCTGTATAGCGAAGCACAACCGAGGAAACGTATTTCAATGCAAGTGAGATTTATTAAATAATTAGGTGTATAATGGCATAAAGGAGCCAAGCAGACATGTAAAAACAATTAAAACCAAAAACTGGTCCGGACCAGCCCTACCCTCTGTAAAAGGCAATATATTACTGAATAAACCCCAGAAGATCATACAAGGAAACTGTACCAGTATAGTAGGGTAATAACATCAATTATAAGGTACACTAGTGCACAATCAAATACAGTCAACAATCAATGTAAAAAACGGGGTAGCAACATATGATCAGTGGCATTTGTAACATTATAACAGAGACATCATACAGAAAATAATGGAAACATCAAACAGTGTCCTCAATGGGTTATCACGTGATGTATAACAATACAATTAACAGTAAAGGAAGGTCGCAAACACACACCAAGGGACACAGTTATAGATGAATGTAAAACAGTTTCCAAGATATATTGTAGTCTAGTTATACAAGGGAACCACATATGAAAAATAAATGTCCAGGAGGGATAAGGAGATAGAACGAGTTACCAGGTCACAAGTGCCAATTGCCCACAGAGGGAGAGAGCAGGTCCGGCCAGGCCCCACGCGTATCGCCAAACGGCTTCGTCAGGAGCTAGTGTGGATATCCTATTGAGGCTCATTTATAGGGTAATGCCAGGTGTAAGTTAAATGGATGTTAATCATAACATCCGGTATCTCCCAACGGGGAGAATGTGTGCAGGGTGGACCAGGGAGCCTCCAGGGTCATATCCGGTGACGCAGCGCCAGCCAGTATGTCAATTGCCTGGTTGGCGCCCACGTCATATCCGGGACCGCAGGAGAGAGGAAGAGTTATAGAGAACACGGGCCGGGAGTTTACCAGCGTCACTTCCGGTGACGCGGGCCAACCATATGTGTGAAGTCTCTGGTTGGCGTCCGCGTCACATCCGGAACCGCGGTGCAAAGGAGAGGGAGAAGTGATCAATAAGTCTGCAGCGTAAATGAAAAAGAATCGACCAAGAGCATAATGGTCCTGAGGACCCCGTGTGGCAGTAGCGTCACACACGGGACAGGGCTGCCAGACTATCTAAAAAAGGGGGGGGGGGGGGGGGGAGAGGGGGAGAAAGTTTGTGGTGGGGGGGGAAAAAGGGGGGTTATGTAGGAGAATATGTAGCCTAGATAAAAAAGGGGGAAGGAGAGATGAATTTAGAGATAAGAGAGGGTAACCATATGGAAAATAGAAATGCGGATCGGCAAAATATGATTGCTCGTATTAAGGATAAAGGCAAAAAATAATATAAGTACGGGGAAACATGGCGCCCTGATGGAGCTAAGAGTCGGTCACGGGTAGATACATAGAAGGCACACTGGGTAAACACAGACCCAAGGGAGCAATGCAATAACAGGGGTCCACCATTAAAATGGATCAATAAACTACTCGAATCCATTATCTAGAATCCATTCAGGTTCCAGAATGGAGCGCAGAGACAGAAACAAGGATACATAAAGGGTGCTCGCTCCTTCTTTTAAGCCATTGATACCCAACGACATATTTATAATGCAGCCATCATTGAGCCACCATCCATGTAATATTAACTGTCTATGTATCCATGAGAGGGAGGACATCGATCCGAGTTAGTCTCGTGAAGGCATCTGTTAAATGATTAGAAAGAGTCTTCAAGAAAGTATTCCATCTATGCGAGTTGTTTGCAGTATGTCGATCATCGCGTAGTGTATAATTGCGGATTTAGATGATGCTCCATGTAGAACGATGGTAATAACCATGTAATCTATTGATCCATAATGGAATCAGGGGACGTGCCTATAGAAAAACATATATAAAAGAGATAAGTAAAACAGTGCAATGAACAGATGAAGGCTGGAAGGCAAATTTAATCGCCTAGGAATCCAGAAAAAAGGAGCTCCTCATTCAAACCATGGGGACGGACTGTGTGGAGTTCAAAAATCCAACGGGCTTCATATTGAAGTAATTTGTTACCCAAGTAATCACAACGGCCAGTGCCCATAACCCTCTGTAGGCCAAAAGTACGCAGCCCATTGGACCTCCCTTGATGAAAGTCCAAGAAATGGGCTGCCACAGGTTTGAGGTACTGGCCATTAGCTCGAGTATTGGCCGCTAGATTGATGGTAGAGATGTGGCTCTGAATCCGCTTGCGCAGTTCCTGCGATGTTTGGCCAATATAGAGTTTATTACATGGGCAGGCCAAGGCGTAAATCACGTTGCGTGTCTTACAGTTGATATAATTTCTTAGAGGGTAGTTCTTATTGGTAGATGGATCAGTAAAGCAGTCTCTAGTAGGGATCATCATAGGGCATATATTACATGTTCCACAGGGGAAGGAACCCTTAAGGCGAATACCCCTATTAAGTCTAATGGTTGGACGTACAAAGTGGCTTCTAGTAAGTAAGTCGCTAAAGTTGGGTGCACGTCTGGCTGACAAGGAAGGAAAGGGACCTATCAAATCGGCCACCAATTTATCCTGGGTGAGTATGTTCCAATGGGTATGTAATATGGATCTCACCTTGTTCCATCCAACACTGTAATCAGAAACAAATCTGATTTTGTTGTCCGACGTCTTGTTCCTTGGAACGAGGAGATCCACTTGTGAAGTCGCTCTTGCTCTCTCAAAGGCTTGTGAAATAACCTTTCTTGAATATCCGCGATCTCTAAAACGAGAGGAGAGGTCAAGGGCCTGTTTACGGAAGTCCTCGTCAGATGTACAGTTTCGTCGGATCCGTAAGAATTGACCCGTTGGAATACCCTTCCGGGTATGTGGTGGGTGGAAACTGTCAAAACGCAGGAGACTATTGGTAGAAGTAGACTTACGGTAGAGGTCCGTAGTAAGATGTCCATTGGTCACTTTAATCCTTGTATCAAGAAAGACGGCTTCAGACTGTGACATTGAAAAGGTTAAAAAAATATATTCAATGAGTTAGAGTTCAGTCTTTCAATAAACTGATGGCAAGCTGATTCCTCCCCTGACCAAATAAAGCAAATGTCATCAATGTAGCGTTTCCATAAGGTGACGTGTAGTTTGAAGTCGTCAGATGGAAAAACCACAACTTCCTCCCACCATCCAAGGAAAAGATTAGCAACGGCCGGGGCGCACCTTGCGCCCATTGCCACACCTGTGACCTGGCGAAAATACTGCCAGTCAAAAATAAAGAAATTGTGTGTGAGTACGAATCGTAGGAGGTCGATCAAGAACGAGTCATGCATGCGGTTCGAGTCCAATTGTTTATCCAAAAACGTCATAACTGCGTGAATACCATCCTCATGTTGGATGTTTGAGTAGAGAGACTCGACATCGCATGTGACAATCCAGTCTCCCTCCTTTAGTGAAATGTCCCTACACACACGAATAAATGCACTAGTGTCTTTCAGGAAGGAGGGCAAAGCTTCGACGAAGGGTTGGAGGAAAAAGTCAAGATAAATACTAGCCTTTTCATTCAGGCTGCCAATACTGGCCACTATTGGACGTCCCGGGGGTTTATCAAGACATTTATGCACCTTAGGTAGGAGGTAAAACGTGGGAATAGTTGGATGTTCTACAGTGAGAAAATTCCTCTCTTGGTTCGTAATGGTCCCTGCCAAGGCCGCGGCTGAAAGAAGGCGTTTCAGTTTAGCACTAAAAATCAAGGTGGGGTCAGAGGGCAGTTTGTTATAGAATCTGCCTGAGGCCTGGACACACTGCCGGGTCCTGGCTCTTCCCCCTCCACTCCTTGGTATGGTACACTACAGACCTGACATAGCTGAACAACTCCCACTTGAGGACAGAGCGGTCCTGAGGGATCTCATCTCTCTAACAGAAGAACTTGATACGAATTTGGGACGCCGACGTTTTCCACAGACTAAAAGATCTAAGGTAACACCTGCGCTCTCTTTGATACCCAATGTAAAAATTTTTTATTACCTTGTATCACGTGATATCGCTGCATTACAGAACACTACTTGGAGGGCGGCTAATTTATCTAAAATCGAACATAGGGCCCTTCAGTCATTACGCTCCAATCCCTCCTTTTTAATTAAAGAGGCCGATAAGGGAGGGAATGTTGTCCTTTGGCCTGTCGATATGTACTTGGAGGAGGTCAATCGACAACTTAGAAACCAGAGATTCTATAACAAACTGCCCTCTGACCCCACCTTGATTTTTAGTGCTAAACTGAAACGCCTTCTTTCAGCCGCGGCCTTGGCAGGGACCATTACGAACCAAGAGAGGAATTTTCTCACTGTAGAACATCCAACTATTCCCACGTTTTACCTCCTACCTAAGGTGCATAAATGTCTTGATAAACCCCCGGGACGTCCAATAGTGGCCAGTATTGGCAGCCTGAATGAAAAGGCTAGTATTTATCTTGACCTTTTCCTCCAACCCTTCGTCGAAGCTTTGCCCTCCTTCCTGAAAGACACTAGTGCATTTATTCGTGTGTGTAGGGACATTTCACTAAAGGAGGGAGACTGGATTGTCACATGCGATGTCGAGTCTCTCTACTCAAACATCCAACATGAGGATGGTATTCACGCAGTTATGACGTTTTTGGATAAACAATTGGACTCGAACCGCATGCATGACTCGTTCTTGATCGACCTCCTACGATTCGTACTCACACACAATTTCTTTATTTTTGACTGGCAGTATTTTCGCCAGGTCACAGGTGTGGCAATGGGCGCAAGGTGCGCCCCGGCCGTTGCTAATCTTTTCCTTGGATGGTGGGAGGAAGTTGTGGTTTTTCCATCTGACGACTTCAAACTACACGTCACCTTATGGAAACGCTACATTGATGACATTTGCTTTATTTGGTCAGGGGAGGAATCAGCTTGCCATCAGTTTATTGAAAGACTGAACTCTAACTCATTGAATATTTTTTTAACCTTTTCAATGTCACAGTCTGAAGCCGTCTTTCTTGATACAAGGATTAAAGTGACCAATGGACATCTTACTACGGACCTCTACCGTAAGTCTACTTCTACCAATAGTCTCCTGCGTTTTGACAGTTTCCACCCACCACATACCCGGAAGGGTATTCCAACGGGTCAATTCTTACGGATCCGACGAAACTGTACATCTGACGAGGACTTCCGTAAACAGGCCCTTGACCTCTCCTCTCGTTTTAGAGATCGCGGATATTCAAGAAAGGTTATTTCACAAGCCTTTGAGAGAGCAAGAGCGACTTCACAAGTGGATCTCCTCGTTCCAAGGAACAAGACGTCGGACAACAAAATCAGATTTGTTTCTGATTACAGTGTTGGATGGAACAAGGTGAGATCCATATTACATACCCATTGGAACATACTCACCCAGGATAAATTGGTGGCCGATTTGATAGGTCCCTTTCCTTCCTTGTCAGCCAGACGTGCACCCAACTTTAGCGACTTACTTACTAGAAGCCACTTTGTACGTCCAACCATTAGACTTAATAGGGGTATTCGCCTTAAGGGTTCCTTCCCCTGTGGAACATGTAATATATGCCCTATGATGATCCCTACTAGAGACTGCTTTACTGATCCATCTACCAATAAGAACTACCCTCTAAGAAATTATATCAACTGTAAGACACGCAACGTGATTTACGCCTTGGCCTGCCCATGTAATAAACTCTATATTGGCCAAACATCGCAGGAACTGCGCAAGCGGATTCAGAGCCACATCTCTACCATCAATCTAGCGGCCAATACTCGAGCTAATGGCCAGTACCTCAAACCTGTGGCAGCCCATTTCTTGGACTTTCATCAAGGGAGGTCCAATGGGCTGCGTACTTTTGGCCTACAGAGGGTTATGGGCACTGGCCGTTGTGATTACTTGGGTAACAAATTACTTCAATATGAAGCCCGTTGGATTTTTGAACTCCACACAGTCCGTCCCCATGGTTTGAATGAGGAGCTCCTTTTTTCTGGATTCCTAGGCGATTAAATTTGCCTTCCAGCCTTCATCTGTTCATTGCACTGTTTTACTTATCTCTTTTATATATGTTTTTCTATAGGCACGTCCCCTGATTCCATTATGGATCAATAGATTACATGGTTATTACCATCGTTCTACATGGAGCATCATCTAAATCCGCAATTATACACTACGCGATGATCGACATACTGCAAACAACTCGCATAGATGGAATACTTTCTTGAAGACTCTTTCTAATCATTTAACAGATGCCTTCACGAGACTAACTCGGATCGATGTCCTCCCTCTCATGGATACATAGACAGTTAATATTACATGGATGGTGGCTCAATGATGGCTGCATTATAAATATGTCGTTGGGTATCAATGGCTTAAAAGAAGGAGCGAGCACCCTTTATGTATCCTTGTTTCTGTCTCTGCGCTCCATTCTGGAACCTGAATGGATTCTAGATAATGGATTCGAGTAGTTTATTGATCCATTTTAATGGTGGACCCCTGTTATTGCATTGCTCCCTTGGGTCTGTGTTTACCCAGTGTGCCTTCTATGTATCTACCCGTGACCGACTCTTAGCTCCATCAGGGCGCCATGTTTCCCCGTACTTATATTATTTTTTGCCTTTATCCTTAATACGAGCAATCATATTTTGCCGATCCGCATTTCTATTTTCCATATGGTTACCCTCTCTTATCTCTAAATTCATCTCTCCTTCCCCCTTTTTTATCTAGGCTACATATTCTCCTACATAACCCCCCTTTTTCCCCCCCCCACCACAAACTTTCTCCCCCTCCCCCCCCCCTCCCCCCCCCCCCCCTTTTTTAGATAGTCTGGCAGCCCTGTCCCGTGTGTGACGCTACTGCCACACGGGGTCCTCAGGACCATTATGCTCTTGGTCGATTCTTTTTCATTTACGCTGCAGACTTATTGATCACTTCTCCCTCTCCTTTGCACCGCGGTTCCGGATGTGACGCGGACGCCAACCAGAGACTTCACACATATGGTTGGCGCCGCGTCACCGGAAGTGACGCTGGTAAACTCCCGGCCCGTGTTCTCTATAACTCTTCCTCTCTCCTGCGGTCCCGGATATGACGTGGGCGCCAACCAGGCAATTGACATACTGGCTGGCGCTGCGTCACCGGATATGACCCTGGAGGCTCCCTGGTCCACCCTGCACACATTCTCCCCGTTGGGAGATACCGGATGTTATGATTAACATCCATTTAACTTACACCTGGCATTACCCTATAAATGAGCCTCAATAGGATATCCACACTAGCTCCTGACGAAGCCGTTTGGCGATACGCGTGGGGCCTGGCCGGACCTGCTCTCTCCCTCTGTGGGCAATTGGCACTTGTGACCTGGTAACTCGTTCTATCTCCTTATCCCTCCTGGACATTTATTTTTCATATGTGGTTCCCTTGTATAACTAGACTACAATATATCTTGGAAACTGTTTTACATTCATCTATAACTGTGTCCCTTGGTGTGTGTTTGCGACCTTCCTTTACTGTTAATTGTATTGTTATACATCACGTGATAACCCATTGAGGACACTGTTTGATGTTTCCATTATTTTCTGTATGATGTCTCTGTTATAATGTTACAAATGCCACTGATCATATGTTGCTACCCCGTTTTTTACATTGATTGTTGACTGTATTTGATTGTGCACTAGTGTACCTTATAATTGATGTTATTACCCTACTATACTGGTACAGTTTCCTTGTATGATCTTCTGGGGTTTATTCAGTAATATATTGCCTTTTACAGAGGGTAGGGCTGGTCCGGACCAGTTTTTGGTTTTAATTGTTTTTACATGTCTGCTTGGCTCCTTTATGCCATTATACACCTAATCTATTATATAATCACGAATGCAGCGAGTGCCCCTTTTGAGACCGCACTCGCTGCGAGTCAGCGTGGTCATGTGGATACGAAAAATGCATTGGCCGCGCAGCGGCCAATGCGAGCAGTTGTAAGGCGACTCGCTATGCCCGCGCAGCGGGCATGGCGAGTCGCCTTAGCAGCGCGAAGCATTGGCCGCGAAGCGGCCATTGCGAGTCAGAGACTCGCTCGGCTAGAATCCCGATGCATTGTGCATCGGGCACCCATCTAGTTATTTAATAAATCTCACTTGCATTGAAATACGTTTCCTCGGTTGTGCTTCGCTATACAGGGGTACCTTTCTCTTTTTTCTTGACCACATCGCTAATGTGGTGGCTCTGTGTGACGCGGAAGCGGCGACCAGCGACTTGATCGCCCCTGGGCCTTGGGAGTTGCTCAGGCAATTTCCGGGCGGGTTGTTGCCCGAGCGTCGCCTAAGTTGTCGCCCCGTGTAAATGGGCGTCGGCGACCTTAGGCGACACGCAAATATGTGCGTGCACGTGCGTCGCCTGTGGAATCGCCGGCGATATCTCCAGGTGTGACGGTACCCTTACAGTCAGGGTCACCAGTCCTTTTATGACAGCTGTGTTCCTACTCCGTGGTGGAAAGTTAGGCTGCAGTACATAAAGTCTCTGCCCCACACCGGTGTGCCTCGTGATTAGGGCATAGAATCCCCGGTCACTTCTTCAGAGCCGGTTCTCTGGTGTCGGCCTAGCTCTCCAGTGTCCCAGGTTCAGATATTTGGGCACACCAGGCTCCTTCTGTCTGTCACTGTGCTAAGAGGTTCCTCCGCGCAGCACGGGTCTATCAGGCTGCCGGGCCCTTGTCCTCCCACCTTCCTTAGCTGTGGGGTCTTTTTCAGTCTTTCCCCTTCCCGTCGCTTCCAGGCTGTGAAGTAGGCTTTCTCTCCAGGGGTCTGTGCCTCACAGGATTCTGCGTCTCCAGGGAGCCCGAAACTGTCTGGGAAGTCTCTCTCTGTTCTCTTCTCCAACTCGTTCTAACTTCTGCTGTCCATATATCTTTATTGAGATTTCAAGGGAGGTGGGAGGGGGGATTAGATCCATAAATAAAGAGGGAGGGGAAGCAGGGTAATAAACATTACGAGTAAACAAACCAACAAGTAACATGAACGGTACAAGTCATAAGTACAAATGCAAACTCAACTAACTTCAGACGAACTTCTGCTCCTAGGTTTTGTTTAGGTCACTCCACTCACTTTGTCAGTGTCCTCCTACATTCCCCCCACTGTTCTACACCCGCTGCCCCTTGCCCACCCTAGAGTAGACCTAGGGTCGGTGTTTGTGCAATGTGGTTGTGTTTTGCAACCTTGCTTACCTGGCTGCACTTCCCTCTTGTGGCCTCCTGGTCGCAGGGACACCACATATGTGACAGCCACACAGCCGGAGACACTCTATGTGACAGTCACACAGCCGGACATTCTATGTGACAGTCACACACAGGACACTATGTGACAGTCACACACAGGACACTCTTATATGACAGTCACACACCGGACACTCTGTGTGACAGTCACACACTGGACACTGTATGTTGACAGTCACACACCTGACTCTCTATGTGACAGTCACACACTGGACACTGTATGTTGACAGTCACACACTGGACACTGTATGTTGACAGTCACACACTGGACACTGTATGTTGACAGTCACACACTGGACACTGTATGTTGACAGTCACACACCGGACACTCTATGTGACAGTCACACACTGGACACTGTATGTTGACAGTCACACACTGGACACTGTATGTTGACAGTCACACACTGGACACTGTATGTTGACAGTCACACACTGGACACTGTATGTTGACAGTCACACACCGGACACTCTATGTGACAGTCACACACTGGACACTGTATGTTGACAGTCACACACTGGACACTGTATGTTGACAGTCACACACTGGACACTGTATGTTGACAGTCACACACTGGACACTGTATGTTGACAGTCACACACTGGACACTGTATGTTGACAGTCACACACTGGACACTGTATGTTGACAGTCACACACTGGACACTGTATGTTGACAGTCACACACTGGACACTGTATGTTGACAGTCACACACCGGACACTCTATGTGACAGTCACACACTGGACACTGTATGTTGACAGTCACACACTGGACACTGTATGTTGACAGTCACACACTGGACACTGTATGTTGACAGTCACACACTGGACACTGTATGTTGACAGTCACACACTGGACACTGTATGTTGACAGTCACACACTGGACACTGTATGTTGACAGTCACACACTGGACACTGTATGTTCACAGTCACACAGCCGGACACTGTGACAGTCACACACCTGACACTCTATGTGACATTCACACACTGGACACTGTATGTTCACAGTCACACAGCCGGACACTCTATGTGACAGTCACACACCTGACACTCTATGTGACAGTCACACACTGGACACTGTATGTTCACAGTCACACAGCCGGACACTCTATGTGACAGTCACACACCTGACACTCTATGTGACAGTCACACACTGGACACTGTATGTTGACAGTCACACACACTATGTGACAGCCCGGGCTCTGGGTGAGAGGCAGCGAGGATTTCCTGTTGCCATGGCAACGCCGGCCGCCGCCAGCCTGACCGCCGCCTCTGTCTGGTCATGTGGGTGGAAGCCAGCAAGATGGCGGCCGGGAGCCGGAGGGATGCGGCGTGATTGCGATCATCCCGGGTCCTCCATTCAGAGAGTGAGTGCTCCGGGCCGCGGTACCGGCTCCCTCCTCCTCCTCCTCCATGTTTACCTCCTTTGTGCTCCGCCATCTCCCTCCCCCGGCTGTGTCACCTGGGCTCATGGCTGCTCTGCTGCATTGTAACTTTTATGTCTTGCAGTGATTTCCAGCACAACTTGAAGGCGTCAGATGCAGTGCAGCCCCCTACAGGCCCCGAGCCCCCTGCCCCGGCTGGCCATGGCGCTCACGTTATTTGGTGAGTATTGTCTTCTTCCATCCTTATCTATTGTTTCCTGCAGGCTCTGCCTCTGGGCGTGTGCTCCTCTGTAATGTCTCATCCATGGCCACAGTCCTGATCCTGATCCATGGTGGCCAGGGGGCTGCGGACACTATCGCTCCTCCTGGTGTGGGGTCGTATGATGGGCACATTGATGTGTGCACGATGGCAGTGGAGAGCCATCCATATAAATTGTAGGGCAGTGTATGGTGACAAAATGCGGGATCGCCTGCCAAAGACAGATGTGCGAGCATTGGGTGCAAAAGACAGGGGTGCGAGGATGGAGTGCAAAAGACAGGGGTGCAAGGATTGGGTGCAAAAGACAGGGGCGCGAGGATTGGGTGCAAAAGACAGGGGCGCGAGGATCGGGTGCAAAAGACAGGGGCGCGAGGATCGGGTGCAAAAGACAGGGGCGCGAGGAATGGGTGCAAAAAACAGGGGCGCGAGGAATGGGTGCAAAAGACGGGCGCGAGGAATGGGTGCAAAAGACGGGCGCGAGGATCGGGTGCAAAAGACAGGGGCGCGAGGAATGGGTGCAAAAGACAGGGGCGCGAGGAATGGGTGCAAAAGACAGGGGCGCGAGGATCGGGTGCAAAAGACAGGGGCGCGAGGATCGGGTGTAAAAGACAGGGGCACAGAGGTTTGAGGATTGAGTGTAAAAAGAGAGGGGCGAGGATGGAGTGTAAAAGACAGGGGCGCAAGAATTGGGTGCAAAAGACAGGGGCGCGAGGATTGGGTGCAAAAGACAGGGGCGCGAGGATTGGGTGCAAAAGACAGGGGCGCGAGGAATGGGTGCAAAAGACAGAGGTGTGAGGACGGGTGTAAAAGACGGGCGCGAGGATTGGGTGCAAAAGACAGGGGCGCGAGGATTGGGTGCAAAAGACAAGGGCGCGAGGATCCGGTGTAAAAGACGGGCGCGAGGATTGGGTGCAAAACACAGGGGCGCGAGGATTGGGTGCAAAAGACAAGGGCGCGAGGATCCGGTGTAAAAGACAGGGGCGCGAGGATTGGGTATAAATGACAGGGGTGTGAGGATCGGGTGTAAATAACAGGGGTGCGAGGATTGAGTGTAAAAGACAAGGGCGCGAGGATTGGGTGCAAAAGAGAGGGGCGCGAGGATCCGGTGTAAAAGACAGGGGCGCGAGGATTGGGTATAAATGACGGGTGTGAGGATCGGGTGCAAAAAACAGGTGCAAGTGGAAAAGACAGATGCAAGTGCAAAAGACAGGAGTGTGAAGATTGGGTGCAAAAGACAGACGTGCGAGGAGAGGGCAAATTAAAGGGGTTGTCTGTCCTCAGGATGCTTTATGTAAGTGCAAACCTGTTAATGCTCACTGAGCACTAAAGGAGCAAGTATGAAATTTGCATACTTCCCACCAGATCAGTAATAAACATGGCCAATCTTGCAACTTGTATTGAATGAGACTACACATCTCTTATCAACATGTGACTGCATTTATGTAAATCACACACCCGCCAGCTCCCGGCACCAGAGATTCCTGACAGTGCGCACACTGCCCACTGTTGGGATTCACAAGTCTGTAGTCAAACAGAGTGACCAACGCCTAGACAACTGCTTTATGTGCACAAGTTGAGTATTCAGTTGCAGAAATTTATGCATCTCTTGGAGGAAACTTTTATCTCCATCACAAAGTAGTGTGGCAGGTCAGATGCCCGACTGGTGCTCCATTCATACCCTTTGAGGCTGTTAAAAGTGCAGCGTTCGCAGCCTAGTCAGGAATGAATGGAGTAGTAGTTGGAAAGGTGTACTGCCTCTTAATTCTAAGGCTGGAGTTAAACTGGGTTAGATTCTCATGCGATTCTCTCAGTCATCACCCGGCACGGCCGCCATCTCTCTGGAAAGGAGTGTGCAGCTGCATGTACTGTATTTCTATTTGGCTGCATGCTCCCTACGGAGAGCCGACAGCTATCCTGGGTGATGCATGCAAGACTCGCACCCAGTGTGACTTCAGCCTTACTGTGATAAAAGTGCCTGTTCTGCCAATTGTTCCAGTAATTGGACCTCACTGATCAGCAAGTTATCTTCTATCTTGTTGATAGGGAATGACTTGAGAAATAAGAAAATAGGAAGGTAAAAGTACAAAAGCTTTACCTTATAGGCCAAAATACAACCATGGCTTGTCATTATGGCCTAAATGTACCTATAGGTGGTCATGCACAGGCTAGGCTTAGCTCCCTCTCTTTAAACAGACTGCACGCATGCCCAGCTGATTGTACATGTGTATAACGGTACCGTCACACGCGGCAATATTGCTTGCAATTTCATTGGCAATTTGCTGGTTGCAGTGAAATCATGGACACATTGTTCTATTTTGTTGTTGTGTACAAATGGAACAATGTGTCCATGATTTCACTGCAACCAGCAAATTGGCAGTTAAATTGCAAGCAATATTGCGCGTGTAACGGTACCTTAAGGGTACCTTTACATGTCACAACATTGCATGCAATTTCACTTGCAACTTACTGGTTGTTGTGAAATCATGGACACATTGTTCCATTTGTACACGACAACAAAATAGAACAATGTGTCCATGATTTCACTGCAACCAGTAAGTTGCAAGTGAAATTGCATGCAATGTTGCGACGTGTAAAGGTACCCTAAGTGGGTTTTCCACTTTAAGGACATTGGACCCCACACTTTCTTTTATATCTAAAAACAGCAAATAGATCAGGTAGTCACACTCCCCAGGTTCAGCACTGGCTCCACAACGTTACTTGGATCTCAGGTGTTTTGGCTGCAGCGCTGACATCACTTCTGCAGGCAGTTGGTGAGCTCAATGACTCTGACAATGTAGACTGCCGCATAGGTCAGTGATTGACTGAAGCGGTGATTTGCATTGTCAACATGTTTCCGCCGCAGCCAGAAGGCACAGGACCCAGGGAGGCTGAGAACTTGCTCTGTTTGTTTTATAATGGCCTTGAAGGGTTCACTTTCCTTAAGGTACCTTTACACGCCGCTACAGGATGGTGGAAACAACCGGGTGCTTCACGTGCACGAGCACGCACAAACGGTTGAAAACGGTACCCGCACCACCTTTACACGCCGCAACAAGGTGCGCTGCGGTAGGTTACATCTATCTCTGGATACACCACCGGGTGCCACAAGTTACCTTCTGTAGCTCACCTTACCTCATTTACACGCCGCTATAACAAGGTAATATGGGCGGAACAAAGGCAGCAGGGACAACACATAGGCGTGCCAGAATTGTGGATTGCGAGAATTCCGTACGCTGATAGGACAAAGCAATAACATCATGATTGGGTAGCCAGCACAGGAGGCTGACTAATACATGACGCTCGAGCAATTGTGTAGTGTGACTGGTCAGCTCCTTAAATATGCCGCCCTATGCAGCGTCTACCAATCGTAACGCAGGAGCTTCCACCAATGATCGCTGATGGGGCGCGGTATCCCGGAGCCTGTGTCACGCCCCAGGTAGATAGCAAGGTGTCGAAACAACCCTCCTGTTCCTTATTTACACGCCGTTACAGGCCGTAATCATCACCTTGAAATCAACCTGTTATTGAGCTCTGCTCTGAAACAGGTGCCTCAAGTGACGGGTGGAAACAGCCGTCTTTACACGCCGATACCTCGGGTTGATTTGGCGGTGCAAGATACATTTCTCTAATCTACCCGGTTGTTTCCACCATCCTGTAGCGGCGTGTAAAGGTACAATTAGAGTGCTAAACTCCTTTAAAGGCCGCTTTACACGTTGCAATATCGTTCCGATATTGCATACGATTTCACGGGAGCGCGCACGTTTTTGGTACTTGCCCAAGATCGCATAGTAGATGTCACACAGGGAGATATCGGCAGGCAACACAACTACGATGTCGTACGCCCCTTTTTCACACTGTGTCTGAGCAACTCAGGGAATGACAAATTAACATTGGAGTCAATAAGGGAAGTTGCGCTCCAAATCGTAGTTGCGCTGTCACACAGCACGATCCTGCCAGATTGACTAGCCAATATTGCACGGTTGAACAGCATGCACAATCCAAAAACAATATCGTAGTTGCATCGTTTTTGAGTCGTGTTGCCCATTTACACGACACAACGCACGAACTATATCAACTGCAACGCCCGTACCACGTGACTTTTTATCGTAGTTGCATTGCAATATCGTGACGTGTAAAGCGGCCTTAAGACAAAGCGTATCAACAGTTTGGTTAACTGGAGAAATAGTTGGTGCTGATTTCACTTGGTCATATTTCAATTGCCTTTTAGTGCCTGTATTGCAGTCATAGCATCGGAGCTGCTACTAATCCATGAGACCAGCCGTATAGTCAGCGTTACTTAGGCGACATGTTGATAGTGAGCATTAAGGTACCGTCACACGCGGCAATATTGCTTGCAGTTTGCTGGTTGCAGTGAAATCATAGACACATTGTTCCATTTGTACACAGCAACAAAATAGAACAATGTGTCCATGATTTCACTGCAACCAGCAAATTGCCAATGAAATTGCAAGCAATATTGCCGCGTGTGACAGTACCTTTATGGTAAATGATCCCTTGCCAATGGCTTCACGTATCATTAGAGTGAAATGTATAAATGTCTGGCTTTGTTTGTTGCATTTGATTTACATCTGAATCGGGCTAATTGAAGATCCATTTTGTGCCCCCATTATATGACGCCCATATTATACCTAATAGACTGTCCACTTTATGGAGTAAATGCACTTACTACAAGTGTAATTTAAGAAGGGAACACTATCTGTTTAGACTTTTGCTGTGATGAATGGGTTTCCATTTAGGGGTTAGAGATCAATGCACTGGCAGATGTCAGAGGAGAGGAAATAAAGAATATTTCATGGGCTGTTCTCCGGAGCTCATGATTTCAACAAATGCTGTGATAAGGGACTTATTACAGAGAATTTCACTGGAAATATTCAGTTTGGTGTCTATAGTAGTCTTGGTGATTACATATGATCCTTAAGGCCGCTTCACACGCTAGGATATCGTTAACGGTGTCCTTGAAACGTCACAGATTTGTGAACGTTCCAACGATATCGTTTGTGCATCGTTGCGTGTAAACGAACAATGTAGGATGGAAAAATCGTTGGATCGTTCATCCAAAAAATGAGATCCGGACCTCAAATCTATCGTTCGTCGTCCAATTAACGCTGCTTGAAGAAGCCACATCGTTCAGTGTGACACCTTTATGAACAATGTCGTTCAAAAATCTCCTATTCCTGCCGCTTTAAAAGATCGTTCAGTCCTTGCTCTCCTATTTAACTGGTGCGTTGCCGAATGGGATATCGTTAACGATATCCTTGTGTGTGACAACGCACTAACGATGTCGGAACGATCACTGTCACGTGATCGTTTTAAGGATATTGTTAACAATGTTCTAGCGTGTGAAGCGGCCTTTAAAGCTCCCATGATAGTTGTCACAATTTTTTTATTTAATAACGAAATAGCCTTTTTTATAGTAGTGCATGCACTACTCCTGTATTGATCATAATGAGGTAGGCTTCTAATTCATAGGTCTTAAATAGTGATGAGCGAGCACTAACCTGATCTCTTAAGGTACTCTTAACAAGTAGTTAGATGCTCGGACGGGCTCGACTCGATTCCTGAATCATTTGGAAGTCAATAAGGAACTCGAGTATCTTTCTGGAAGATCTTCCGGGAAAATGCTTGCATTTCCCATTGACTTTCATATTACTCGGTTAACGAGTCGGGCCCGTCTCAGGGACTGACTACTAGTACCGAGCATACTTATCACTAATCTTAAACTTGCTCTAAACCCTTGTTGGAGTTGTTCGGGCGGCCACATGGTTGTCCCCTAATTTATCTAAAAAAAAAATTGAAAACCTTAATACAGGTGCATCTCATTTAATTATAATATCATCAAAAAGTAAATTTTTTTGGTAATTACAAACAGAGTGATCTATTTCAAGTATTTTTTTCTGTTAATGTTGATAATTATGGCTTAAATCCAATGAAAAGCCAAAGGGCATTATCTCAGAAGTAGGGAGGATGAAGGGTTAGAAACCATGCTGCCGTAATCCACCAGATATCAAAGAGCGAATATATTATTGATTTTTTTAGTCAACGTGTTTTTGGCCTCCCTGAAACATGGCAGTATGGCTGGCTTCACATTAGCGTTCCCCTCCGCAGTGTTCTGTGGAGGGATCTGCAATGTGTGCGCAGCGGCCGCCAGCTCCTATCTTTATAATGGGAGCGCACGGTGCTGCGCTTGACAGTTCATGACCGTGCGCACCCATTCACTCCTATATGTGATCTGTGCGCAGGCGGATGCCTGCGTACAGATCACACACTCTCGTCCGCACCAGGGACGCGACATGTTGCATCCCTGGTGCGGGCGCGAGTGTGTGATTTGTGTGCAGGCATCCGCCTGCGCACAGATCACATATACTAGTGAATGGGTGCGCACGGCGGTCTGCAAGCATCTGCAGACACTGTGCGCTCCATTATAAGGATAGGGGCTGCGGTCTGCTTGCAGATGCCTCTGCAGAACGCTGCGGAGGCATCTGCAAATGTGAAGGCAGCCTATGACATTGATTTGTCCTGAGGAAGGGGCCAGGAAGCCCTGCAACAGGCGTGATATGCTTTTATGGCGGGTTTACACGTCGCGATATCGCAGTACAATTTCAATGAAAAGTCACGTGATTCGATCGTTGGACCCGATATCGTTCCTGCGTTGTATGGTGTGAATGTCCAATACGATGCAGGAACGATGTCAATGCGATATCGGGGATCGAATGAGCGTGCTATTCAATGCCCCGATATTGAAGGGAGATTGGAGCAGATCGTGCTGTGTAAACGCCCAATTACGATGCGATTTGAAACGTCACCCATTCACTCCCATGTTAACTATGCGATCCTGGGTTGGGAGGCGGAGACATCGCACGGACGTTGTATTTCGATATCGCAGCATGTAAACAGTCAATGCGATGCGGGTGAAACGTGCACTAATTGCGCGCTCCCGCGCCATTGAGTTGCGATATCGAAACGATATCGTGGCGTGTAAACCCACCATTAAAGTGGTTGTGACTCTCACAATCACACAAGTTAAAGCCTCTGATATCAATTTAGGTCATATTTTATCTCTTAGACCTTTCATCCACCCTTCTTTAATTTTCAGAGATAATGACCTGTGGGCTTTTATTGGCTGCAAGTCATAATCATCAACATTTACATAAATAATCACTTGAAATGGATCCCTCTTTTTTTAATAACGCTATATAATATATGTGTTTCACCTTATATATTGAATTACCAAAATAAATTAACTTTTTGATGATATTCTAATTCATTGAGATGCATCTGTATGTTAAATAGAAGAGAAGAGCTGTTGGTTACTGTGTAAACCCCAAAAATGTCTTAGTAACTGCACGTACCATATTTCCATAGTTTCATTGACTTATTTGGAGACTGACTAATTATCTGTTGTTAATATTCCCAACCAAGTACCATCTTGCGATAAAAAAACCCTTCTTTAAATCTAGCCTGTGAGCACAAAACGACTGTTCAAGACACGCTCGGTGCACCCTTGGTGTGCCCAAACGGTTCAGTTCACCTTCTCTACTTTTCTGTCTTATCTCTGATCTTCTGTGGCTCCTGTAAAACCAGAGCTGTTAATCAAGGAAAAGTAGGGTAGAGATGGATGAAAAACAAGTGGATTGGACTGGTGTCTTGTATCTCTAGTTTAGATAAAACCTAGCAGCTAAGATAGAGCGGGAGGAATTTGGGGCTTATAGGCGATGGCCATTTTGCACAGCTTTGTGCTTTGTCTGTGCTATGGGCATCTGATATCGTAATCCTGGAAAAATCCCTTGTAAGTCACATTCACATGTTGGGTATTTGGTGAGTTTTTTACCTCAGGATTTGTAGCCAAAACCAGGAGTGGGTGATAAATCCAGAAGTGGTGACGTGTTTCTATTATACTTTAATTCTGATTGCTCGTGTCCTGATTTTGGCTACAAATACTGAGGTAAAAAAGTCACCATATACTCAAAATTGGCTCACTGCTTTAGGCCTCGTGCTCACCTTGAGTATTTGGTGAGTTTTTTACCTCAGAATTTGTAAGACAAAACCAGGAGTGGGTGATAAATACAGAAGTGGTGACGTGTTTCTATTATACTTTTCCTCTGATTGTTCCACTCCTGGTTTTGTCTTACAAATACTGAGGTAAAAAACTCACCAAATACTTAGCGCATGTATATGGTCTTAGGCCCCTTTCACATCAGCGTTATTTTTAAATCGCGGCAGATGCGGTGAAAAAACTGCATCTGCCGCGATTAACGCATAACCGCGACACCTGCGGCACAGTTGCGGCAAGCCCCATGCAATGTCTATGGGGCTTGTGGTAAGGGTGCGGCAGGTGCGGTATCGGCACTTGCGGCCACAAAAAAAACCGCGGCTGACCGCGTTTTTTTTCGCAGCCGCACCTGCCGCAAGTGCCGAAACCGCACCTGCCGCACACTTACCGCAAGCCCCATAGACATTGCATGGGGCTTGCCGCAACTGTGCCGCAGGTGTCGCGGTTATGCGTTAATCCTGGCAGATGCGTTTTTTCACCGCATCTGCCGCGATTTAAAAATAACGCTGATGTGAAAGGGGCCTAAGTATATCCTCTCATGCCTGTAAATATCACCTGACTGTGCAAATATAGCCATTTATGATTTAGTATTTAATATTTTACAATACAATATATAGATGCATGGTTAGAGGAATTGGAAAAATATTACCTGTGTGATTCAAGAGTTAGGACTTGCACTTAATTTAAAGTGAATTTTTCTTTTCTGGTGCATGTATTATCCATTTAGAGCCATTTGCAAAATGTCCAGTGCACAGATGTCCCCAGTTGTGGTGTAGCTAAGCCGGATCTCTGTCCAGATACGACGCATAGAAGTCAATGGATCCGCAGTGTCCTCCACATGACAGCGCAGGAGAACGCTGCGGATCTCATTGAAATATCTCCCGGTGGCTGCCGGTGATCACCGGCGGCCACCGGTAGATCTGCTAAAGTCGCCGCTGCTCTCCCGCCGGTGTCAGCGGGGAGAAACAGCTGATCTGACAGCTGTTTAAATCTCCCGCGCTGACACCGAATAGGTGATGTCGGCGCGGGAGATTTGAAGCAGGGATCAGCTGTTTCATATCTCCCGCGCTGATATCACCCTATTCGGTGTCGGCGCAGGATATTTAAACAGCTGTCAGATCAGCTGTATCTTCAAATCTCCCGCACTGACACTGGCGGGAGATCAGCTGTGCCAGGAGGAGGAGACCGCTGCCGCTGATCTCCTCCTCCCGGCCGCCCCCAGAGGCAGCTGATTGGCTGCCCGGGGTGCATATTAATGTGAACGCATGCGGAGATTCTCCGCTGCGTTGACATTAATATGGCTGTGTTTGCACTGCGTTTGCGTCTGCATGACATACGCATGCAGACACAAACGCCACTGTGAAACCAGCCTTATTGACTTTGCTAGCATAAGGATTTGCAAGGAGTTTTGTAACTAAACTCACCAAAAAAACGCATAAATTAACGCACTGTGCTCATAGGGCCATAATCTTAAGGAGGCCTGCTGTATATTACTGTTGACTTGTATATATTTAATAATAATAATAATAATAATAATAATAAATTATTATTATTAATAATAAATTAACTTGCATAGAGGAAAAACATGTGGCCTTCAGTTAGGCAGAGGTCATTGGACCAGGTTATTTGTCGGTGATTTATCTATTCACACTGTGCTTTTTTCTGTGTGCTTTACCTTAGCCCATTTTATCATGTGGGCTATGGGAAAAGCACGCAAAAATAAGCGCAAAGAATTGACATGTCTATTCTTTTTACGCATGCGCTTTTGCAGTGAAAGCGCATGCGTAAAAATACGCGCAAAAGCGCAATATGTGAATGCATTTCAGTAAAACCCAAAGCTTTTGCTGGGCTGCGTATCCAAAATTGCGTTTCACTGCATTTACGCTCGCTTAAAAAAGTGCAGGAAAACGCAGTAAATATGCACCGTGTGGACGTAGCCTTACATCTACCCATCTCCTCTCTGAGCAGCTTCCTCCTGTTTCTCAAGGTCTTTTTAGATTTATCTAATTAATTGGATATTTCTTATTGACAGTTTCTAGAATCCATCTTCATCCTCATCTTTTTTCCATCTCTGGCTATGAGGAGTTGGTTTTCGGCCCCTTCCTTAGTGTTTCCTTTTCTGCTCTCTGCTCACACAAGGAGGGAAGGGTGAGTGAAAGTTTTCAGGTCGTATTGAATTGACAGGAAAGGAAATGCTGAGCCAAGCTGAATCTAACAAACCCGAGCAGAAGGTAATAGGTTATATAATCTAGTGGTAAATCAGATTGTTTCCTCTAGTTTCCGCTCTGCAGGGACCGGTGAGTTTTTTTTTCTTTGTTGGCCCTGATTATTTTGTATATTAGGAAATGGCATAAACAGCCGTTCCCGGTATTCCTGTATTATCGGTGATCCTCCCTTTACAATTAGGGAAAGTCTAAGGCTATTTGCACATCTAGCAGATTGTTTTTGCACCAAATCTGCATCTCCTGGCAGCAAAAACGCTGCAGAAAAAACGTTGTATTTTTAACATTTTAGGTGCGAGTTTATTGTGCCTTTTTTCAGAATTCTCATTGACTTTGCTGGCATGCATTGTCACTTGCAGATTTTATATAATCTGCAACAAAAAAACACACAAACAATGCTAGGTGGGCACACAGCCTAAGGCTGTGTGCTCACGGTCCTGAGGAGCCGCATCCAACACGCAGCTCCTCCGGACCGGAGTAAAGCTGCGGGTGGCTGCACGGAGACTGGCCTGTACTCACCGTATGCTGCAGGTGCAGGGCGGCTTCTCCCTGCAGTCTCACTGTTGCAGCCGCTTCTGACTCTGCAGGAGGAGCAGACTGGCAGCAACCCGCACCGCAGCTCCAAACACGCGGTGGTCGGGTTAAGCATAGTGAGGACGGGATTTCTTGAAATCCCATCCACTATGCTTGTACAGTACTACGCAGCGTGTTGGACGTAGCGGCAAGACGCTGCATCGAAAACGCTGCGTATACTGATCGTGTGCACGCACCCTTAGTCTTGAAGCTCTGCTACTTTTTAAGGTGTTTGATTCTTTTTTTGTTTTGTTACTTTTTTAAGTTTTACACATGACTGCAATGTAGTAACAATACCCCCCCAAAAAACAAAATACTAGCATTTATTTTTCATGTCCCAGTCGGTCACCACTGCATGGTCATCATGTGACCTCTGCAGCTAATCAGGAAGCAGCAGAGACATGGCCAGAGGAGTGTCAGGGATTCAGTGTGTGCTACTTCTAATTTTTTTATTTATTCATTTATTTTATTAATGCGCCCCTCCAGCGTTTTTTGTTTTTTTTTATTGTCAATGCTGGAGTGGCGCTTTAAATCTAAGCCTTCTGTCATATACTCATGTTTCAACAGTTTTAACTTTTTGGGGGTTTCTGGTCCCAATGGGCCATCTTGTGCCCATAACTTCTGACTGTCTGGAAATCAGAAGTTACGTCCCAAGCACTCAGTACAAGTCTGTGAGAGCCATAACGAGGCTATTGGGTTGTTCTGCTCAGAAAACCTTTATTAGGACACGGATGTCTTCTTAGCCTCCCTCTGAATGAGTCCCGCTGTATGAGTCCCGCTGTATGAGTCCCTCTGAATGAGTCCCTCTGTATGAGTCCCTCTGTATGAGTCCCTCTGTATGAGTCCCTCTGTATGAGTCCCTCTGTATGAGTCCCTCTGTATGAGTCCCTCTGTATGAGTCCCTCTGTATGAGTCCCTCTGTATGAGTCCCTCTGTATGAGTCCCTCTGTATGAGTCCCGCTGTATGAGTCCCGCTGTATGAGTCCCGCTGTATGAGTCCCGCTGTATGAGTCCCGCTGTATGAGTCCCGCTGTATGAGTCCCGCTGTATGAGTCCCGCTGTATGAGTCCCGCTGTATGAGTCCCGCTGTATGAGTCCCGCTGTATGAGTCCCGCGCGTGACAATGACTTTCTGTAATGAAATGTCCTGTCCACTGACTGACAGCGGGCCGACCTGACTTTAAACACAAAACTAACAAAAAACTGGTTGCCACAATGACGTGCTCCCTGTGAAGAAATGACAGAAAATGCTGTCATTTTTTTTGTCTGAGGGGATAATTCTGATAATGATGGCTTATTACGTTGAACACAGCAGCCGTGTAGTAATATATTTAAGGTGACAGTCACCCAGAACATGCAAGCTCCATAACATACACTTGGGGTGGTGATGGGGGGGTTGCAGTAGTGCCCCCCCGTTTCACCAGTAGTTGCAGCCTTGAGTAGATGGTTGCGCTCTTTACCGGAGGGTTGTAAAAGATCAGTTATTGCAGCGTTCTGCTGTCTGTGGATTAATCAATGGCTGCTCCCGTTCTGCATTCATGAGGTCTTTGTGCCTTTTTACCCTGTAATGTGCCTGATGTTTGGGCTGTTTCTTGCTGTAGATGGTCGGATTTTGTGGTGTAGCCCAGTTAGTTGTGTTAATCTCATTTCGTGCTTAGATCTTCCTGTGACCAGAGTTAATTAGAGAACGATCTTATGAGGTCACTGACATAGAGACGTTGTGGTCTGTATTTCACTTAGTGGACGGCGGCCAAAAGCTGAAGCATGTTGTCTGCATTTATCTTCTCATGGATAATAATTATATTTCTAGAATTTTTTTTTTAAATCTTCTCTGAAGTCATTCTCTATAAATGTGTGATGTGATGGTCGCTTCCTGCACCAATATTATACTTTAAAATCTATCTCCTTCCTCCTCCCGCTTGTACATTTTGCTGCTTACCTATCCTTACTACCTGTAAAGTGGTCATTCAGTTTCATTAAGAAGTATAATGTGGTAAATCTATGATCTACGTTATTAAAAGGAACATTTTTCGTATATCCATAGGACTCACTGCCTAATTATGGAAAACAAGGCCCCATCAGACACAGCTAGGAATGGAGAGGTGGCTGCACTATTTGTGTCCTTCTTTAAAGAGGTTTTTCCACAAAGTTCACTTTAATCAATAGATCTTGGCATAATAATGATTTCCACAATTGGAATTGATTAAAAAAATGTTCCTGTGCTGAAATAATCTTATGTGTCCTGCTATGTATTGTGTAATGGCTGTGTCTGACCGTACAGGGACATGGTCTGATCATACCACATCTCCTGTGCTGAGATAATCTTATACAGTGCCTACAAGTAGTCTTCAACCCCCTGCAGATTTAGCTGGTTGACACATGCGGAATTAACTTGGCATTGTGACATTTGGACTGTAGATCAGCCTGGAAGTGGGAAATGCACTGCAGCCAAAAAGATTTTTTTAATTTTTTTTTTTTTTTTTTTTTTTTTAAAGCGTTAAAAATTAATTCAGAGGGTCATTTATTATTCAACCCCTCAAACCACCAGCATTCTGTTTGGTCCCCTGAAGTATTAAGAAATAGTTCAGGCACAAAGAACAATGAGCTTCACATGTGTGGATTAATTATCTCTTTTGCCAGCCTTTTCTGACTATTTAAGACCCTCCCCAAACTTGTGAGCAGCACTCATACATGGTCAACATTGGAAAGACAAAGGAGCATTCCAAGGCCATCAGAGACAAGATCGTGGAGGGTCACAAGGCTGGCAAGGGGTACAAAACCCTTTCCAAGGAGTTGGGCCTACCTGTCTCCACTGTTGGGAGCATCATCCGGAAGTGGAAGACTTATGGAACTACTGTTAGCCTTCCACGGCCTGGACAGCCTTTGAAAGTTTCCTCCCGTGCCGAGGCCAGGCTTGTCCGAAGAGTCAAGGCTAACCCAAGGACAACAAGGAAGGAGCTCCGGGAAGATCTCATGGCAGTGGGGACATTGGTTTCAGTCAATACCATAAGTAACGTACTCCACCGCAATGGTCTCCGTTCCAGACGAGCCCGTAAGGTACCTTTACTTTCAAAGCGTCATGTCAAGGCTCGTCTACAGTTTGCTCATGATCACTTGGAGGACTCTGAGACAGACTGGTTCAAGGTTCTATGGTCTGATGAGACCAAGATCGAGACTGGATGGCACTGCATACGACCCCAAGAATACCATCCCTACAGTCAAGCATGGTGGTGGCAGCATCATGCTGTGGGGCTGTTTCTCAGCCAAGGGGCCTGGCCATCTGGTCCGCATCCATGGGAAGATGGATAGCACGGCCTACCTGGAGATTTTGTCCAAGAACCTCCGCTCCTCCATCAAGGATCTTAAGATGGGTCGTAATTTCATCTTCCAACAAGACAACGACCCAAAGCACACAGCCAAGAAAACCAAGGCCTGGTTCAAGAGGGAAAAAATCAAGGTGATGGAGTGGCCTAGTCAGTATCCTGACCTTAACCCAATTGAAAACTTGTGGAAGGAGCTCAAGATTAAAGTCCACATGAGACACCCAAAGAACCTAGATAACTTGGAGAAGATCTGCATGGAGGAGTGGGCCAAGATAACTCCAGAGACCTGTGTCGGCCTGATCAGGTCTTATAAAAGACGATTATTAGCTGTAATTGCAAACAAGGGTTATTCCACAAAATATTAAACCTAGGGGTTGAATAATAATTGACCCACACTTTTATGTTTAAAATTTATTAAAAATCAACTGAGCAACATAACTTTTTGGTTTGTAAGATTTATGCTTCTGTTAATAAATCCTACTCTCGTTTGCAGTTTGAAGGCTCTAACTTATTTGCATCTTATCAAACCACCTAAATCTGCAGGGGGTTGAATACTACTTGTAGGCACTGTATATGTGTCCCTGCTATGTACTGTGTAATGGATGTGTCTGACCGTACAGGGACATGGTCTGAGCATACCACATCTCCTGTGCTGAGATAATCTTATATATGTGTCCCTGCTATGTACTGTGTAATTGATGTGTCTGATTGTACAGGGTCACAGGGACATGGTCTGATCATACTACACCTCTTGTGCTGAGATAATCTTATATATGTGTCCCTGCTATGTACTGTGTAATGGATGTGTCTGACCGTACAGGGACATGGTCTGATCATACCACATTTTTTTTTTAAGCACATCCAATTGTGGAAATTATTATTATTCCAAGATCTATTGATTAAAATGAAATTTAAAAACTTCTTTCTATAACATTTTTTTCTCTAGTCACCTTCCACGACAGCATAGGAGGTAGCCTCGCCACGCCCTAATGGGGACAGGAACACAAGAGAGGTTAAAAGGCCCCTCCCACCTCCCATGAGCCAGTGTTTTTCCTGTCCCCATGGGGCATGGAGAGGTTTCCCTGTGCTGTGGGGTCGGCGACTGCAGCATACCTGAGGGTTTAGCCGGGCAGCGTTGGTCGGGGCTCCGGTCTCCTCCTCCGGCTGCTCCTACCGCGCGTTTTCGCGGTAGGACCGTGCCCTGGTCCTCCGGATCCTCCTTGGAGGTGATGCGGGCCTTGGGCGCCCCGCCGGCGGCCTCTTGGTGCTCCCTGACCCGCCGGCTTCCCCCTGCGCGCTCGCTGTCGCGCCGGCCGGATGTGACGTCACGCGCGTCACTTCCGGGTCACGTGCTTCCCCGGGGGAGTGGCGCTTCCGGTTCCGGCGGTCGGAATCCGGAGGGACAGCGTGCAGGGCGCGCCTCTGCTACTACTGCACGCCGGCCTGGGACCCGGCGTGGGGGGAAGGGGCACACTATTGGAGCGGTGGGGCAGGCTTACATCATATAAGCTGCCCTGAAAACGTCAGTAAAGGTGAGCTGTACTATTGTCAGGATGGCTGATCTTGCTGCTGAGACCAGCTCTACCCCAGCCACAGTGAGTCTGTGCCGAGGGGGGGTCCATGTGCCTGTTTTCAGGCAGATTCTTATGGCGCCCTCTCTATTTTTTTATAGGGAGAGAAGCCAGCTGTTAAAAAGCCCGGTGGGAAGCGATGCCCTGTTTGTAATAAGAAGTTTTCTTCCCCCTGGGACAAGAAACTCTGCCAGGAGTGTACAGATCATATTATTCGGGCCGAACACCCCTCTTTAGTGGAGGAATTACGCTCCATGGTGAAACAGGAGATCCAGGCGTCTTTGGCTTCCCTGACTCCGGCTGCTCCCACCCCGGTCTCAGGTCCTCCGTCTCCAAAGAAACGGAAACGGCAGCAGGACCTGTCTGACTCTGACGCCCAGTTAGACTCAGACTCGGATAATTGGGATGATGGTTCTTCCCCCATGGCCTCTGACCCTAGCAGATTCCTGTTCTCTTCAGAGGATTTGGCGGGGCTCATTAGTGCTGTCCGTAGCACTATGGGTCTGGAGGAGGAACCGGTCCTCCACTCTGTCCAGGATGCTATGTTTGCTGGGCTTCGTCCGGTCAAACCGGTGGGATTTCCTGTCCATCCCAACATTCAGGATCTCATTGTTCAGGAGTGGGAATTTCCTGAAAAAAGGGTTAAAGGTACCCTGAAAAACAGGTTTCCCCTGGAGGACACCCCATTTTCTTGGGATGTCCCCAAGGTGGATGTCCAGGTCACTCGGGTGGCTAAAAAGACCTCGCTCCCCTTCGAGGATACGTCCCAGCTGAGAGATCAGATGGATAGAAAGATTGAGGGGCTGATGAAGCGCTCGTGGGAGGCATCAACATCTACCTTGCAGGCGAATGTTGCTTCCACCTGCGTTTCCAGGTCAATCCTCAGATGGTTGGATCAGCTTGAGTGTCATATCTCCCAAGGTACTCCGAGGGAGGAGATTTTGGAATCCTTGCCTTTGTTAAAAAAGGCGACTGGATTTCTGGCTGACGCCTCTGCTGAATCAGTGCGCATGGCCGCCCGTACGTCCGTCCTTTCCAACTCGGCACGGCGTGCACTCTGGTTAAAGATGTGGACAGGGGATTCCACATCTAAGACGCGCCTTTGTTCCATTCCCTTTAAGGGGGATTTGGTTTTTGGGCCTGCGCTGGATGACATCCTGGCCAAAGCCTCAGATAAGAAGGCTCTCCCTGAACAACGTACAGCGAAAAAGTCGTTTTTTCGTCCCCAGGTGCCTCAGGCCTCCCAGCCCAGAGGTAAGGGGAAGGGGGGTCGTTGGTCCTACCCGAAGGGTAGAGGGAGGAACATCTTTGTCCCCCCCCAACAGCGTCCTCCACAGGACAAACAGTGACTCGGTGCAGGTAGGGGAAGACTCTCCGCTTTTCTTCCCATCTGGCGAGGCATTACCAACTGCCAGTGGGTGCTCAACATCTTAGCGGAGGGTCTCTTAATCGAGTTTGTGTCTCCTCCCCTCCGGTTCTTCGAGTCACTACCCTGCCCTCAAGGGGATCTCAGGATCTCCTGTTTTCCAACCTGCTGGAACTCCTGGCTTCCAACGTCATTTCCAGAGTTCCGGAGTCGGAACGCGGCAGTGGACATTACTCCCGGCTCTTCATGGTGAAGAAGCCGTCAGGGGCGGCCCGGATTATAATAAACCTGAAGCAGCTCAACCAATATGTCCGCTACCGCAGATTCAAAATGGAATCGGTCAGGTCTGTGATCCCCTTGATAGGGCCCCACTTCCAGATGGCCACAATCGATTTGAAGGACGCGTATTTTCATGTGCCGATTCATCCTCGGCACAGGAAATACCTGCGGTTTGCGGTGTCTTGCCGGGGGGAGATCCACCACTTCCAGTTCGACGTTTTGCCTTTCGGCATCTCCTCTGCTCCCCGGATTTTTACGAAAATCATGGGGGAGGTGGTGGCCTTCCTCAGGTTACAGGACATCTGTCTGATTCCATACTTGGACGATCTTCTTCTGATCGCGCCTTCAGAGGAGATCCTCCGGTCGGACGTGGACAGGGTGTTGGGCATTCTTCGGTCATTGGGGTGGCTCCCCAACCTGTTGAAGTCTCAACTTACCCCCGCCTCGGTCAGGAGATTCCTGGGGGTGCTTCTGGACTCGGACAAACAGGTGACTTTTTTGCTGGAAGATCACAAAACGTCCCTTGTGTCACGTATATCTTCCCTGAGAGCTCATTGGTCCCCCACGCTCCGGGAAGCCATGTCAGTCCTGGGGTCTATGACGGCTTGCATCCCTTCAGTAATGTGGGCTCAGGCACATTCCAGGTGCCTTCAGGACCACATTCTGGGGCATTGGAATCGCCTCCCCTCCTCCCTCAACAAGAAAATTTGCTTGTCAGGGAGGGTGGTATCCTCCCTCCGGTGGTGGTTGGCCCCGGCGAATCTGGCCATCGGAGTCTCTTGGTCTCGGACTCCTCTGGTTACGGTGACGACGGATGCCAGCCAGCGGGGCTGGGGGGCGGTGGTATCGGGGTCCCCGTTTCAAGGTATCTGGGGTCCTCAGATAAGCTCTCGCTCCTCCAACTTCCGCGAACTCAAAGCGGTAGAGGAGGCTCTTCTGGCGGCACAAGATTTGGTCCGGGGGTCACATGTGTTGGTGTATTCGGACAATGTGACAACTGTGGCCCATCTTCGTCATCAGGGCAGCACCCGGTTTCGCGACCTAAAGGTGATCTCCAGCCGCATCTTCCTCTGGGCCGAGAGGTCTCTCCTGTCTCTCTCGGCGGTCCATCTCAAGGGGGACTTGAACTCTCAGGCGGATTATTTAAGCCGCAGAGATCTCCATCCAGGGGAGTGGAGCCTAGACCAGGCGTTTTTTTTGCAGCCTGGTGGTGCGCTGGGGAGCTCCGGAGGTGCATTTATTCGCCTCCAGGCTCAATTGCAAAGTGGGAACATTCTTCTCCCTCAACCCCAGGGACGGAGCAGTTGGGGTGGATGCCTTCTCCCACGCTTGGGCGTTTCATCTAGCCTACGCGTTCCCTCCGCTCCCTCTGCTAGCCAGGGTTCTGCGGAAGATCAGGGACGAGCGGGTCCCGACTATCTTAATTGCCCCGGTCTGGCCAAAGTGAAGCTGGTTCAACCTGATCAGGTCTCTCCGGGTGGACGGTCCTGTGTATCTGGGGGGGGACCCAAGCCTCCTCTCACAGGGTCCGTTCTTCCATCCAGCTCCGCAGCGTCTCAGCTTGGCTGCCTGGCTTCTGAGGCCCGAGTGCTGAAGGCCCAGGGCCTTTCCGAGAAAGTTATCGCAACCTTGCAGGATTGCCGTAAGCCAGTCACTAATTCCATCTACAATAAGATTTGGAAAAAGTTCTCCTCCTGGTGTGGGGTCCGGGGTCCGGATCCCTTTGCTCCAAATGTTTCTCAGATTCTGGACTTCTTACAGCAGGGGTTGGATCTGGGTCTTAAACCTAGCACCCTTAAAGTCCAGGTGGCTGCCTTGAGTTCTGTGTTTGCTGTGAGACTGGCTGATCATCGTTGGATCAAACGTTTCATGGTGGCGGCTTCCAGACGGTGTCCCTGTCGGAGGAGTGTCTTCCCCTCCTGGGATCTGAATATTGTGCTGACAGGCCTGACTCGTTCTCCTTATGAGCCCCTGACGGATTGCTCCATGAGGTCCTTGTCTCATAAGCTCGCTTTTCTGGTGGCTATTACGTCAGCCAGGAGAATTGGTGAACTTCAGGCCTTGTCCATACGTGAGCCCTATCTGACGGTGCGGGATGACAGCATTGTTTTTCAGTTGGATCCGTCGTTTCTGCCGAAAGTGGTGTCGGAGTTTCATCGATCTCAGTCCATCGTTCTGCCATCCTTCTATCATCCTTCTATCAACATCCTAGATCTGCAAAGGAGGTGGAATTCCACTCGCTGGATGTCCGTTGCCTGGTCCTCCACTACCTAGAGGTCACGGCTCCCTGGCGTATTGACCAGAATTTATTCATTCAGCATTTTGGTCGCAACAAGGGCCGGAAGGTGGCTAAAGGCACTATCGCCAATTGGATAAAGAGGGCAATC
The DNA here is from genome assembly GCA_033576535.1 of Allobates femoralis. Taxonomy (NCBI): domain Eukaryota; kingdom Metazoa; phylum Chordata; class Amphibia; order Anura; family Aromobatidae; genus Allobates; species Allobates femoralis. The sequence continues at coordinate 45,299,022 of JARQOC010000011.1, read as the reverse complement.
ACGGACGCCTATCTGTCAAGGCCTCTCGGCGCCTACGGGTTTTACGGCCCATTCTACCCGTGCCACTTCGGTCTCCTGGGCTGAGCGTGCTGGGGCTTCTCCGGAGCAGCTCTGTAAGGCGGCTACGTGGTCTTCGCTACATACCTTCATCAAGCACTATCGTTTGGATGTGATGGCTGGCAGGGACTTGGCCTTTGGGCGGAAGGTCCTGCAAGCTGTTGTCCCTCCCTAGGTAAGGATTCGTGGGCATTCCTCCTATGCTGTCGTGGAAGGTGACTAGAGAAAATAGAATTATTCTTACCGTTAATTCGGTTTCTAGGAAACCTTCCACGACAGCACTTATTTCCCTCCCTAATTTCCTGGTTTATGGATTTTATGCTTGTTTCTTATGCGTTCTGGGTTCGTTGTAAGACACTGGCTAATGGGAGGTGGGAGGGGCCTTTTAACCTCTCTTGTGTTCCTGTCCCCATTAGGGCGTGGCGAGGCTACCTCCTATGCTGTCGTGGAAGGTTTCCTAGAAACCGAATTAACGGTAAGAATAATTCTATTTTTTCTTTAAGCCCCATAGAAATAGAGAGAGCTGCACAGGCACCAGCATGTCTTCATTGCTAGCACTGCAGGCTGCGATTGATGTCGGTTCAAGTCTAGTAACATTGTTGACTTCTCACTGGTGGCAGGTATAATAGGGTGTATCTGCCCACTTGGAGGAGTCTTAAACGGAGGTATGAGCTTGTTCACCAATTATCAGCTTGTGTAAATGTGCCGACAATGGCCCAAGGAATGAGCAAATGTTATGTTTGTCGGGTGATTAGATCATCCATGTCAGCATTAAAATCATCGCTATTGGCCGTGTGAACAGGACATATGCTGCTGGTAAGGGCTCGGGCAGACGAGCATATTTTTGGTCTATGTGCGATCCATCATAAAAAAGTTGATCACACTTGAACCAGAGTTACTCAGTTAGGCAGTGGATGTGTCTTTTTATTAATTTAATTTCCCCTTGGATTGAGTAGTAGGAAAAAAATCGCAGCATACACAATTTGCCTCCGAGAATCAGATGACAATCAGCCCATTCACGTCTATGGATCCTTGAAAAACAAATCAGACCGCACTCAGATGACATTTTAATGGAGTCCCATTTTCGCTGACAGACATAATGGAGAAGGTGGAGAAAACCTCTTTTTTTGTAATCTTCTCCACATCTGAAAAAAGACAGATCCCACTGTGATCAGAGGATGATGAGCAGAATCCGACCGTTCTTCTGGGAAGGAGACAAAACTGTCCTGTGACCCGGGCCTTAGGCTACATTCCCATAATGAGCTTTTGATGTTGAAGAATTTCTGCACTTATGTAAATTAGGTGACTTGGTTTTTTTTTTTTTTTTTTTTTTTTTATAAAAAGCTTCTTTGTTTTTTATACTTCCTGGTATTTGGCTGTGACAAACTGTATTGTACATTCCATGCGTTTTTGATGCATTTCCATAATAGAAACGCACTAAAAACACGTTGGTTTTATACCTGCAGATTTTCCACATCTAATGTAAGGCTATTGGTAAAATCTGCACATAATCCTTAGGCCGGTTTCAGACTAGCGTTCACAGCGCAGTGCCTGTAAACACATCCAAACGCAAGTGTACAGCATTTCTATGTTTAACAGGGACGCAGTGTACCTGCATCTGCGTTCTACTGCGTTTGCGTTCACTTGCGTACAAAATATGTTTTCGCGGACGCACAGAAGATGCATCTTGTTGCATTGTTTGTGTGTCGCACAGAGCTTATTTTGTACACAAGCCTCCGGCAGCGTTGAGAGGATGAATGGGAGCCTATGTGAACGCATTGCCATCTGTAGGTCAAAGCAGGGAACTCATGTGTTCACATAGCCAAACCCATAGAAAATCAATGTCTCTTTCTCTCTTCTCTGTCCCCTCTCCGTCCTCGGTCCCCTCTCCGTCCTCGGTCCCCTCTCCGTCCTCAGTCCCCTCTCCGTCCTCGGTCCCCTCTCCGTCCTCGGTCCCCTCTCCGTCCTCGGTCCCCTCTCCGTCCTCGGTCCCCTCTCCGTCCTCGGTCCCCTCTCCGTCCTCCGTCTCCTCTCACTAAAAACTTACCATGGGCACATACCGTCCAGGTCTCCTCCACACATCCATTTTTCAAGTACTTATGGTACCTGTTTTTTTAGTACTTTTTTCATGGATACCATAAATACCCATTATAACCTATGGTGATATTGTCTGTTTTTTAATATGGACCTTGCGTGTGTGCAAAACTCACTGAGAGATGTCCATTAATTTCCAGCAGCCCGGATGACAACAGCCAATACAAGTCTATGGGTCTGTGAAAAACATGTACAGCACAAGGATGGCGGCAGTGTATAATTTGTGTTCCATCTATGTGGTGTATGTCTTCAACATTGCAAAGTATAGAAGCTTTGTAATTCATGTAGTTAATGAGCAATCTTTGAAAAGTACTGCTGACACTGATTGTAAAAACAGACACACTTATTGAACACAGATCAAAATCATTGATGACACCAGTACCATATTTTAATGTACGTGTTTAAACATGGAGGTCGAAGGAGACTTTACAGTGATGATCAGTGTGCATAGATCGGTCATATTAAAGGGAATCTGTCATCATGTTTTTGCAACCTAATCTGAGAGCAGCGTAATCGAGGGATGGAGAACCTGATTCCCCAAAGTGTCACTTATTGGCTATTCTCTGTAGTTTTAATAATCTCCTGCTGATGATTTCATTATTTCATTGCTAGAGGGCTTTTAAACTTGCTGCCAGGTAGTCCTCCATATTCATGAGTTCTGTATACACCTGCTCCACCACTGATTGACTGCTTTCTGTGTATAATGTGCATATGCAGAAAGCTGCCAATCAGTGGTGTGGGCGGGCTTATACATGGCTCAGCATTCTGAGAACTGGTAGATCTGAATTATAGATAAGACAGTGATTTTTTTAAATGTATTTTATTTTATTTCAAAACTGCAGCATGCAACCAAGTAAGTGTATGTTCTCACACTGTCTTAGACACCAGTGTATCTTCATTGTCTTTGAAGTAGAAAGTGCTTTAGGTCCATTGTAAAACAGACAGCCATGGATCCAATTTGGACCCATGTATCCCTATGGGTAATGGATCGGATTTGCCCTTAATGGCATCCGATTTGCGTTGGATCTGATTGTGTCCAATTTTTTGCTGTACCCAAAATCGGAGACTGTTTCGATTTTGGGCACAGCGGACCAAATCGGATCCGACCCCATCCGCGGCCATTAACATGTGGGACTATGGAGCACGGGTCTGAGAAAACAGCTGATCGTTTCTCGGACCTGATTTTAGTGTACTTAGCATGCTCAGTACACTAAAACTGCTCTTTATTGTCTAATTTTACTTCTGCAATGTATATACATGCATTGCGGAAGTGCCATTAAGTAAAAACAAGTGTTAACAATAAAAAATATATATGCTCACCTGTCCGGCATGTCCCCCGATGTCGGCATCTATCTTCATGGTTTGAGGACCTAGCTGGGCTGGGCTAACGGATCAGCTGATCGGTCACATGACCAGTTACTGCAGTAAGTGCGGTCATGTGACCGAACAGCTGATCGGGTAGCCCCGCCTCCCCAGGTCCTTCAACCTAGATGGAGCGCATCGGGGGACTCTCTGGAGAGGTGAGCATATCTATTTTGTATTTTTAACACTTGCTTTTACTTAATTTCACTTCCGCAATGTATTTATGTATATATTGCTGAAGTGAAAGTGTCTGGCTTGCCTCCACTTTGCAGGCTCGGGCTTTCTGTGTCCAGATCCGTGAAAATCACAGACCCGGACACAGAAATGGCATCTGGAGGTCACCTCCGATGTGATCCTTTTCCTGTCCGTGGGGTCTTGCAAAAAAGTAGGATCCCCAGGACAGGAAAAAATCGCAATGTGAAACCAGCCTTAGGCCCCTTTCACATCAGCGGTTTTTTTAAATCGAGGCAGATGCGGTGAAAAAAACGCATCTGCCGCGATTACCGCATAACCGCGACACTTGCGGCACAGTTGCGGCAAGCCCCATAGAATGTCTATGCGGGCTTGCGGCAAGTGCGGCCGCAAAAAAAACGCGGCTGACCGTGGTTTTTTTTCGCGGCCACACCTGCTGCAAGTGCCGAAACCGCACCTGCCGAACACTTACCGCAAGCCCCATAGACATTGCATGGGGCTTGCAGCAAGTGTCGCAGTTATGCGGTAATCGCGACAGATGCGTTTTTTTCACCGCATCTGCCGCGATTAAAAAAAAAAACGCTGATGTGAAAGGGGCCTTAGCTGCTTTTGAAGCATGAAGTGAAAAAAGACACTGTGTGCACAGCAAGTTTTATTTACCATTTAAGTGCTTTTTGTTTTCCTTGGTGAGTTTCACGATTTTTCATGCAGATTCCATGCGGAAAAAGCCATAATTTGCATGTAAGTCACTGAGTGCCAGCTTTCTGGAATCCGTGTCTCTGACTGTACATCATGCTGCTCTCAGATGGGGGAGCAAAAGTCTGGTGTTAGGTGCTCCGTGCACATAATCCGTCAAACGACCAGCGATCGGTTTGCATTTAGCAGGTCGGTGGTGATGTACCAGCTGCCTTGGGCAGGTGTTATTGCACTTAGGATCAGTAATTGTTCATTGCTGGACATGTGTCTGTGTAGCATATGAAAGAGTTATTGCTTCTTCCTCAGCAACTTGTGATCTCACATTATTTTTCAGGCCATCTCACATGTATGTAAAAGTTTCCTTTGGCTCATGCATTAGTAGATCACTTCATATTCAATAAAAGAGAATTTGTAAAGAATATAAAAAAAATTACTAAGTCAACCCTATGTTTCAGCTGAGTGGTCAATGTGTGTATGGTCTCATATGCTTGAATTCAGCCCTCTAAAATAAGCAGGTTATGTCATATCCTAAGGCTATGCCGTCCCGTGCTCCGGCATTATACCGTAGGGGTCCTGTCAGTGGCGGATTATAATGAGGTCAATATGGACTGTTGCCCCGGGCCCAAAGCTGTTGGGGGGCCCACCAGCCTAATTGCCCCATTATAATCCGCCCGACTCTGCCATCAATCCGGTGGCAGCTCGTCGCCTATTAGGGGATTAAAATGGCCGCCGGCTCTTTGATTTACCCACCGTACGTCACTGGTACGCACCTGCAGTGACGTCAGCTCCCGGCGCTGTCAGTTGACCGGCGACCTATCATAGGCTGCGTATCAGCTAGCAGCCTGTGGTGGGCAGGCAGAATGGCAGCTATTGAACATTATGCCAGCGCCGGGAGCTGACGTCACTGCGAGTGAATAGCAGTGACGTGCGCTGGTTCTAAGAGCTGTCGGGAAGCTCAAACAGCCGGCGGGAAGATGGAGGAGCCCTCAGCAGCTGCGCAGGCCAGCACTGTGTTCCGGGGGTCAGGAGGCTCCTCACTACTGCTGCTCCTCATGCCATTCAATGTGGAGGTGAGCATGGGGGGCTTCCCAGCACATATGTATATAGGAGTGAGAATGGCAGGATGCTGTGGGCTATATATATTATATGTGAGCAGCCCACAGCACCCTGCCGTGTGTGTGTGTGTTTACATATATATACAGGGCTGTATCATGGCTGCTCTCTGCTTACAAGACCTGTGATGATGTCACATGGTGGGGAGGAGTCAGGGATCACATGATCAGGTCCTCAGTATATGCAGGACTCTGCTGTGATGGTTGTCATAGTGCTGAATAAGGTGAAATTAATGTGTGGGGTTGGGAGGGATTTACAGTGTGGATGTAGCAGTGCCGAGTGCGTACGGAGTGCAGCTGTGTCTGTCTGAGGTGTACGGAGCGCAGCCGCGTCTGTCTGAGGTGTACGGAGCGCAGCCGCATCTGTCTGAGGTGTACGGAGCGCAGCCGCGTCTGTGTGAGGTGTACGGAGCGCAGCCGCGTCTGTGTGAGGTGTACGGAGCGCAGCCGCGTCTGTGTGAGGTGTACGGAGCGCAGCCGCGTCTGTGTGAGGTGTACGGAGCGCAGCCGCATCTGTGTGAGGTGTACGGAGCGCAGCCGCGTCTGTGTGAGGTGTACGGAGCGCAGCCGCGTCTGTCTGAGGTGTACGGAGCGCAGCCGCGTCTGTCTGAGGTGTACGGAGCGCAGCCGCGTCTGTGTGAGGTGTACGGAGCGCAGCCGCGTCTGTGTGAGGTGTACGGAGCGCAGCCGCGTCTGTGTGAGGTGTACGGAGCGTAGCCGCAGGCGTACGAAGCAGAGCTTTGAGTCTGTCAGCTCGCCAGCCGACCGTCCCCATCTCCTGGGCTTGCATCAGAGAGGAGGGACCGTTACCTTGCCGAATGCCGACACTGAGCACAGAGGGAACGTGCCTGTATGACAATGAGTGTTGTGATATGTCCTGAGTCACTCCTGCTGCTGCAGCTGCTGTGGCTGAGCTCTGTGTGTGCCACTGCCAGACCTCCTGCTGGCTGCACACGCTGATTATTTGGTGAGTTGTTAACTCAGTATTTGTAAGGCCTTGTGCACACGCTGAGTATTTGGTGAGTTTTTACCTCAGTATCTGTAAGGCCTCGTGCACACACTGAGTATTTGGTGAGTTCTTACCTCAGTATCTGTAAGGCCTCGTGCACACGCTGATTATTTGGTGAGTTGTTAACTCAGTATTAGTAAGGCCTCGTGTACACGCTGAGTATTTGGTGAGTTCTTACCTCAGTATCTGTAAGGCCTCGTGCACACGCTGAGTATTTGGTGAGTTTTTACCTCAGTATCTGTAAGGCCTCGTGCACACGCTGAGTGTTTGGTGAGTTCTTACCTCAGTATCTGTAAGGCCTCGTGCACACGCTGAGTATTTGGTGTTTTTACCTCAGTATCTGTAAGGCTATGTGCACATCAGTCGGTTCTGCATTTCTGCAGACCGACCGGGAACCGGTGGACACTGGCAGAAACTGAGTTTTCTGTGCTCAGCAGTGTCCTAGTTTTTTTGCTCGTTTTTTGCTCATTTTCTGCCCGGTTTTACAGCGTTTTGTCGGCGGTTTTTCTGAGCGGTTTTAAAAACTGAGTTTTTAGTGCACTTGTTCAGCTGAAACCGGTGGAAAAACGGAGGAAAGAAGTCACTTGCTCTATTTTTGGAAACTGGTGAAAAAACTCAGTTTTGACTGAAAACGACCAGAAGAAAAAACGTTCTAATGAAGACAGAGTTTTCTAAAATCCATTGACTAGCATGTTAATCCAACCGGAGGATAGGATTAACATAAATTAACATAAAACTGAGCGGAAAACGCCGACGGAAAACGTCCAAAAGCAGCCCACAAAACGACTGATGTGCACATAGCCTAAGGCCTGTGCACACGCTGAGTATTTGGTGTTTTTACCTCAGTATATGTAAGGCCTCGTGCACACACTGAGTATTTGGTGTTTTTACCTCAGTATATGTAAGGCCTCGTGCACACACTGAGTATTTGGTGAGTTCTTACCTCAGTATCTGTAAGGCCTCGTGCACACGCTGAGTATTTGGTGAGTTCTTACCTCAGTATCTGTAAGGCCTCGTGCACACGCTGAGTATTTGGTGTTTTTACCTCAGTATCTGTAAGGCTATGTGCACATCAGTCGGTTCTGCATTTCTGCAGACCGACCGGGAACCGGTGGACACTGGCAGAAACTGAGTTTTCTGTGCTCAGCAGTGTCCTAGTTTTTTGCTCGTTTTTTGCTCATTTTCTGCCCGGTTTTTACAGCGTTTTGTCGGCGGTTTTTCTGAGCGGTTTTAAAAACTGAGTTTTTAGTGCACTTGTTCAGCTGAAACCGGTGGAAAAACGGAGGAAAGAAGTCACTTGCTCTATTTTTGGAAACTGGTGAAAAAACTCAGTTTTGACTGAAAACGACCAGAAGAAAAACGTTCTAATGAAGACAGAGTTTTCTAAAATCCATTGACTAGCATGTTAATCCAACCGGAGGATAGGGTTAACATAAATTAACATAAAACTGAGCGGAAAACGCCGACGGAAAACGTCCAAAAGCAGCCCACAAAACGACTGATGTGCACATAGCCTAAGGCCTGTGCACACGCTGAGTATTTGGTGTTTTTTACCTCAGTATATGTAAGGCCTCGTGCACACACTGAGTATTTGGTGTTTTTACCTCAGTATATGTAAGGCCTCGTGCACACACTGAGTATTTGGTGAGTTCTTACCTCAGTATCTGTAAGGCCTCGTGCACACGCTGAGTATTTGGTGAGTTCTTACCTCAGTATCTGTAAGGCCTCGTGCACACGCTGAGTATTTGGTGTTTTTACCTCAGTATCTTAAGGCTATGTGCACATCAGTCGGTTCTGCATTTCTGCAGACCGACCGGGAACCGGTGGGCACTGGCAGAAACTGAGTTTTCTGTGCTCAGCAGTGTCCTAGTTTTTTGCTCGTTTTTTGCTCATTTTCTGCCCGGTTTTACAGCGTTTTGTCGGCGGTTTTTCTGAGCGGTTTTAAAAACTGAGTTTTTAGTGCACTTGTTCAGCTGAAACCGGTGGAAAAACGGAGGAAAGAAGTCACTTGCTCTATTTTTGGAAACTGGTGAAAAAACTCAGTTTTGACTGAAAACGACCAGAAGAAAAACGTTCTAATGAAGACAGAGTTTTCTAAAATCCATTGACTAGCATGTTAATCCAACCGGAGGATAGGATTAACATAAATTAACATAAAACTGAGCGAAAACGCCGACGGAAAACGTCCAAAAGCAGCCCACAAAACGACTGATGTGCACATAGCCTAAGGCCTGTGCACACGCTGAGTATTTGGTGTTTTTACCTCAGTATATGTAAGGCCTCGTGCACACACTGAGTATTTGGTGTTTTTACCTCAGTATATGTAAGGCCTCGTGCACACACTGAGTATTTGGTGAGTTCTTACCTCAGTATCTGTAAGGCCTCGTGCACACGCTGAGTATTTGGTGAGTTTTTACCTCAGTATTAGTAAGGCCTCGTGCACACGCTGAGTATTTGGTGAGGTTTTACCTCAGTATTTGTAAGGTCTCGTGCACACATTGAGTATTTGGTGAGGTTTTACCTCAGTATATGTAAGGCCTCGTGCACACGCTGAGTATTTGGTGAGGTTTTACCTCAGTATTTGTAAGGCCTCGTGTACACGCTGAGTATTTGGTGAGTTATTACCTCAGTATATGTAAGGCCTCATGCACACGCTGAGTATTTGGTGAGTTTTTACCTCAGTATTTGTAAGGTCTCGTGCACACATTGAGTATTTGGTGAGGTTTTACCTCAGTATATGTAAGGCCTCGTGCACACGCTGAGTATTTGGTGAGGTTTTACCTCAATATTTGTAAGGCCTCGTGTACACGCTGAGTATTTGGTGAGTTATTACCTCAGTATATGTAAGGCCTAGTGCACACACTGAGTATTTGGTGAGTTATTACCTCAGTATATGTAAGGCCTCGTGCACACGCTGAGTATTTGGTGAGTTTTTACCTCAGTATCTGTAAGGCTTCGTGCACACGCTGAGTATTTGGTGTTTTTACCTCAGCATTTGCTAAGTTATGTTTACATAAGGCTTCTTATTTTGTTTTTTTATTTGTTTAATAAAATACATGCTAATAAAGAGCTGAATTTTTTTTTTTAATGCCAAAAGATCACAGGAAACCTTCTGTGTGAACATAGCCTTAGGCTGCATAGTCACGATAAGTAAAAGCAGCGTTTTGGATGCAGCATATTGCCGCTGCATCCAAAATGCTGCAGTGTACAGTGGCAGTACAGCAGATGATTTGCAGAAATCTCATCCTCACTATGCTTCCCCGACTGCAGTGTGTTTTCAGCTGCGATGTGGATTGTCAGCACTCAACTCCTCCACAGCATGTTCATTTCATACTGCGGAGTTGGAAGTGATCACCATCAGCTGCACGCAGGTAGAAGCCGCCCTGCACCCACTGCAGATCGTGGTCACAGGACATCTGCTGGTTCCTGCAGGTCTGGGGGCAATGTGTCCAAGGCCTGTTTCACACATCGTGCAAACCACGGACGTGTGAGTCAAGGCCGTTGTTGGGTGGGGTGTGTATCCATGTGTTACGGATTGTCTGACATGTGTGCTACGTGTGGATCCATAGATAGCACATGGACAGGCTGTCAGTGCATACTCGCCTGCCTCCAGCGCCGCTGCTCCTCTCACTTCCGGTCCACTGTTGGGCTCAGTGAAGTGAATATTACATGAGCCCCGGAAGTGAAAGGAGCAGGCAGCTCTCGAGGCAGGTGAGTATAAATTTCTTTATTTTTACACTTTAAACTGTTGGCCATGGTCTGTGCACAGTGAACATCCGTGTGCAGCATGTTTTGGGTCAAAAGTGGTCCTTGGTGCCGGCAAAAAAACACGCCGCCATGTGGAGGACACGGGTCTGCTCCACACGGCGACACGGTCCAACCATGCTGAATAACGGATGTCTGAAGGGGGCCATTGGGGATCATGTGTCCCTGTATATCTGTGCCTCTGACATGTATCAGCACGGACCGCATACGTGCTGGAGGCACGGATGTGTGCAACAGACCCTGCGTTTATTTTGCTGCGTTTTCTGCAATAAAAACACATGTCAATTGTTGGCGCTTTTTTTTTTTCTTCCTAACTGAAGGGTAAATTGACTAGATCAATGGATGTTTGACAGGTTATAGTTTCACTCAGCAACTATTTGTCTGGAATAATCTATTTCAGGTATATAATGACCCCTGTCACATGACCCCCGTCACATGACAGAGGGGGGCCCACAGAGTCTGGACAGCCCCGGGCCCTGGCTATCCTTAATCCACCCCTGGGTCCTGTAATGCATATAAACATAGATTTGTGTATAATGTGTATAGCGTTACTACTATTGCAGCCTGTAATTAACTCTGTGTTTTTTGTTTCAGATAATGACGAGTACAGGCCTCCTGTGTGGAAATCTTACTGTAAGTGTGCTACAATATGGTCAACTATTTCTATATGAATTAATGCACCTGGAAAAAACATACTGCCGAACGCAGGAAAGAATGTGTGAGATGTCCGCTGATGATGGCGTCTGAGCAGATACTGTTAGGATGTACTTAGATGCAGAAAAGATATCGATGTAAAATGACAATAATAAGGAGAAAAACAGATAAATTGATGAGGCATATTTCACTTTATAAATGGGAATGTGAGAAGATTTGCGGCTGACAATGGTCCAGTGCTATCTATTGGAGGTAGTTACACTATCGGGTGTAGCAGACCACCTGTCAGTCTGTATAGTGCAGTGTTTTATGTGAATAATTGTATGGGAAAGTCCCCTTGTGGGACCAATAAATGTAGAAAATTAAAAACTATTAACTATACAAAATATTCAGACATATACGCTAAATGCACAAAAACAGTTGTACGAAAATAAAATTATCCTATAAGAATGTACAAAAAAATATATTTTGCGTTACCGGTTTCAGTACGGTGACCAGGATTATACATTATTTATTCACTATACTATATATAAGACGAGCACAAATAGGGGAGGACATAAACTGTATTTTTCACTTTGTAAAATGCAGCGGATTAAAAGACGCACCCCAAATCTGGTGCAGGAAAAGAGAAACATTTTTTTTTCTGTTAAATGGAGTCTGTGTTATAATGCCCAGTGTCCGACTAACAATCAATATGTATGTCCCTCATCCTTGTACATAACTTCCCCTCCCTCCATTCTGGTATATATGGTCCAGCAATTCTTGTATATATGGTCCTCCCATCCTGGTATATATGGTCCTCCCATCCTGATATATATGGTAATCCCATCCTGGTATATATGGTACCCCCATCCTGGTATATATGGTACCCCCATCCTGGTATATATGGTACCCCCATCCTGGTATATATGGTACCCCCATCCTGGTATATATGGTACCCCCATCCTGGTATATATGGTTCCCCATCCCAGTTTTTATGGCTTCCCCCAATCCTGAACCCACCATGACTTACCGAAGGGGGTTGTATTGATAGAGTGGAGGTGCAGGAGGCAGGTTTGCAAGGTTTACAAAGTGTTGGGGCAAAGCTTTGAGTCCTGAGCTGCAGGGGTGTCATGGTGGTGTGCGGTGGAGGCCACCATTTTCCATGTGCCTGCATGCATTGCCAAGCTGCAACTCTGTCTCTACCACCCAGACTTCAAGAAAATGACCGTAGAGGCGGCGCATGGGTAGATCGAGATCCGCAGGCTTTTTCTGGAAGTCTGGATGGTGGAGGCCAAGTAGTAGCTTGGCAATGCATGCAGGCACATGGAAAATGGCGGCCCCTACCGCACACCACTACGACACCCCCACAGCTCTGGGCCCCCAGCCTTGCCCCCTTCCTCCATGGACCCTGCAAACCTGCCTACTGCTCCACTGCTCCACCACTGCAACCCCCCCTCCCCTCAGTAAGTAGTTTTTTTGTTTTTTTTTTTAAACACACAAGATTTGAATTATAAGACACCTTCCCTCCCCCATTTTCTCCCCAATTTGGGGAGAAAAAAAGTGCCTCTTATAATCTGAGAAATATGGTATATATACATCTGTCTGTTCTTGGATAAAGGCGCTGTACAACGGTTGCCATTATCCAATAAGTCCGTATGTATACATATGTCCTCCCCTGTTTGTACTTGTCTTACTTGTGGTATTGTGTCTTGCAGAAGAGGTCACTCTCTGAAACGCGTTGATAATAAAAATCACTTATTGCTCTATTTTAGATCGACTTTTCCTGGCTCATCTTAGATTTTATATCTTAAGCCTTAAGGGGTGCTGCAGTCTTTGTTTTTAATAGCGTTTGTGGCTTCTCATAACTACCCCAAATGAGCCTATTGTCCCTTCCCCCCACTCACCCCAGATAAGGCCATATCTGCGCTTCTATTATCTTTCTATCTTCTCCTAAATTTTTGGTGCTAATGAAAATTACAGCTTGCCCCCCCCCAAAAAAATCCCCTCACAGCTCCATAAAAAGAAAAATTAAAAAATGGATGGTTCCCAAAATATGGCTGCATATAAACAATTTTTAATGTATTAGGCATGTGCAAAAGTAGTGATATCTAAAAAAAAATGTATAGCTATATTATTACCATAATAGTAACTATACTGATCCACAAGATAAAGGCGGTCACTTATACCGCACAGCAGAAAGAGGGAGAATTGATATATTTTTTTCGTTCTCATAAGCAGTTATTAAAAGTTATAAGTTTATATTTCCCTCCCAAAAAACAAACCCTCATGCACCTATTTTGTTGGGATGAGAAAAGACTTTGAATGTGACAATGGGTTAAAGTAGCATTCAGCTCTTATTAAAAGTTATCTTGATTAGAGAATAAGGGCTACGTCGGGTCTCCTTCCCTACATCATGCTGCTCTAAGATGAGGTAGCAAAAACCAGCTGACAGATTCCTTTTAATGGGATGTCATCGTAATAGAAGAAGCTATACTTGTCCCCAGGACCCATCCTTGGCTCTAGTGTTATTGCTCCCTACAGTCTTTGCTGGACTGGAAGTAATGATGTGAAGACCACCAGTGACCTGACCTGCGGGGCCACGGAGTGGCTGCAGAAACAGGAGGTCAGGACATCGATTGCTTGTATTTCTATGCAGCTGAAACATTGCGATGCAATCGTTGTCTGAGTTATATGGCCACGTGTCTGCACCCTAAATAAAAGAATAAAAAGACTCTTTTTGTCCCCTTGGAATCTGTCCTCTCCTCTGACTCCTGACCACCAGGTACCGGTTTCTTCAGTGTAGCTTCTTTTATTACGATGGCGGTTTTTACTACTGTACAAAATCCATAGGAAAAACCAGCACTCACTACTTCAATAAAATCCAAACTATTTATTAATGCAAACAGAACCAACAAGGTAGGTGGACACACGTCATAAAAACATGCAGTGTGTCTACATACACTGTGAAAGCGAACTAAAAGAAAGCAATGGGTATTAAACATTTTTTAAAAATACTCACCTCTCCACCAAGTGTCCTGGGATGTGAGGCGTTCACGTCCGATTGCTGCCGGACCTGAATCAGGTGACCGGCGGCAAACCGATCAGCTGATGTGACATGCGACAGTATCAGCTGAGTGGTTTAAACCGCCCGCCAAAACCGATCAGCTGATGTGTCACGTGACATCATGAGCTGATCAAGACGTGACATCATAAGCTGAGAGGCTTAAATCGCCCGCCAAAACCGTTTGGTTTTGGTGGGCGGTTTAAACTGATCAGTTCATAATGTCAAGTCGCGATCAGCTGATGCTGTCACGTGACACATCAGCTGATCGCTACCGGCCAATCACATCTTTAAGGTCCTTGCAGCGATCGGACGCCTTCCCCTCAGGACCCGGGACAGCCGGCAGAGAGGTAAGTATTTTATTTTATTATTTTAAATACCTTTTGTTAACTTTTAGTTCACTTTTGCAGTGTATATACATACACTGCGAACGCGAAACTCCAGGCTCGACATGTTACATGGGGGAAGGAACACAGGATTCTTCCTCCTGCCCCGTGTGACATCACTTCCTGCTATTTCCCCTACACCTGCGATTATAGGCGCTGGAATAGGCATTGTCTGAACGACAATGCGTATTCCAGCTCCTTATAAGGGGCCTGTGGGAGAAAGTGTGCGCATATTTGCGCAAAGAATTAACATGTTGATTATTTTTACGCGCACGCTTTCTCCCACAAAGGTGCAGCCGAAAAAAGCGCAGCATCTGAACGGCAAAAGTGAAAGTCCATTCACTTTGCCAGCAGACACAGATGCGCTTTTGCGGGAAAAGCGCACGTAAAAAAAGTGAAAATTACGCTGTGTGAACGCAGCCTTGCAAGCGTGTTATTTCTACACCGTTCACCAGGTCAGGTGAGCTGGATAATCTTTCTTATACTGACTAGTTTGTGCTAACTTATCTGAGAGCAGCATGAGGTTGAGAAAGAGACCCTGAATCCAACAATGTATCAGTTAATTTATTGGGTGCAGTGATTATAATAATAACATAATAATATTTATTCACTTATATAATGCTATTAATTCCACAGCGCTTTACATATATCAGCAATTCTGCCCTTATTGGGACTTACAATCTAAATGTCCTATCTTTGGTGTGTGGGAGGAAACTGGAGAACCTGGAGGAAATCCACACAAACACGGGGAGAACATACAAACTCCTTTGTAGATGTCGTCCTTGGTGGTTTTGAACTCAGGACCTCAACTCTGTAAAGCAACAATGCTAACCACAGAGCCACCGTGCCACCCAGACACAATCTTAGAATTTTTAGTCTTAAGGCAGGTTTACAAACTGCAATGTCCCAGCAACCCGACCAACATTCGGGGTCGCTGGGACGTTGCTTTCTGATCGCTGGTGAGCTGTCACACAGGCAGACTCCTCAGCGGTCACCCCAGTCTGATCACCCAACGGTCGCTGGGATTGGTCAGGGTGCCGGGCGCAGAATGGGGATCGATTGTTGACCCTGTCACAAATGCCGATGCATGTGTGACAGTGGCAGACCAGCGATCGAAAAACGGCGCTAGCCATTCTCCAATGATCAGCAATCGGCGAGCTGATCGCTGGTCGTTGGTAGATATCACACGCAGCGACCCACGACACAAAACCAGTGACGTTGCACCGATATCGTTAACGATGTCTACACGTATAAACCTGCCTTTAGTATGCAGCAGAGCTGAGACAGCTGCCCCCCACCCACATCAGGCTCTCTTATGTACAGAGTCTATAGATAGTAAAATGCTAATCACAGTAGCTGATGGCAATGATAATCTTCTAAAGCTAAAACAAACATTGCAGGTAAACAACTGCATGCAGTGTGAAGGGAGACATCTGTTAACCTCTGCAGGATGCTGACTTCAGTTTATATTACAAAAACCTGCTGACAGATTCTTTAATAATGAGCAGAAAGCCATGTTTTGCACGTTCCAGTGGCCATAATTAAACACCTCTCCATATCTGCAGAGCATTTATAGAGCTATATGGAAAGCAGCACTCCAACTACTGTCACACTATATTAAGAAATGACATAGTACGTGCACAGTATTGCCGACCTACAATCATCACGGCGCACGTTCTCTGCCTCTTACATCCTTCACTTTCCACGGGGAATTGTGGAGCAAACTTTTTGTAATCTATAACCAAGAAATTTCTATGAATCAGGAAGGAAGTGATTGAGTGGATGCTGCTATTATAAGTCTCTTTACAAACCCAGATGTGAGGACTGTGATGACGTTCTATTGTGGCAGGGAGGAGCGCCGCCAAAGAGTTTAATGGAATAAAATGAGGAGAATTATCCGAACCCTTAAAGAGGACAACACCCTTCCTAGATCATAGCACTTAGAAGAAGCTGGAAAGTTGATTAGCATCTTCAGGAGCTGGCATACTTGTGATCCATCATCTCCCCTATAATAAGGCAG
Organism: Allobates femoralis; assembly: GCA_033576535.1. Taxonomy (NCBI): domain Eukaryota; kingdom Metazoa; phylum Chordata; class Amphibia; order Anura; family Aromobatidae; genus Allobates; species Allobates femoralis. The sequence goes on along the minus strand of JARQOC010000011.1, from coordinate 45,282,632 downwards.
AAACGTTTAATTATAACCTTATTAAAAATGATGAACAGCTGGAGAGAAGAACTTTTGACAATGAAAACTTTTATTGTCCAATTCATTACTTTTTTGCCAAGTTTTTGATGCTTTTAGCCTGTGTTTTTATTTGCACCATCCTCTTTAAGTCAATTATTTCTTTCTAGAGGTTTGCAGCATTAATTAGCGTTTTCTTTATTTTTTAATCACTTTTTTTTTTTTTTTTGCGCTAACATACTCCAATACTGCTCCTGGAGGGATTTTGAGTCTGAATTACACATCTCCACCACATTCACTGTAAATTTTGCAACATTCTTTCACAACCTTCCACTTTTTTGCACTTAAATGTTGCAAAAAAGGATAAAGAAATAATGATAAAATGAGGAGCATTCTTCACTTTGCTCTAAATTCATGACCCTAAGCTGATCGTGTCCCATAGTGTTTAAAAGCCAGTTGTTAATTTATTCATCCTTTTCCAAAAGGAATTACCTTGATATAACACCATAAAGGAAATTACATGGATCTTCCTTATTGAAACAGACGTTAGACCTGTGTTCCTGAACGTGTACCCCAACACGGGTCACAGTTGCTTTATGAACTTTTTTTAAATCAAGAAACTTATTAAAACAGTTTCCAAAATATCAACATCAGTCAGCAAGGAAATTACCGTAGTTATATTGTTAATTTACATTGCCGTGTGATTTTGGCTAAGGACCCATGTACATGTCCATAGTTCATAGGCATGTTTGGTCCATGCTTTGTGTGGTCCACCAAAGACTGGAAAAAGAAATACATGGCTCAGTGCAAACTATTATGCTGCAGATGGAGAGCAGTCTGCTGTATTATTAAGGTTATGCAGTTTTAGGATAAGAATTAGAATTCCTTTTATTTTTCTCTTAGTATATCAGCTGCAGCAGGAGGCTCCTCACCCCAGAAGGATTACCTGCACCCAAGAGGTGAGTGCCCTAAGGAGTTTTATTTTGTCATGCTCAGACTAGAGGATGTCCAGCAGACAGCACAACACTTAAGTACAATGGCATAGAAAGGGAGAGGAAGACCCTGATGATAGGGAGTGGAGAATGGGACACCTCCTGACACTAAGCTGTGTCTGCCCCTGAGCTCCCCTACCATCCCTAAGCGGGTCCTTCCCCACCCTCACCGCCGTCATGTACCCTGTCCCTTACTGTCACGTACATTCACCATGGCTAGTGAGTACGCTAGACGTCACCACTATTGTAATAAAACATATTGGAAGGTAGATTGACTGGAGAACAATACAAAAGGAAACAAAACAAATTAGCTGCATCGAAACACTGTAGGTTGCACACGACACTGCTCCAAACAGCAGATCTCCAGCATCAAAAACACCATCTGCCACAAGAGACCTCCTCACTCCATGGGCGTCGGCATAGAAAGATTTTATAACTGGCATCAGGTGATGGATCATGTGACTACTGAATGGGAGGGGGAGTGGTCACAAACCTGTTGCAAGTTGAGATGAACTAACTTGGAACTAAAAGCAAGGAAAATGTCATTAACCCTTGTTAATCCAAAAGAAATTAATCATATTTAAAATCGGGGGCTGTCACAAGTCACCAAATGACAGGACATACTCGTGACATATTGTCAGACATTAAAAGGTGCAGTATACAATGTTTCTTTAGCTGGTAGAAAAGAAAACCGGGCACTAGTCACACTACACATGTATTTAAAGCACAAAGTCTATGTGGCTGACTTCTGGGTCATCAGGTGTTGCTCAGCTCTAGTATAACAAATTAATATATCCAAAGAAGAAAAACAGCGGCACTCACCAGGATCTTCTGTGCAGTGTACGGATTTATTCCATTCTGATAAACAGGGTTACAAAGGTGCTGGAAAGGGAGGACAGCAGGGTGTTGAAGCCTTAGCTGTGCTACCCTGCTGTCCTCCCTTTCCAGCACCTTTGTAACCCTGTTTATCAGAATGGAATAAATCCGTACACTGCACTGAAGATCCTGGTGAGTGCCGCTTATTTTCTTCTTTGGATATATACAATGTTTCTATTCACTTCACTTGGCTACGAAGTGCTTTTCCTGATATTTCTTCCTGACCCCTTCATACATATGTATGCCCAGTTTAACTAAAGGTGAACATATGTATGTTTTCAAAAGAGAAGGTGAACACTTCTGGGGACTTATCTCCCTCTGGAACAAAGGGTTGAGCATATTAAAGTTCAATATGCCCGATCATTCTCTCCCCCAACCTCTGCTGTCAGTGGATTCTTGGGCCTCCACGACACAGCTTAGGCCGGTTTCACACGTGCTTACAAACCATGATGCACAGGTCTCCTGACGGTAAGTTGGCGCCTCATCCTAGATGTCTATAATGCTGTCCTGTTTGGGCAGGAGACCAGCAATCTCCCCTCGCATCACAATTCATACTCAGACGGCAAAACACAAATGTGTGAAAACGTCTGAGTCATCTGAAAATGGAAAGTTCAGACAAATTGCATCTTGGGTTTCCCATCTGTTTCACCTGTATTAGAAACCTAGCCTGAATAATGAAGTCACCGATTAATGCTATTAGAGGAAAATGGTTTTGAATTGTTTTAGCTTTGACATTTGGAGTAAAAACAATACTGTGAAATTAAGGGACTGAACTGGGCCAGTTGTGAACAAGATAATAATGATACACAAAAGTTACCGCTTGGGAATGAGACTTTTGGGCTGTAGCTTCTCCTTATATTAGCCATTCACAGTGACTGCCAGTAGGTGGCAGTATAGACTATAATAATTAATACTGGAGTTATGGATCTATTTTGTGGTTTTTGCAGTAACTCAGAATGATAACCTGTGATTTCATTGCATATTTATTTTGGTCCTTTGAGCTTCTGTTAATAAGTAAATAAAAAAAATTCTATATGAATTAATAATATTCTAAACTATTGTACATTCGGCTATAGTATAAAGCTCTTACTTTATACGGCTATTTTCTTAACCCACAGTGACATCAAATGTGGGTTTCTTATTCGGACTCACTCACTTGTTGCAAATTTGTCATGGAGAACGCGGCATTTTGCAGCACCGGCAAAGTGGATGAGTTTTCTGCAATCTCCTTAGTAACTTGCAGATTTGAATCTTTAAGGCATTTTTTCATATTTGCATCCTGTCAATACTTTCAGTGGTTTTGCAGTGTTTTCACCCATTTAAATGAATGGGGGTAAAAAAGGGGTGCAAAAAAATGTGTATTTTGTGCAGTGTTTTTCCTGGTAACATTCAGTATTAGCATTTTTCTTAGAGGATCTCTTCCTGCAGCCACAATGAATATCCCCTGGATGAGCATTGTGATCCTGTGGATCATGTACAGGATAAATGAGCTCTTCTGCCTCTAGTTTGCCATCACAGCACTATAATGAGTGATCATTACCAACAATGAACATCGTATTTTCATCTTTATAGAGGATCTAAGGGGAGAAACTTCCATTTATAAAGACTGAAAAGCTGATTTAGGGAGATATGTTGGCCAAGCAATGATCCTTGAGGGAAGGGGGATTAGCCAGAGGTCGGACCCCCAGTGATCATAGTGTTGCTAAATCCTCCACATTCACATAAGTTGAATCCTTGTGCAATTCTCCTCCCGGCTGGGTGGTCGTCAGGGCCATTGTGTCGGCAGGGGATCCATCACTAATTCAGGTCTGTAACACATCTGTTCTCAGAATTGGAGGTCCAACAGGTCAGCCGCGCCAATCATAAAGTGATGGTGTTTCCTGGTGATATGTCTTCTTTTTCTTTAAAGTGCAAAATGCCTCCAATTCTAAAGGGACTTTTCAACTTTTACATGAAATACATCTTAGCTTTGTAAGGTTTAGGGCTCTTTTAAAACAAACAAACAAACAAACATATAGCGTTCTTGTTACATAAGTGATTGCTCTCCGGGATCAGACCACAGTACTCGGATTGACTGGGGCTCTCCTGATCCGAGTGTGCCAGCTTCATATATTTCTGTGCAGCTGTCACGCTCGGGTCAGGAGACGCTCGGCCAATTTGAGCATTGTGGTCCGATCTTGGTCTGACTTATATAGTGCACCCTAAGAGGAACAAAATAATCCAGGGTCAGCTCCAGGTTTTTGTGGGCCTTGGGCGAAAGAGTCCCAGTGGGCTCCTTTAACACATACCACAATTCATGACACAGTGATATGGCATAGAAATATAGGTATAGTACCAGCCTAATCCTTCATAAATATCATCCTCACAAAACAGGGCCCAAACAGGACCCTCATCCTTTATATATACTGTAAATTACTGCACCCCCGGGGCCCAGCATACCCCCTCATCAGTTAAATATGTCACCTTCCCCCAGGGCCCAGCCTATCAGACACACATATCTCTGCTAAATGCACATAAAGACACTATATACACATACCCACAGCCCTGCAACAGACAAACTTATTACACTTACACATTCACACACACCCCTTTAGCAGGCACACTAATTACACTTACACACCTGTAGCAGGCACACTAATTACACAAACAGACACACACCCCTTCAGCAGGCACACATTAGGCCCCTTCACATCACGTTTTTTGGGGATCCGTGGCTATTCGTTGTAAAACGGTAGCAATTGTGGTATGTAACAGGCTCAGTGATTTAGGCAAAATCAAGGTGCTCGCTTAATTCACAGGTTCATAGTCCATCACAATAGAAGAAAAAATCATGAGCAGCACTCATCATTTGCCATAAAACTAACGTCGTTTTTTCATGTTCCATTTAAAATAGCATGCAGGCATGGAAGATCACAGAGCTGTATTGTTGGGACAACAGCCGTTTCGTGTAGACACTTGCACTTCTACAGGTCCCGTAGTGTATGGACCCATAGAAGTGCAGGTGTCTGCATGAAACGGCTGTTGTCCCCACAGTACAGCTCTGTGATGTGCATGCGATTTAAATCGAACGTGAATAAAGGACGTTGGTTTTATGGCGAATGATGTGTGCCGCGAATGATGTTTTCTTCTGTTATGATGCACTATGTCACTCTGGAGGAGACCACTCCTAGATAAAAATTGGACATGTGTACTACCCCATGGACTATCTCAAGTATTAGTATTATACATGAAAAACACAGATGGCACCTGTACAATAAAACCTGATGTCTGAATCTGTCCCGAGAGCAGTTTTTTTAACTGTGTTCTTGCAGCTGCCACTAGGGGGACTCTGCATAGAGATTTTTACACCTCTCAATGAACTCATATAAATTAATTAGCAGTGAGTGCTCCCTAGTGGTGGTAAAAAGAATTACAGCATGTAATAACATTTTATTCCTGCAATGCTTATCATGCGGGTTCCATAAACTGATGGATGTTTGCCACCAGCATTCACAGTTTAATACAGCGATTGTGTCCTGATAAAAGTTTTGAATGTGCAAAACACCCTCCCCCAATAAATGCAAACCCCTAATGTGCTAAAAATGGAATACTCTAAATAGAGCTTTAAGTAACACGTATATGATTTATTGCATGCTCCTTTTGGAGACCTGTCATATTTGCCCTTGCACTATATTTAGGTATTTCTATGTTTTGCATCATCTATACAGTTATTTTACATTCACCTCCCCAATGAGTTTACATGTTGTCACAATACGCGTGTCTGTCCCCTTTAGATGTGCAGATCCGGGTGTGATGGCTTCCCCCTGGCAATATTGTGAGACATTATTTTTTTTCAGCTTGATTTATCCATCAGGTTTGTTGCTAAGCGACTAGAAAGCGAGGGGGCGATGAGTCCGTCCTTTTATAGGTATAATCTATTAAATTATACAGATTTTATTGCCATTGTAAGGTGAAATTGCTTCTCACTCCATTACTCAATTTTATTCTATGTATCGAGTGATGGTGCAGAGAATTTCTTTTTTCTTCATGTTATACCATGACCGTTTCATATGACTATAACCATGATCTCCTATAGCAAATGTTATAATTAAGCACAATTCTCTCGTGTCTCCTCACCAGTGACTTCATAGTATTAAAAAGTTAGTATTATTAAGATCCCCACGTCTGAAGGGGCATTTCAGAAATCTACTCGGGCTGGCTGAGGGTCTTGGTGGTCACAACCCTACTGATTTCCCCCCAGTTATCGTCTATTCCTTATGTCCTTATGTAATAGCTTTAAATGTTGCGAGCATTTTATGAGTATAGTATAATAGTGAGAGGACACAAGTGGTCGAGTGTTCAGTTTCCACCTGCTGAGCCTGACCAACAGCTGCAGCTTGTACTGAGCAGCAAGAGATCTCAGCAGGGAGGAGAAACACTGAGAAGCTGTAAATCGAGCTAGGTGGGGGTGAATCAGCAGCATAGAAGAAGGAAGCCGAGGAGAGCGGTCAATTGGGAATGAATAAAAAAAATACACCAACCTCATGAGATCTAAGAAGCCATTTTTAATAATGTACCATATGTAGTTTTTATTGTAAGAGACTGCAATATGTCAGCTTTAAAGTGTACCGAGACCATTATCTACTATGTAAATTGAGACTATGAGCGCTCTACCTACATAATTTTAAGGGTTAAGGTCAAGGGGAGAAAGCTGTACTGGGTATTAGAGGGCAGGAATCTTGATTCCAATTAGAAGTGTTTGTTATTAGCACAGATCTGCTATGGAGACCTCCCCGCAGGGTTCACATTCGGTGTATTTAATCATGGATCTGTGTTAATAAAGCTTTCTGATAATTGTCATCAGACTTTTCTCTTCAGTCTGCTTCCTACTGAGATAGACTTAGGTGCAGACGTATCCAGGGCTTGTGTTTCCAGACTTGCCATGACCATATATTTCTTAAAAATATTAAGAGTTATCTACTATATAAAAGCCCTATCCAGTCTGTCTGTCTGTATTTCTGTAAGTTTGTCCTGAAAACATCGCCAACTATAGGACACTAATTTTCCAGTTTAATGGAATTTGCAGTACACTGTTAAATTGGAATGTGAATAGGCCTATATGTTTGGTTGATCAGTCACTGAAAACAGCGCCACCTATAGGACATCTATGACGGGGGCCCACACGCCGTCCGGGACACTGGCCTCAGCACACAAATTGATTATTGCCTTCTCCTGGATCCGCTCTGTCATACCCTCGATACGGACCCATCCTGCTGCTGTACTTTCTCTTGTTTGCGTTCCACCCTGGAATGCATGCTGGCAGCACGGCTCCTCAGAGTACAGGGGGACCTTACACAGGGTTGAGTGAGACAGCTCACAGTGGGGGGACAGAGGGCACAAAGTAGAGAGAGCGAGCACAAGGTAGGAGAGAAGGCGCACAAGAAGAGAGATGGTGCGCACAGGGGAGAGACAGCATAAGGGGAGAGAGTGCATAGGGGGGAAGGACAGCACAAGGGGGGAGAAACAGCATAAGGGGAGAGAGAGCACAGGAGGAAAAACAGCACAAGGGGAGAGACAGCAGAAAGGGAAAGAGAGCGCGCAGGGATGACTGACAGCACACAAGGGGAGAAAAAGCACACAGGGAGTTGGCAAGCAGCAGCAGTGCTCTCCCCACTCTCCTCTGTGGCACTGCAATTACTAGTGAGAGTAGTTGGGCTAATATATAATGGCAAACATTTTAGAATCGCCTGCTGCTATCGTCAGGCCCCATCTAGTATAGTATAAACAGAGAGATAACAGAGACTGCAAATACAACCACATAGATGTATCCTGCCATACACACTGTACCCTGATACCGTGTGTAGATAATCTCCTGGCCTTAAAGAGGTTTCCTCGGCATTGTATACTTGTTGAATCCTCATGTGTATAGTTGATAGATACATTTTGCTGCACTGAAGATGTAAATGCAGCTGTTTTCCTACATTCACCATTTGTGTACTGAACCTCCACAGATATAAATGCTAAATATCGAAATCTTCAAAGTACAGTAAACAAACAGCAGCAGGAATAGGATATTATAGAACAGATTGTAACTTGTCCTTTCCATGGATGTCAGCTTGTTTTGTTCAACTAAAAGTGTAAGTTATGTTCTTGGATTCATCTCCTCACTCAATGTGATTGAATCTTTTCCTTGACCCCTTCTCAAGCAGACGATTTTCAATTTTTTTTCAATCAATAATAGCAGTTTGAGCTGTAGTTGTAAAGCATCCCTCCAGCGTTTCTTTTCTTTGCCAGCACTGTAGTGCTTTTAACCTAAGGTCCTTGTCCCCTTCTTATACCCCCCTTCGGCGTCTTTACAGTCACTCCACTCCAGCGGTGCCATCTTGTGAGCATTCAATCTGAAGTTATGTCACAAGCTCCTAAGTGCAGCTCTATGAAAGCCAAAAAAAGGCCAGAACAATGTTTTCATAGAGTACTACTCAATTGTGACCTCTGGCCCTCTCCAACAAACACTGCAGTAGCCGGCAGGTCAACGGGAGCAATGCAGGTGCCGATGGGCGAGTATAAGACCGGGGACAGGGAACTTGGATTTAAAGCACCACTCCAGCACTGAAATAAATAAAAAAAAAAAAAAAAAAGCTGGAGTGTTGTTTTAAATGGCGCCATCATTCATTTTACCATAAAATGCACTTGTTACATGCAGACATGGCACGAACGTCATAGCAATGTAGTAGAGGTTGATCTCCTCCTGACTTGTTCCATTTTCAGCTGTGGGAAGCACGTGAGAGGCTTAAGACAACTTGCCTCATCCCAAAATGGTATTTACCTGCAGATATGGAGTTACTCCGCAGGTTAGTAGTGTTTGAAGCCTGCGCGGTGTCTGCAAATTGAATCCCGCCACTGGGAGGAAAAGGACTTTAATCCTCCCGGCAGTGTTCGGGTTTCAGTCATGAGGGAGGCCCCGCTGCGGGTTCAGTCCCCGCTCTGTATCTTACTGACTGACAGCCGCTCAACATTAGACGGTGAGTATAAGACAGGGGGCAGAGGACTTGGATTTAAAGCACCACTCCAGAGCTTCAAGAATAAGAAAACCCTGGAGTGGCGCTTTAATGGACTTTAGTGATACCAATCGATACAAGCTTTTTCTTCTGCATCTAACCATTTCGGGTAATCGCTTACAGAGTGGCCAGAGAATTATTTTCTATGGTGTGTTAATGGGATATCCCAGCCTAATTACGTTCATTGGTTTTCCCATGAAATGGGGGATAAATACTGGATAGGTGGGAGTCCGTCTGGTGGGATCTCCACTGATCTCATTATTGGAGGACCCCGAATACACTTATCACGTTCAATGGACCATGATTATTAATGGATGGTTTATTTTGCAGGTGGAAAACAGACCAAAGTATTACGGGAGAGAGTGAGTATGCCTTTCATTTTCTATTAAAATACTGATTTTTCTTTAATAACTAGTTTTTACATGAAAAGTACGGTATATTTGCTTTATTCCACTATCCGGTAGTTTGAAAAATGTGTCATAGAAGCTGGAAAAAAGACAATAATTCTAAGAGATATTCGATGCTTCAACTTATTTTTATATTTGGGTTTCATTATGAGTTCTGCTCCGAGATCATTGTCCCCGCTAGTAAGGTCTACATGGACGCACCCGTTAACATTTTTTACTTACATTAAAAGCAGGATGCATTATTTTACCTGTCATCTGTATTATTTCCATTGACACTTGGCAATGGATCAGGTAAAAAAGGATGGAAAACTGATGTCTTCGCCCATTTTGTCTGTTTTGGACTGATCTTTATTACACTTGAATGGCCGAGCCGGATCCACAAAAATGGGTGAGGTTAGGACATAAACGGCGTTTACTGGAACGGTCACAAATCTGTTAACAAAAACTAAAAGTATGTGTGACTGGTTCCATTAAACTCAATAAGTCAGAGCACTGATGGAAAAAAACACATTAGTTTATGTGGCCTGAGGCTCTGATAAGATGTGTGGGGGTTTCCACTTTTAGAGGAAACATTGCTGCAAACAATGGACACTCGAGGAGCAGGATGGGCCCCTTGGAAGAATGAAAGAATAACACTGGGTTCAATGTAAGCTGCAACTGAGGATTGTAAAGGAGCCTCTGACATTGATGTGAGAAAATCACGATTTCTTCCTGCTGTTAAACCATAACACGACACCTATCAGGCTCCAAGAATCTAGTGTATAATTATCTATATATAGTCAGAATCATCAGCGCTGCTGCACAGCAGAGAGAGAGCGAGCAAGAGCCCCCTGGAAGATTAACATTAGTAACAAAGATCCTGTAAGCAGGACAGTTATTTAGATGAAAGAAAAAGGCTGTGTCATTAGATATTACATATTTTTTGGACTATAAGACGCGCCAGACCATAAGACACTCCCAGGTTTTAAAGGAGGGAAAAACAATATATTTCATAAACTTTTGTCATTTGTGTTTTTCGTTCTTCACAACACATGGAGTTTAATTTTATATTTTTATTTATTAAGTCCCAACTACTGAAGAAATTCAGCCTCCTGCCTGCATATCAGAGCTATAGGATATCGAGCATCAATGCACACGTGCGATGGAAGTGTTTGTATCAAGTGAACAGTTTATTTACAAATTCAAGGTGAAGCGACAGGCTAACGTTTCGGCCAAATTACTGGCCTTGTTCACAGAGTCGCCCTGGGAGAGCTGTGTTATATATCTCAGCCTGCGGTAGTAGCTGGTCACCTGTGTGGAGGAGGTATGGTAGAGCAAAGCTCTTTGGATTGGTGGCGCAGTGTGGGCAGCTGACACAACTGTGTCAAAGCTAGTGGCTGGCCAGTTGTGTCAGCTGCCCACACTGCGCCACCAATCCAAAGAGCTTTGCTCTACCATACCTCCACACAGGTGACCAGCTACTACCGCAGGCTGAGATATATAACACAGCTCTCCCAGGGCGACTCTGTGAACAAGGCCAGTAATTTGGCCGAAACGTTAGCCTGTCGCTTCACCTTGAATTTGTAAATAAACTGTTCACTTGATACAAACACTTCCATCGCACGTGTGCATTGATGCTCGATATCCTATTGTTTACGGGACCTTTGGCCCCTTTCAATCGCACCGTGACCATCACTAAAGTTGAGTGCTAGCCTTCGAACTTCCTATGCATATCAGAGCTTACAGGCTCTACTAGAATACAACAGCTCCTGCTCTGTCCATATACCCAGCAATCATTGGGTCCAGCGGAGGAAGCAATGTCAGTGCTTTCCAAACTATATACAAGCGCTGATTCGACTTTGTGGATATGACAATCCAGTAATTAAACATAGTGTTAAATCAAGTTTGCATTTTCTGTGGGGGGTCCAGCAGTGTCTGACAGTCTCTCCCTGCCCCCACAGCTGCACGATCTGGTGCAGATGCTTACTCTACATAGATGACTTATAATGTCAAGTGCAGAGTAAAGTGTGGATTGCCGAGATGTTTAAAGTTTACGGGTGGCCCAGAAGTAGTTACAGGGGTTATCCACACCTGCACCTGGAGATATTTTTATTCTGCTTAAATACATGTATTTAGGGCTAAAACATATTTTTTTCAATTGGCTTTAATTAACACTTTTTCACAGTTTGCCTTCCACGGTCTCTGTGTTAGGGTACCGTCACACTTGGTGACGCACCAGCGATCCCGACAGCGATTCAACCTGTAGGGATCGCTGGTGCGTCGCTGTTCAGATCACTAGTGAGATATCAAACAGAGATCTCCCCAACGACGCAACAACAATCCGGAATGATACGGCGGTCGTTGGGACCCTGTTTCTCTGACCTGTAGTATTGAGGTTGTTGGTCGTTGTCCCTGTCAAACACACCGATGCATGCTGCCCAGCGGGACCCCAACAATCAAAAAATGGTCCAGGCGACTCTGACACAACCAGCGATCTCACAGCAGGGGCCTGGTCACTGCTAAGTGTCAAACATTGCGAGATCGCTGGTGAGGTCGCTGTTGTGTCACCAAACTTATGATTTAGCAGCGATTCTCGCTAGCGATCTCGCTTAGTGTGACGGGGCTTTACATTATCTATTGCTGGCTGCAGGATAAGTCAACTGAGAGTCGATCAGTGAAATAATCCAGATTGAATCGCGGAGAGTTAACACTTCTCTACCTCTCTGAGCTCCTTTCAGCTGATATGAATGCGGACACAATGTTCAATCGGAAGCAAAGTAAAAGGCAAATGGAAACCCAATTGCAAAAAATATACTATATGCATTTATGTTAGAATAGAAAACAAAAGTCTCCAAAAGAAAGGTGGCCATCACCTCTATACAAGCACATAAAGTGGTATCATCTGACTGCAGTCTGCTTTTTATGCCTCTTAGGTTTTTTGGGATGATTTCAAGGGAGGAAACAGACCAACTACTGAGCGTTGCAGAGGGCGGTTACCTAATCCGTGAAAGTCAGCGGCAGCCTGGAACGTACACCCTAGCTTTAAGGTAAGAAATATGATTTCTTTTGCTGACCATTATGTTATTATGGCCACCACCGAATATTCATACTTGCCAACACTTGGGACATTTTTAGGGGATCTGGAAGTGAGGACCGTTCTTTCGAGTGCGGAGTCCCGAGTTACGCTCGTCTATCTGCTTTTGTTGCCTAAAACTACCAGACTTAGCAGAATTTAGATTTATAAGAACTGAACATAAATTGAAAGCTGTGTTTTGATTGGTTATTATGGTCAATTGCCATTCTGCCAATAGCTCCACCATTGGGATGGTGCCTGGGAAGACAAAAGCATAAAAATGTATGTAAGTGCGAAGGTCTATATTTCCCCTACTCCATCATAATCCAGTTATTCAAGGAAGGTCATTGAATTATTAATGAATCGATTGCTACAAATACATTTCAAAGCATCTTTCCAATGTATACAGTATATCACAAAAGTGAGTACACCCATCATATTTTTGTAAATATGATGTCATGGTTTGGGACTTCATGATGCTGCCGGCTGTGGGGATCTACAATTTATTGAGGGAACCATGAATGCCAACATGTATTGTGGCATACTGAAGTAGAGGGTGATCCCAGTATTCCAACATAAGGAACCCAAACACCTCCAAAACAACCACTGCCTTGCTGTACAAACTGAAGGTGAAGATGCTGGAATGGCCAAGTGTCTTCTGACCTAAACCCTATTTAATCATCTGTTGGGCCTCTAACATCCACCAGCTCCATGATGTCGTCATGGAAGAGGATCCAGTGGCTCCTGTAAAGCTCCAGTGAACTCCATGCCTAAGAGAGTCACGGCGGTGCTTGAAAATAATGGTGGCCACACAAAATATTTACACTTTGGGCAAAATTTGTCCATTTTCACTTAGGGATATAATCACATTTGTTGCCAGTGGCTTAGACATGAATGACTGTGTGTTGTTATTTAGAGGACACCAAATTTACACTAATATATAAGCCATTCACTGACTACTGGTGGCAATGGCACTTACGTGCATGAAGAAGGCTACACTTTTAAACAGTAGCCGAATTGCGTTGTACTTGTATCATTGTCTTTACTACAATATCTGTTATAAATAAGTAAGAATTCCATAAATCCCATACCGCAGGGACAAACACTAATTAGTGCTAGAACCCTGCCATTACAACTCCCAATATGAAGCATACAAGAAAAATTGAGCTGAAAAATGATTACCGTATATACTCGCGTATAAGCCGAGTTTTTCAGCCCAAAAATTGGGCTGAAAAGTTCCCCCTCGGCTTATAAGCGAGTATATACCCAGTATACAGCCGCCCGCCCGCCACACCCATCAGGATCCAGGGCCCCCCCTCCTTGCTCCGCAAAACCTGCAAAGGAAAATCATTATACTTATCACTGTCCTGTCGCCGCCGGACCGCCGCTTCCATCGCGATCCCCGTCGTCTTCCAGCGTCTTCCGGATTCCTGTGGTCGCAGGCAATGACGTCATTGCCTGCGCCGACCACAGGAAACCGGAAGACGCTGGAAGAAGACGGGGATCGCGATGGAAGCGGCGGTCTGGCGGCTACAGGACAGTGATAAGTATAATGATTTTCCTTTGCAGGTTTTGCGGAGCAAGGAGGGGGGCCCTGGATCCTGATGGGGGGCCTGTATACTGATGGGGGTGGCGGGCGGGCGGCTGTATACTACCACTGGGGCTGTATATACCTCTGGGGCTGTATATACCTCTGGGGCTGCTGTATACTACCACTGGGGCTGTATATACCTCTGGGGCTGCTGTATACTACCACTGGGGCTGTATATACCTCTGGGGCTGCTGTATACTACCACTGGGGCTGCTGTATACTACCACTGGGGCTGCTGTATACTACCACTGGGGCTGCTGTATACTACCTCTGGGGCTGCTGTATATACCTCTGGGGCTGCTGTATACTACCACTGGGGCTGTATATACCTCTGGGGCTGCTGTATACTACCACTGGGGCTGCTGTATACTACCACTGGGGCTGCTGTATACTACCACTGGGGCTGCTGTATACTACCACTGGGGCTGCATATACCTCTGGGGCTGCTGTATACTACCACTGGGGCTGTATATACCTCTGGGGCTGCTGTATACTACCACTGGGGCTGCTGTATACTACCACTGGGGCTGCTGTATATACCTCTGGGGCTGCTGTATACTACCACTGGGGCTGTTTATACCTGCGGGGCTGCTGTACACTACCACTGGGGCTGCTGTATACTACCACTGGGGCTGCTGCTGTATATACCACTGGGGAGGCTGCTGTAACACTGCTGGGGCCTGTATATACCACTGGGGAGGCTGCTGTATACCACACTGCTGGGGGCTGTATACCTGTGCTGGGGTCCACCCTCGGCTTATACACGAGTCAATAGGTTTTCCCAGATTTTGGGGGCAAAAGTAGGGGGGTCGGCTTATACACGGGTCGGCTTATACACGAGTATATACAGTATCTTTTTTATTTTTACATAATTGTGAGTAAAAAGGCACTGTACGGACGTAAGACACGGACAGAGACTACAATGTCATTACACCAATCTTTGCTGGCTCAGGATATGGAATAACAGAATAACACAATAAGGCACACAATTTTGTACCAGCATCACAATTACATGCAGGAATACATACATAGAGTGAGACAACCCAGTTTATACATATGGTTTGATGTTTTAGGTAAACAGTAAACCGTATCCCCTCAGCAATTCAACTCCATATAGTATATAAACAGTCACGGATACCAACTTCATCAAGAAAGCATGTATATACTAGTACAATTAAGGTGCCTGAACAGTCAGAGTAGAGTGGCCTATTTAGACCATACACCACCCACCCATATCCATATTGCACATACCCATGTTAAAGTGCAATGCAGTGTAGACTGGAGACAGCCCCTTCTCCTTCACTACCCAATATCTCTTATAAATATAATTTTCTCCTTCGCCTCATTGGGGGACACAGGACCGTGGGTGTTATGCTGCTGTCCACTAGGAGGCGACACTAAGCAATCTGCAAAAGAGTGGCTCCTCCTCCTCAGTATACACCCCTGGGGCAGGCACTGCCTCCTCAGTTTTTTGCTTAGTGTCGAAGGAGGCACACGACCATTTTTACTCTCTATTTTTTTCTCATCTTTTTCTTCCAATGAAGAAAAGTAGGTCCGGCGTGGCCCCCGGCATGCTCCCTCCTCGGCCACCCACTGTTGGGGCGCTGGGTTGAGGTTGAGAATCCATACATATGCCGTACTCCTTTCTCGGCCTCCCACTGTTGGGTTGCTGGGTTAAAGTTGAGACAGCCCAGCATAACACCCTCCTTCCTCATTCCCTTCGGTCTGAGGTGAAGTAGAAGCTGACGGCCTGCCAGATGACGTCCCCCTAATCACCCCTGGGTGTTTTAGGCAGTGGCACCATAGGTATCAGCAGCCCCTGGCTGCATGGGCTGGATATTGCATGGCTGCCTGCAGCAGTGCAGGTTAGCAGATTATAAAGGAGCCTGCAGAAGACATTCAGGCTACAAGATGCTGAGGCTGCATGAGAGGGCACTTCCAGCAGCGCAGGCTTCAAGCACAGTGCTTATGCACAGCCTGCACAGCTGAGGGGCACACAGCACAAGGGCTTGCAGCTGCATCCACTGGAGCAGCTTGCACACACTGTGGAGCATCCCCCTAATATACTGGCGGTTCCCCCGCCAGTACTTCCATCTATACCCCGGGACCTTCTTTTCCCGTTTTTCTGGGCCCCCCAGCGCCGTTTTCGCGCCTCCGCGCCGGCCCCTCACTATTTCCGGAGGCCTGAACTAATTGAGGCCCCGGCTTGGGCCTAGCGCGGAGGCCGCAACCCCTGCACCGCCCCCGTCCCGCCCCGCCGGATGACGCTGACCGCGCCTCATACTGGGGGCGGAGCCGAGAACGGGCGCGTTTTCCAGCATGGAGCCCGCCCGTTTAGCTCCGCCCCTTCCTCCTTCTCCACGGACGCCATTAGCCCTGCACGTGGACCCGGCCTCAGCCATCCGGGGGGACACAGGATCCAGGCGGCCTGACACACAGCGGCGCTGGGGCTGGTAAGACCTCTGCAGGGATCTACTCTGCAGAGGTTCTCTGTCTCCCTCTCTCTCTCTCCCCTCTGTATCCCCCTGCAGCAGGCACTGTTAGCCCACAGTGACCCTACTCAGCCCCTCAACTAAGGGCCCAGGCACCTAGCTGGACAGCTAGACAGTGCCTGATTACACAGGGGACTCCTGGTTACCTTCTCTATTATTCTCTTGCCCATACCACAATGTCTGGCAATAAGAGTAAGAAAGGCTCCAAGGCAGCCAGCACTTACTATGCTACCTGCACTATTTGTCAGGCTGACCTCCCTGCAGGATGCACCTCGCCACATTGTGAGAGCTGCACGCAGGCTGCGGATACTGAGACCCCCACTACCCGGGCTTCTAGCAGTGCCCCTGACCCTACCCCTGCGTGGGCCACGGTCATGTCTCAGAATATGACGCAGTCCATGGACAGGTTGTCTGACACACTGCTGCAGTTTATGCAAGCCCGTTCGCCACCTGCAGCCGCTGTTCAGGCTTCTGCGTCGCAGCCGGAAGTCCCAGAACCGCGACAGACTACTGACCCTGCCCCGTCAGCCTCTGACTCTGGCCGTAAGAGACCACCACCTTCTCCAGAGTCCACTGCAGGCTCTGCAGCCTCTGCATCCCGAAGGCGTCAAGATGACGCGCAGGACTCCGAAGGTCTCTGCTCTTCAAGCTCGGAGGATCACTTAGATGACTCCCTAGATTTGGATATGACCGATACGGTCGCGTTGGTGGAGGATTTAATTACTTCCATTAACCAGGTTCTGGAGGTGTCAGACCCTCCGGCTGATACTCCAGAGCATAAGGTGTCTTTTAAAAGGGCCAGGAGACCACATAAGCATTTCTCGGACCATCCAGAGTTCCAGGAAATCCTCAAAAAACATAGGTTACACCCTGATAAAAGGTTTGGTAACCGTAAGGCTCTGGAAACGCGTTATCCTTTTCTGCCTAAGGTCACCCAGGATTGGACAGATCCGCCACAGGTGGACCCTCCTGTTTCTCGTCTCGCTACTAAGACCCTCCTGTCCTTACCGGACAGCTCATCCATAAAGGACGCCACTGACAGTCAGGTGGAGCAGATGGCGAAGTCCGTCTTTGAGGCCTCAGGCTCTTCCCTAGGGCCAGCCTTTGCCTCGGTTTGGGCCTCAAAGGCTATTATGACTAGAGCTAATTCAGTACACTCGGCCCTTCGGTCTTTGCAGGTCGATCCAGCCTTGTTAGACCAGGTTGCCCAAATAGCGGTGACCGCCGAATACTCCATGCACGCTGCCTTCGATTCAGCTAACTGTGCCGCGGCTGCGGCTTCCAACGCCATAACCATCAGGCGAGCCCTCTGGTTGAGAGAGTGGAAAGCAGATGCAGCGTCAAAAAAGTCGCTCACCTGCCTTCCGTACAACGGTGGCCGTTTATTCGGCGAAAAGCTGGATCAATTGATTTCAGATGCCACTGGGGGTAAGAGTACCTCTCTTCCACAACGTCAGATTAAGCGACCCTTCTTTCGTCGCCAACAAACCCGTTTCCGGTCCTTTCGGAACTCCTTTGGTTGGTCAGTCTCGAAACCCCCGACGGCGGCCAATAGGTCCCCCCGTAGGGAACGCACCCAGACGACACGGAAGACTGGTGCAAACTGGCAGTCCCATTCCCGCCAGTCCAGATCCAAGGGCTCAAAGCCCAGCAGATTTTCTTCTTCCTGACTCTCCCCCTTCGGGAGACACTATTCAGGTTGGCGGCCGACTTTCTCGCTTTCGTCAGGTCTGGCTCGCTTCTACCGACGACAAGTGGGTACACACCTTGGTGTCTTCCGGATACACCATAGAATTCACGGCCCATCCTCCAAATCGTTTTTTTCTGTCAATCTCACCTGCTCATTCCCCCAAAGCTCGCGCCTTCTTTCAGGCGGTCGATTCCCTTTTGAAAGCCGGTGTCATCATTCCGGTACCGCCAGCCGAACGCTTCCAAGGGTTCTACTCGAACCTGTTTGTGGTACCCAAAAAAGGAGGGGCTGTTCGCCCCATTCTGGATCTGAAACAGTTAAACTCCTTCGTGAAGGTTCGGCATTTCCGCATGGAGTCACTGCGCTCCATCATAGCGTCCATGGAAAAGGACGAATTTCTCGCGTCCATCGACATACAGGATGCTTACCTCCATATCCCGATCGCGACAATTCACCAGCGGTTTCTCCGATTTGCCATCGACCGGGATCATTATCAGTTTGTGGCCCTCCCGTTCGGCCTAGCGACGGCTCCCAGGGTGTTCACCAAGGTCATGGCGGCTGTCATGACCATACTGCACACAAGAGGAATGGTTGTCCTACCGTACCTAGACGATTTGCTCATCAAAGCCCCCTCTTTCAGGGAGTGTCAGCAGAGTGTTTCCATCACGGTGGACACCCTGCGTCGGCTAGGCTGGTTGGTGAATCTGCGGAAGTCATCGCCAGTTCCGTCACAATCTCTA
Organism: Allobates femoralis; assembly: GCA_033576535.1. Classification (NCBI taxonomy): domain Eukaryota; kingdom Metazoa; phylum Chordata; class Amphibia; order Anura; family Aromobatidae; genus Allobates; species Allobates femoralis. Next base: position 45,263,758 of record JARQOC010000011.1, on the reverse strand, counting down.
ACATTCCTCGGGATGCTTTTCAACACCCCCAGGCGTCTGGTCCTCCTCCCTCAGGACAAGGCGAAGGCCCTTCGACAGGGGGTCCACAGTCTTCTACGGCCGTGTCCTCATTCGCTTCGGTTCGCCATGAGAGTCTTGGGGAGGATGGTTGCCTCTATGGAAGCGGTGCCGTTTGCTCAACTTCACCTCAGGCCTCTCCAACGGGCAATTCTGACTTCGTGGAACAGGAATCCTTCTGCCCTGGACAAATTATTCCGGTTGTCACCTGCAGCAAGGAGTTCCCTCCATTGGTGGCTCAAACCTCGTTCCCTCACAAGGGGGAGGTCCTTTCTACCGGTTTGCTGGAAGATAGTCACCACCGACGCAAGCCTCAGCGGATGGGGCGCGGTACATCGTCATCACACAGCGCAGGGAACATGGTCCCCAGCGGAGTCGGCCGAGCCCATCAATCTCCTGGAAATCCGAGCCATATTTCTAGCTCTGAAGACCTTTCATTCCATGCTGGCAGGAACACAAGTCCGAATTCAGTCGGACAATGCCACGGCCGTGGCATACATCAACCATCAAGGCGGAACCCACAGTCTCCAGGCCATGCACGAAGTGCAACGCATTCTACACTGGGCAGAATCGACGAACTCAACGCTGTCAGCAGTTCATATCCCAGGAGTGGAGAACTGGGAAGCGGATTTTCTCAGTCGCCAGGGCATGGACTCGGGAGAGTGGTCCCTACACCCCGACGTGTTCCAACAAATCTGCCGTCGCTGGGGGACCCCGGACGTAGACCTGATGGCATCTCGCCTCAACACGAAGGTTCCCATGTTTATGGCCAGATCTCACGACCCGCGAGCACTAGGGGCGGATGCCCTAGTTCAGAACTGGTCCCAGTTCCAGCTGCCTTACATCTTCCCTCCTCTGCCTCTCATTCCCAGAGTAGTGCGGAAGATCAAACAAGAGGGCATTCAACTCATTCTCATAGCCCCAGACTGGCCCAGACGGGCATGGTACGCCGATCTCGTCCAGCTCGCGGCGGACGTTCCTTGGCGCCTCCCTTGTCGTCCCGACCTTCTGTCGCAGGGCCCGTTTTACCACCAGAATTCAGACGCCCTGAATTTGATGGCGTGGCCCTTGAGACCTGGGTACTAACCCAAGCGGGTTTCTCCCCTGCCGTTATTCAGACCATGATCAGAGCACGGAAGTCTGCATCGGCAAAAATTTATCATCGCACCTGGAAAGCTTTCTTCGCATGGTGCTCTTCTCGAGATCAACCCCCTCTTCCCTATTCCTTGCCGCTAGTTCTAGGTTTCCTTCAGTCGGGGTTGGAGTCTGGTCTCTCACTAGGTTCCCTTAAGGGTCAGGTTTCGGCTCTTTCAGTACTTTTTCAATGTCGCCTTGCTGTTCAGCCGCAGGTTAAAACTTTTCTCCAAGGAGTTAATCGCATCGTCCCTCCGTACAAACGACCGTTAGATACATGGGACCTTAACCTGGTACTTACGGCTCTGCAGGAACCTCCCTTTGAACCTCTTCGGGATATCTCCCTCCACTTTCTGGTTCTGAAGGTGGTTTTTCTAGTGGCTATCACTTCTCTTCGCCGAGTGTCCGAACTCTCGGCGCTTTCCTGTAAGCCACCCTTCCTGGTGTTCCATCAGGACAAGGTCGTCCTCCGTCCGGTGCCGTCATTCCTGCCTAAGGTTGTCTCCTCTTTTCAATTGAATGAGGATATTTCATTGCCTTCCTTTTGCCCTGCTCCGGTTCACAGGTTCGAACGAGCCCTGCATACTCTGGATCTCGTCAGGGCGCTTCGCATTTATGTCTCCAGAACTGCACATTTCCGTAAGTCAGACGCTCTGTTCATTCTGACGGAAGGCCCCCGTAAGGGTATGCCAGCTTCCAAGGCTACACTGGCCAGGTGGATTAGATCAGCTATCCAAGAGGCCTACAAGATGAAAACTACTCCTCTTCCAGCGGGGATCAAGGCACATTCTACCCGAGCCGTGGGGGCCTCCTGGGCCATTTGGCACCAAGCCTCGGCTCTCCAAGTGTGTAAGGCGGCCACCTGGTCGAGCTTACACACTTTTACCAAGCACTACCGTGTTCATACCCAGTCCTCGGCGGACGCTAGTCTGGGTAGGTGCATCCTTCAGGCGGCGGTTGCCCACCTGTAGGTATTTCTCTGTTCACTGACTTGTTCAGTATCATTAGTTCCATTGTCTTTCCCACCCAGGGACTGCTTTGGGACGTCCCACGGTCCTGTGTCAATGAGGCGAAGGAGAAAAGGAGAATTTTGTATACTTACCGTAAATTCCTTTTCTCTTAGCCTCTAATTGGGGGACACAGCACCCACCCTGTTGGCCATACGGCCTTGTTTCTAGTGGTTTTTGTTACTCTTATATTGTTACTTATGGCCTTGCCAGGCTTTGTTGGTATTGGTTTACCTTGTTAATTCCTACTGCTTTAGCACAAAACTGAGGAGGCAGTGCCTGCCCCAGGGGTGTATACTGAGGAGGAGGAGCCACTGTTATTCTTTTGCAGATTGCTTAGTGTCGCCTCCTAGTGGACAGCAGCATAACACCCACGGTCCTGTGTCCCCCAATTAGAGGCTAAGAGAAAAGGAATTTACGGTAAGTATACAAAATTCTCCTTTTTTTGTTGGTAAAATTACCACTGAAATTGAATTATTACTGAGAATAATTGAGACATCTTACTATTGTAAAGTATCTGTATCAATAACTACTGCACTCAGGGTGAGCACCGCGCCTGTCTCTTTCTCTATCTCCCTTTTCCTAGGGTTCCTTATTTATTGTATCAAAGTGTCATATCTTTATTGTTGCCCTATGAAAAGATATACCGTAACACAATATTTACAAAAATGTGAGGGGTGTACTAACTTTAGTTTCATATTGTGTTTTTTTTTTGTAACTTTAATCATGGGTTATGATCCTTTTCTGCCATGACCATGCCATGGAGGCGTTTTGTGTATCTTGACTTAATATAATATAGGGTTAGTCTGGTGTCTGTGTTTTGTATTTTAGGGAGGGCTTGGTGTTCGGTCTGTAATAAGGAGATGAACATTGTGGGTATCCATTTGTCAGGAGTCTGGTCTGATGCTCGGTATGTATTAGTCGGGAGTCTGGTCTGATGCTCGGTATGTACTAGTCGGGAGTCTGGTCTGATGCTCTGTATGTACTAGTCGGGAGTCTGGTCTGATGCTCGGTATGTACTAGTCGGGTGTCTGGTCTGATGCTCTGTATGTACTAGTCGGGAGTCTGGTCTGATGCTCGGTATGTACTAGTCGGGAGTCTGGTCTGATGCTCTGTATGTACTAGTCGGGTGTCTGGTCTGATGCTCTGTATGTACTTGTCGGGAGTCTGGTCTGATGCTCGGTATGTACTAGTCGGGAGTCTGGTCTGATGCTCGGTATGTACTAGTCGGGAGTCTGGTCTGATGCTCTGTATGTACTAGTCGGGTGTCTGGTCTGATGCTCGGTATGTACTAGTCGGCAGTCTGGTCTGATGCTCTGTATGTACTAGTCGGGAGTGTGGTCTGATGCTCTGTATGTACTAGTCGGGAGTGTGGTCTGATGCTCTGTATGTACTAGACGGGAGTCTGGTCTGATGCTCGGTATGTACTAGTCGGGAGTCTGGTCTGATGCTCGGTATGTACTAGTCGGGAGTCTGGTCTGGTGGGTTCTGTATTATGGGGCAGTCTGGTCTAAGTGTCTGTAGTTAGAAGAAGTCTTGTGGGGGATCTTTATTTAGTGGAGGGCTGGTTTGAGGTTTGTCTTGGGGGGGAGTTTGTTCTGAGGTTCTGTGTTTAGGGGGATCGCTTTTGTGGGGTTTGTAGTTAAGTATAGAGACTGGTTTGGGATATTTCCTTTTTATTTTAGTGATGTCTGTATTTAGGGCTCTGATCTGGGGTTTCATCTTCTCTTTTAGTATTTGCTGGTGTTATACACACTATTTTAGAATGAAATAATGTAGGTTGGAAACCTGTCCTGTATCGGTGGGGGCACGGGGTCAGATACTTTGTGTTACTCACAAATTGCCTTTCTTTACACTTTCCATTTTAGAATCTCAATAATGTCCCGTCTCAAACATTTGCATCATCATTAGTTATAATTATTTTCTTTTTAATAAATCTCTCAAATTGGTGGAATATTAAATATGTAAGTGGCAATGATCTGCAGTGCTCTTGAGTAAGGGATTCTCCCTACTCTTCATCTTATGGACACCCCCCAGCAGACAATCTCCGTATAGCGAGCACTAAGTGTCCCTTCCTCTGCTCGGTCCAGTTCTCACCCATTATCTCCTTCGGTCCCGTCAGACTATAGAATCAATATGTCTGTGTCCATATTAATGAGTAACGAGTAATGAGTAACTTCACTGGAGCTCTTCCGCTAATTTGTAAGCAGATAGTCAGTGTTCATCACGGGAAGATGTCTACATGTGTCCATATGAGGTATGCATTGTTAGCAAAGCTCAGATCACGGGTAGCAGACCACATGAGTAACAGAGAGACATAAGCCTTATTTATCCACTTGTTTTCTTTTCTACACATCTAAATCTCAGACTCTTTATTCCAATCTCCATGCCCTGGTGAAACAATAAAATAAAGTATACGATGTGTCAGGTAATACAAGTATTCTTCTGCTCACGCTGCTTTATAAGAGCTTCTCACTGCAGGCAATTGGGTAAAAAAATACTCTGACTCCCATGAGATGTTATAAAGCTTTGCCATGAGTAACATGTCATCAGCAGTCAGAGCACATTGACTGAGGTGCGCCTGAGGCGCGCCTGATGTTCCAGATCGGTACAGCAGGAAGTTGTTGTATTATCAGGATCGTGTACTCCCTGCAGCATGGGTAGAAAGCAGGTACGGTATATGGTGCCTGCATGGAGCTTAGCAGTTGTAAAGGGGCCTGAGCATTTTAACAAAGTGGTCCATGCCTGAAATCAGAACCCACCAGTAAGTGTCCAGTGAAGACATCTTAACCATTGAGTTAGTTGTGCAACTTTCTAATATACTTTGTGTTTCAGTTACTGGTCCCTGCACCAGCAAGTGGGTAAATTGGAATACATTCATATTCCAAGAGGGGTTATCCGGGATGTTGCTTGTTTTTCCTTATGGGGTTAAGAACATTGGGGGCCATTGGGGTTATTTTTCCTCATAGGGCTAAGCTGCTTTGTTGCTGTGATGTCAATGAAAGCCGTAGAATCACCGGCAGGAGCGAACCATAACCCCTCTGAGCAGGCAGAGTTCAGCGCCGGCCAGAACAGGCAGGTAGTCAGAAACTACTTGCCCATAAGTTGTTTGCCGCATAGGGAAAAAATACGCAGAGCCCCGGATTACCTTTTAAGGCTGTATGCACACATTATGCTTTTATTGCATATTTTTGTGTTTTGAGTGCAGATTTGTCACATAACCTCAAGGAAACCAGACACCAACAAATTCAAGGAGAATCCTGAAGTCTCATGTACACGCTGAGTGTTTTCTTCTTGTAGATGTGGTACAGAAATAAATCTGCAGCGTGTCAATTCTTGCAGTGCTTTTTTTTTGCAGATTGCACCCATTCTAATGAAAGGGAAAAACGTGCACTAAAATTGCACTGAAAAAGCTGAAAAAATGGGTATTTTTGCTACTGCGTTTTTACTGCTAATGGATGTAAAAATGGTGCTGACATTTCTGTGCCAGATCCCAAACGTGTGCACATAATCTTGAAGTATGAAATGCTGCTGCGTAGTTTAGATTATCCGCTAAATCCATGTTCTTACATCTGCAAATCACGGTCCGAGTACAGACAGGTACAGGGTCTGCTGACCCAAAATACATCGCTACCTGTGCTGATATTCCAGGTGGATCATGTGATGGCCATAGCACAGTTTTGCTGGATGACTTCGGCAAATGTCACGTGATCTGCCGGAGACCGCAGTACTATGGGTGGACAACCCCTTTAATGTACACTTCCTATGTCATGTTTCCTATGTTTTTTCTGTATCTGGTCCTTTATCAATAAGGAAAGGTTTATGATCATCTGGCAGACGCACCTACAAAACTTCCAGATTTCGGAAAGCTTTTCTGCAAAGTTCCTTTTGGTATGTGGGAGGAAGGAGAAAACAATTAGTCTTCTCAGCAGTAGGTGTTCGTGTTTCAGATCCTTCTGTTCTTTTCTTCCTTCAGTGATTGTTATGTTGTCACGTTACTATGGTTTCTATTCCCTTATGTGAATTATTCGGAGAAATTGTGGTTAAAATTTTCCATTTTCTAGATGAGTTAAAATATGTTTGTACCATGTTAGCCAGTAGATAGAAAAATATTAGAAACTTAGAGTCCTCAGTGGTTGATACCTTTTAAGTATATTCAGGGCTACCATCCAAGAGCAATTGAAAACCAAATTAAAAGAGCTACCAGAATATCAAGAAATCTTCTCCTACATTGCAAAACTAAAGGAGAAAACAACCGGGTCCCTCTTGTAGTCACCTACAATTCAAGTCTGGAGAAGTTAATGGGAGCTGCACGGAAACTGCATCCACTCCTACAAAAAGATGCCCCACTAAAATCTATATTTCCAGACCCCCCACGTCTGTGTATTAGGCAGCCCGGAATCTAAAAAGCATCATTGTTAGAAAGTCCTCTTCAAAAACAACAGGTACATTTCCGTGTAACCAGATGAGCTGCAAAATTTGTCCATTTATAATGACAACAGACAAGATAAAGATTCCTGGCTCACATCAAGACTACGAGATCCAAGGTACCTTCAGATGCACCACAACCAATGTGGTGTACTTACTCATATGTACCAAATATGCGAGTGGGAATCTGTACATAGGGAAGACGGGATGACAATTCAGAACTAGGATGAACTCTCATCACTACACAATTAAAGAAAAAAGGACAGATCTACCTGTGCCTAAACATTTCTGTAGCCCTGATCACACCATAATGGATATGAAAATACCAGTTTTGAAAGCAAAGTGTCACTTCAATGAAGAAGTGGATGAACTCTAGGGCCACCTTTAGGTAGCAATCCTCAAAGTCATAGTCGACTCTTTAACAAGCTTTTTAATATAACCAAGGATTTGTGCCAGATCAGAACCCCAAACTACAGACGCTGGTTTTCGGGGTAACTGCCCCTCATCAGTGTAGTGTGTGGAATATTCTGATCTGGCTGTATGAGAGGCTGGGGCAAGGTCTGGGAAACTAACTACAGTATCTACCTTAAGGAGAGCAGTTTCCCTGCAGCCATAAGGAGACAGATAAGTTGATAAGGAGATTTAAAGCCGCAATGCTTCTCTGGGAAAAATGCAAGTTGTAAGTTGGCGCTAGAGTTCATCCACTTCTTCATTGAAGTGACAATTTGCTTACTTCCCAGAGGAGCATTGCGGCTTTAAATCTCCTTATCAACTTATCGGTTTCCTTATGGCTGCAAGGAAACTCCTCTCCATAAGGTAGATCCTGTAGCTTGTTCCCCAGACCTCGTCTTAGCCTCTCATACAGCCAGATCAGAATATCCCACATACTGCACTGATGAGGGGCAGTTACCCTGAAACGCAGCGTCTGTAGTTTGGGGATCTGATCTGGCACAAATCCTTGGTCATATTAAAAAGCTTGTTAAAGAGTTGACTATGACTTTGAGGATTGCTACCTAAAGGTGGCGCTAGAGTTCATCCACTTCTTCATTGAAGGGAAAATTTGCATATTTCCCAGAGGAGCATTGCTGCTTTAAATCTCCTTAATAACTTATCTGTCTCCTTATGGCTGCAGGGAAACTCCTCTCCATAAGGTAGATACTGTAGCTAGTTCCCCAGACCTAATTTTGAAAGGTCATTTCAAATCCCAAAGAATCAAGAGTGTTTGGGGTATAAACTTATGATGACATTTGACACATTCAGAGCAGGAATTAATGTGTTGTATGGATTTATGTATTTCTACATCAGTTGAGGAATCTTCAAATCTTGGATCAACCACTAATCAAAGGATAATAAAACCATCATGCCCTCTTATCGCTGAATGCTGATATTTACTGCCTCCGCTGCTTTTCCCCCCTCTAAGGACTGACCACTTTGTTCTGCTTCACATCACCTGCCTTATTTACTGCATTGTCTAATCATAAATTTGTATCTATATGTGTGTGTTCAGAATTTGTGTCATTATAAGCCTGATGAAGAGGCCTTAGTGTCCCGAAAGCTTGCTATTATTTACCATCTTTTCAGTTACCCATTAAAAGGTATCAACCACTGAGGACTCTCAGGTTCTAATATTTTTCCATTTTCTTGGTATTTCATTTAATAAAAAAAATCTCTAAAAGGTGTGTGGATGTCTTTGTTGGAGGCAATCCAGATATCACATTGGAAAGTGAAGAGCACGCTGCACGGCATAGAAAAGCCCTGCACCTAACATTACCGATTGGTTAGTTATCTCTCCAGACTCCCCCATACACATGCACGCTCAGTTCTACCAAACATGCCTATGTCAGAGAGCAATAGGCTCCTGCCAGAGAAACAGTAGGTTCAGGTGTTCTAGGTCCTGCTGAACTTTGTTTCAAGGAAACAAAATTTTGTCCTTATGTTTTGTATCTAAATTAAAGGAAAGACCAGCACAATAGGGACTAATCGGCGAGCAAATCAGTAATAGTCAATTGCAGAGAGCTCACCTGGTGGAGGAATATATTCAAAGATTTGGCTGCTGCGGCCTCTCGGATTGCAGAGATAGAAAGCAAGAAATGAAGGGTTAAGACCTGCGCTACCGATGAACAAAGATACACAGGATATAAAGAGGACAAGACAGGTAGGTCTATTCCAAGTAGTTTATTAGGTCTACGTGTTTCAAAGTATAAACCTCTTTAGGACAGGTGTTATAGTAGTTTCTGTCCTGAAGAAGAAGTTTATACTTTGAAACGCGTAGACCTAATAAACTACTTGACATATACCAGTACCTATATGACTTGTCCTCTTCACATCCTGTGTATCTTGTTCGTCAGCAGTGCAGATTTTAACTCTTTATCTCCTGTTATCTATTTGTACCATAATTATGTCATTAGGAATAAAACATATGAAGTCCATCGGAGGAACCATTTGTGCTAAAATGCTTTCATTCCATGATCATCGTTAAAACTTTATCCATAACCACACCAGGTACATACAAGAGTAGTGAGCACTTTGTAACAATAGAAACCACAGCTGTCTGGTTACAGACAATGCGTTTCGACCTTTAAGGGCTTTGCCTAAGTCTAGGACCTAGACGAAAAATATATATATATATAGTCGAGCTCAACCACCTATTAGGTGCTCTAGGGAAAATCGTATCCAATGTAAAAAATAATATCCCTGGCACACTTCTAAGAAATACTTGAGAGGTCATTTCTTTTGAGGTTTTTTTATTTGCAATTTGTGAAAGCAATCATTCATTGACGTTTCGACCCAGCACGGGTCTTCTTCAAGAATGTGTGTACGTGATTAAGTACAAAAAAACAACAATAAGAAAACAACTAATTGTGTACATATATCCAGGTTTTATCTGTGTGTTATGTGAGTGGTGGGCCGTGTATCCTATAATGAGGAGTAAGGTGATGGTGGTGAGTGTTGCTGATGGAGTCAGCCTGATGTGAGGTGGTGAAAAAGTGGGAGAGGGATGGTGTGAACGAAACAGAAGAAGGGAAAAGTGAGGTAGGAGAGTGTTAAGAGTTGGAGGTCAAGAAAAGAGAAAAGGGAAAGAGTGTCAGGCGGATAGGGAAAGAGTGAGAGATAGGAAGAAATGCTAGAAAAAGAAAGGGGTATCACTAGGGTTAGTATAGTTCTAATCTCAAGGAAGGTTTGGATCAAATTGAGGGATTATACAGTTGTGGCCAAAAGTATTGACACCCCTGCAATTCTGTCAGATAATACTCAGTTTCTTCCTGAAAATGATTGCAATCACAAATTCTTTGGTATTATTATCTTCATTTAATTTGTCTTCAATGAAAAAAACACGAAGAGAATTGTCCTAAAGCCAAATTGGATATAATTCCACACCAAACATAAAAAAGGGGGTGGACAAAAGTATTGGTACTGTTAGAAAAATCATGTGATGCTTCTCAAATTTGTGTAATTAACAGTACCTGTAACTTACCTGTGGCACCTAACAGATGTTGGCAATAACTAAATCACACTTGCAGCCAGTTGACATGGATTAAAGTTAACTCAACCTCTGTCCTGTGTCCTTGTGTGTACCACATTGAGCATGGAAAAAAGAAAGAAGACCAAAGAACTGTCTGAGGACTTGAGAAACCAAATTGTGAGGAAGCATGAGCAATCTCAAGGCTATAAGTCCATCTCCAAAGACCTGAATGTTCCTGTGTCTACCGTGTGCAGTGTCATCAAGAAGTTTAAAGCCCATGGCACTGTGGCTAACCTCCCTAGATGTGGACGGAAAAGAAAAATTGACAAGAGATTTCAACGCTAGATTGTGCGGATGGTGGATAAAAAACCTCGATTAACATCCAAACAAGTTCAAGCTGCCCTGCAGTCCGAGGGTACAACAGGGTCAACCCGTACTATCCGTCGGCGTCTGAATGAAAAGGGACTGTATGGTAGGAGACCCAGGAAGACCCCACTTCTTACCCCGAGACATAAAAAAGCCAGGGTGGAGTTTGCCAAAACGTACCTGAGAAAGCCTAAAACGTTTTGAAAGAATGTTCTCTGGTCAGATGAGACAAAAGTAGAGCTTTTTGGGCAAAGGCATCAGCACAGAGTTTACAGGTGAAAAAAGAGCCATTCAAAGAAAAGAACAACATCCCTACAATCAAACATGGCGGAGGTTCCCTGATGTTTTGGGGTTGCTTTGCTGCCTCTGGCACTAGACTGCTTGACCGTGTGCATGGCATTATGAAGTCTGAAGACTACCAACAAATTTTGCAGCATAATGTAGGGCCCAGTGTGAGAAAGCTGGGTCTCCCTCAGAGGTCATGGGTCTTCCAGCAGGACAATGACCTAAAACACACTTCAAAAAGTACTAGAAAATGGTTTGAGAGAAAGCACTGGTGACTTCTAAGGTGGCCAGCAATGAGTCCAGACCTGAATCCCATAGAACACCTGTGGAGAGATCTAAAAATGGCAGTTTGGAGAAGGCACCCTTCAAATATCAGGGACCTGGAGCAGTTTGCCAAAGAAGAATAGTCTAAAATTCCAGCAGAGCATTGTAAGAAACTCATTGATGGTTACCGGAAGCGGTTGATCGCAGTTATTTTGGCTGAGGGTGCCAATACTTTTGTCTGGCCCATTTTGGAGTTTTCTGTGAAATAATCAATTTTTTGCTTAATTCTCTTTTGTGTTTTTTCATTTAAGACAAATTAAATGAAGATAATAATACCAAAGAATTTGTGATTGCAATCATTTTCAGGAAGAAACGGAGTATTATCTGACAGAATTGCAGGGGTGTCAATACTTTTGGTCACAACTGAACCTTATGATAAAGGAGATTGCTCTCCAGTTATAGGCACGGAGTGCCAGGTGTGACACCTGCTGGTAGTCTGTAATGAGAGGAGTACAGGTGTAAGAGGGTAGATGGACTTCTCATAGACTAACTTGTATATAATAATGTAAATTACTATATGTAAGTCCAGCAAGCTAGATTCAGGAGAACAGTAAAGCGTAGCTAGGTGAGGGAGTTATATAACTGCTTGCAGGTTAAAGTCTATGCTGGCCGTCCTCTTAGTGAGATTTGCTGAATGCTAGATAAAGGGCACCTATCAAATACAGTAGATTATGAATTTTAGTAACTGGGTACCTGTACGGAGTACCACCAGGTTAGGTTCTGTAGGTGTAGGGTAGTTGATTAGAGTCCTAGGTGAGGAGCACCTAATTATTGGTGGGAAAGAGAGAAAATCATTGGTATGATATTATAGTGTCATCTTAGGTTAAAAAAAAAACAATAAGAGCACATACCTACTAATATACAGTTATGGAATGTGACTCCTGTCCTGTTAAAACCTGTTGTTTTTTTTTTCACTTTGCAACTTTGCAGAGAATCCTTTGCAGCAATGATGGTCTGAAGTCTGGGAGCCATGAACATCGCCAATCGCTGGGTCTCCTCATCTGTGAGGCTTTGCTGGTTGCAGCTGACTTCAGTTGTTGTTTGTTTGTGGGTCTTTCTTTTTTAAGTTTTTTCTTAAACATATCAAATGCACCTTGATGAGGTTGAGATTTAGTGATGGACTCGGCCATCGCAGAATATTTCACTGCTTTGCTTTCGCAGTATGTTTTGGGTCATTGTCCATCTGTCCTGTGAAGCGTCCAATCACCCTTGCTGCATTTGGTTGAATCTGAGTAGAGGGTTTTGCTCTATACTTCAGCATTCACTGGCAGCTTCTGTCTTCAGTCACATCATTAATAAACACTAGTGACCCAGGGCCATTGGAAGCCATGCATGCCCGGCCATTACACCACCTCCACCATGTGTTACAGAGGATATGCTGTGCTTTGTATCACGAGCCGTTCCAAGCCTTCTCCATACTTCCATCTTCCCATCATTCTGGAACAGGTTGATCTTAGTTTCATCTCTCCCAAGAATGATTTTCCAGAACTGGGCAGCTTTTTTAAATGTTTTTTTTGGCAAGTCGAATCTGACTTTTCCATTTTCTATTCTAATGTCCATATATTTCTGGACCTAACTGTAAATTCACATATAGCTCTTTCAAACATAAGTCCCGAGAAATCAGCATTTTAAATGATGCGTAAGTGAGGCTGCAAATCTGAAGCATGAGCTGGCTGAGAATAGAACTGGAGTGACAGAGGCTTTAGACCTACAACCCCATTTGCATATAAATGCAAACTTTGATTTCTCAGTAATTGAGGAACGGACTGTACGTGGAAAGGTATTATTGGACTTCTTTTTCAAAGAACTACATGTAAATAAAAATAGTTTGGGGGTGAAATTCTGCTGACAAATTCTCATTAAAAATTGATGACCTATCCATTGGATACATCATTAACAAGAGATTGATGGGGGTTTGGCCCCTGGCACTCTCACTGATCAGCTGAAATCTGCTCTGGCACTGGCCAATTACATGCAATGTAAAGGCTGGAACACAGCAACCCTGCACAATACTTTATCTCTCATTCACGTGATCAGATATCAGCTGATCAGTACAGTTGACGGGTGTCGGACACACCCTGGTCTCATATTGATTCACATTTCTTACTAATTCACTTGCATATGAATGAAAATGTTGACTGTTTCATGTTGTAGGCGTGGCAGAGCACTTAAGGTTGATCGCTCACTTTTCTGTGTGACATTACATGACAGGGAAGAAGACCAGAGGGTGAGTTATCCATCAAAAGGCTGGTGCTGGGGCGGGGAAACAACTTTTGAGAGACCGAGGTTCATTAAGTGCTCAGGGCACTTGAAGCCTTATTTGCATATGAATTAAAATGGTAATTATGCCAAGTAGAAATATATAACTGTGCCCCTTTAGGTCCCTCTACTGGCAGCGGCAGAAACCCAGGATGTAAACCTAAGCGGTCTACTCTTAATTTGAATTTTAATAATTATTAGTTAGGCAACCATTAAAATAAAATTGTTATACTTTGGAGTTTTTATTTTTTCATATTCGATAAAGCTTAGAGTCTTGGTAAGATCCTGAGCTGTTGTCCGATTAGCATATATCTATTCCTCATCTCTGCAATTATACATTATTGTTCTTTTCATAGGAAAGGCTGCAAAGATTGCAACTTATTGCAGAATTTCTAAAATCTTATGATCTCCTTACATGATGGGCTGACTTGTATGTTTTGTTATATGAATTTTAATACAAAATACAGTGGAAGTACTTACTGCTTGCCGTCTTATGGGTCTGAGTGACTGTGCCCATATCTAGTGTTGTGCTCAATAATGTCATTTTCTGTGGATGCCTATGTAGGTTTATAAGAGACATCTTTATACAGTTTTGTTCGTGCCTTTATTGTTTTTAGTAAGGTTTTTTCCTGTATTTATTCGTCGAATGTTTGCGTGCGGCGTACAGCTGGGTTTATATATACAAATCTATATTGACTGTGTTGCTAGAATCTGCATGTTTACTACTGAAGCCTCTCATACATCACAAGAACTGCTTTACCCTCAAATATTTCCTTTTCTTAGGCTGCTTTCACATCTGCGATTATTGTAATTCACAGCAAATCCGGCAGATGTTGCTGCATCTGCCGGATGTGCTGCATGACGGCCGACTTGCGGCACCGAACTGGTAACCCCCTTTCATTCTCTATGGGGCTCGCGGTCGGGTGCGGCAAGTTTGGTTTTGCTGGATCCAGCATGTGCGGCACCGCCAAAAAATTGCTGCTAGCAATGTTTTTTTTTTGCGCAGCTGCAAGTGCTGGATCCAGCAAAACCAAACTTGCCGCACCCGACCGCGATATCCATAGAGAATGGGGCTTGCCGGATCGGTACCGTTATGCGGCAATCTCTGCCGCGGATTACAATAGTCACAGATGTGAAAGCAGCCTTAGCTAGACCTATTGCTTACAAATCTATGCTTATGCTAAGTCTGGTTCATTTTTCTCTCTAAAAATTGTTAGGGAGACACTTCAAAAATTCCTATGTCATAAAGTAAGGGCGTATCACTACCAGTATATGCAGGTTAAACACGCATTCCTTCAACAGAGGAAAAAGGGGACCATGGTTATCCAGAAAGATATTATCCTCGACTACATCTGTAAAGAGGGGAGTACTAAAGGGGTTATATCTGAGATTTATGCCGCTCTGCTTCACACCTTTTTGCTGAAATACCCTGTTGCGGCGAAGGAAAGATGGGAGGCAGACGTTGGTAATATAGAGGATGACAAATGGGAGTCCATCTTAGAGTATATTCCCAAATTATCATTAAATGAACCGGCTAGAATGTCCCAACTATTTCTTGTACATAGGGCATACAGATCACCCGAATTTTTGTATAAAATGTACGAGATGCGGAGCTGAAGCCGCTGGTATCCTACACGTCATGTGGGGGTGTCCGCATTTTCTGATCATCACAATGGGAGACCCAGACAATGGGTTTAGGGCACTGCCCTCCGGAGACCACACTAGGTACTACAAGTTTGTAGACACCGCTCCCTCCGCATATAAACCCCTACCGCAGGGAAGACCCTCAGTTTTAAACTTAGTGTGCTCGGAGGTATCACACGCTTTGCTTGCACATCACTGCATTCTCACAGCTTACGTGATGGCGTATGAAGATAAGGTAGGTCCCGGTCGGGGACCTCCGGCAGTCTCCCTGTTCACCCATGGGGGAACACACAGGTTGAGGTACCGGAGGGCCTAGAGCCTGGGCACATGGTGTTCTCCCGGTACGCTGCCGCGCTCCTTCCCATCCCTCTTTGGGGGTCTCTGAGAAGTGGGAGACAGGAGCCTTGCACAGCTCCGCTCCGTCCGAGGCCTCCCTAAATGGTGCTTACAGACCGGACTGGAGCCGGCCCAGTCCGAGGCCTCCCTAAATGGTGCTTACAGACCGGACTGGTGCTGAACCCCCGTCCGAGGCCTCCCTAAATGGTGCTTACAGACTGGACTGGCACTGAGGCACTTTGTGTCTCCGGTGTGCCTGGGGGTAGTGTCTGGCACTTTATGTGTTTCATGACACTCAGACCGCGCGCACCCGCGGGTCCGCGGTTCTGGCGGTGTACCCTGTGCTGGGGTCACCATAGCTGACCGCCCTGTGGTGTCACAGGGGCTGCGGCTGGGGGCTACAGATGTTGAAGCCCTGGGTATAGTGTTATTACTATATCTCCCACACTGCGGGCTCCGGCACCAGATTTATTAAGATGGCTGCCTGGAGAGATGTGGAGCAGCCCTTAGGATGATGTCATCACTGGGCGTGTGTGTGTGTGCTTCCCGCGTGTTTTTTGGCTCCGCCCACGTCTTTGCTGGCGGCGGCCATTTTCTCCTCACTTCCCGGCTGGGACTGAATGAGTGCACTGCTGCGCTCCCGGGAGATTCTGGTCATTACCCTCGCGGAGGCCACACACACACCGCTCCCCTCCACCGCATTGAAGCGGTCGGTAAGCCGCCGGTGTTCCGGTTTCCTACTTGGCTTATTCTTTTCCTCTGCTGTCGGCATGGCCCCAGCAAAGAAAAGTGCTGTGAAGGCAGACAATTCTACCACTACCTGTGCTACATGCAACGGGACGCT
Source organism: Allobates femoralis (assembly GCA_033576535.1). Classification (NCBI taxonomy): domain Eukaryota; kingdom Metazoa; phylum Chordata; class Amphibia; order Anura; family Aromobatidae; genus Allobates; species Allobates femoralis. The sequence goes on along the minus strand of JARQOC010000011.1, from coordinate 45,247,611 downwards.
GGTTGAGGGGTCCTGCAATAATTGCGGACGCCCAGAAGCCCAGACTGATTCTGCAGAGACTGCAGCTCCGGTACTGTACCCTGAGGTTCAGGTGACCTCAGGACAATGGGAAACACAGAATAAGATTAATGACTCTGTGTTATCCCAGCTGTCCTCCATGTCGCAATCCCTGGAGGCACTGACTAGGAGACTGGGAAGCCCAGCTGCTCCTTCAAGTTACCCCCGGGTATCATCTCTTTCTGCTGCTAGACCCCTTAAGCGGGCTCGCCGAGATGAATCACCCGAGATCCAGGTCCTCTCTGAGGAGGAGCGTCACTCTGATGGTGACGAGGATGATGGGGGTTCAATGCTTGAATCTATGTCAGAACCACCGGACGGGGTGGAGGATCTGGTGTCCTCAATAAACGAGACTCTACATCTCGTGGCACCCCCTGAGGAGGTGGAACTGCACCCTAAGGAGGTGTATCAGTGGCTGCAGCCGGAGGCTCGCCCATGTGGCTCCTTTATGGACCACACTAACTTTGGAAGGGTGGTTAGAGCACCCAGGATTCATCCTGGGCGGCGTTATGTCCGTAAATCCAAGGACACTCGCTTCCCCTTTCCCCAGGAGGTGCTTCAGGAATGGTCGCAGTCCCCGAAGGTGGACGCTTCCATGACCAGGATTGCTGCACGCTCCCTGTTCTCTGCCTCTGATAGCTCCTCATTGAAGGACGCGACGGATAGACAGGTCGAGCAACTCGCCAAGTCTTCCTATGAGGCTGTGGGGTCTTCATTTGCCCCTAATTTTGCCACGGTCTGGACTCTGCAGGCGATCACTTCCTGCTTAGATGGTATCACTGACCTGGCGGGGTCCAATGCAGAGGTACTGGCGCTTACTGATAGGGCTAAGGCCTATGCAGATTACGCCAGGACTGCGACCCTAGAAACTGCCACCCGCTCTGCTGTGGCTTCGGCCAATGCCATAGCGATTCGCAGGTTGTTGTGGCTGCGTCTATGGGACTCAGATGCCACGTCTAAGAAGATTCTGCAGAATCTTCCATTCTCTGGCGACAGACTTTTTGGCACTGAGCTGGATAAGCTAATAAAGGATTCTGCGGAGTCTAAGATCCCACAGAATAAGCCTAAGCCACGGTATACCGTCAAAAGGAACCCGAAACAGTGGTCCTTTCGGTCCAGCTCGCAGTCCTCAGCTTCGTCCGCTCGCACGGACAGAGGGGGCAAGCCCGCTACTCAGTGGCGCCCCAAAGGTCGTCAGAAGAAGTCAACGGGGGCAGCAGCTGCCACCCCCAAACCCACTTCCGCATGACTCGCTCTCCAGTCCTGCCGCCCCACAGGTGGGGGGCCGCCTGTCCCGTTTTCAGGACAGATGGTTACTCCACGTTCAAGATCAGTGGGTCCGAGACGTAGTCTCACGCGGCTACAGGATAGAGCTGACGTCGCGGCCGACACACCGATTCCATCGGTCTGTTCCATCTCCAGAAAAGGCTCAGGCTTTTCATCTGGTGTTGGAGGGACTCCGCAGAGACGGAGTAGTGATCCCAGTGCCTTCCGGGGAGAGGTTTCGGGGTTTTTACTCCAACCTCTTTATCGTCCCAAAAAAGGACGGCTCCTTCCGCCCGGTTCTGGATCTAAAATTGTTCAACCGTCACGTGTTGGTTCGGAAGTTCCGTATGGAATCCCTGCGCTCCGTGATCGCGGCTGTGTCACAGGGGGACTTCCTTGCGTCGATAGATATCCGAGACGCGTACCTTCACGTGCCCATTGCACCGGCTCATCAGCGCTGGTTGAGATTTGCAGTGGGGGAAGAACACTTCCAATTTGTGGCGCTGCCTTTTGGGCTGGCCTCGGCACCGCGGGTGTTCACAAAAGTGATGGCCTCCATGATGGCTCTCCTGCACGTGCAGGGGCATGCCGTCATACCCTATCTGGACGACCTACTGGTCAGGGCGCCGTCGGAACACCTTTGTCGGCAAAGCCTGGAGGTGACCATGAAGTCTTTGGAACAGTTTGGGTGGCTTCTCAATATCCAGAAGTCCACCCTGATTCCGACCCAGTCATTGACATATCTGGGCATGGACTTCCACACGGACTCAGCCCTGGTGTCTCTGCCACGAGCCAAGCAGCTGGCGATCCACTCAGGAGTGCAAAATGTCCTCCTGTCACCACAATCATCCCTACGGGTATTGATGAAGCTGGTGGGGCGCATGGTAGCTGCGATAGAGGCGGTGCCTTTCGCACAGTTTCGCCTCCGTCCTCTCCAGCTGGAGATTCTCCGCCGATGGGACAAAAGGACGATCTCTCTGAATCGGCTGGTGGCACTTTCCCAACCGACCAGGGATTCCTTGCAGTGGTGGCTCCAGCCCCGTCACTTGTCGCGGGGCCGGTCCTTCCTCAAACCGTCATGGTTAGTGGTGACCACAGACGCCAGCCTGAAGGGCTGGGGTGCGGTGTTCTTACACCACAGGGCTCAAGGCCTCTGGACTCAGTCGGAGTCGGCGTTGCAGATCAACGTGCTGGAGATCAAGGCGGTCTATCTGGCGCTCCTGGCGTTTCAGAAATTCCTGTCAGGACAGCCCATTCGGGTGCAGTCCGACAATGCGACGGCCGTCGCCTATATAAATCATCAGGGAGGGACCAGAAGTGCTCAGGCCCTCGCCGAAGTCCACCGCATTCTATCTTGGGTGGAGGACAACGACTGCCTGATCTCCGCAGTTCACATCCCAGGGGTCGAGAACTGGGAGGCCGACTACCTGAGCCGGCAGGGGATGGACGCCGGAGAGTGGTCTCTTCATCCAGACGTCTTCCGGGACATCTGCAGCAGATGGGGCACTCCGGATGTGGATCTGATGGCCTCGCGGCTGAATCATCAGGTGCCGCAATACATGGCGAGATCCTGGGATCCTCAATCTCTGGGGGCAGACGCCCTGATCCTGAGTTGGTCCAGCTTCCATCGTCCATATGTGTTCCCTCCTCTAGCTCTGATTCCCAAGGTTTTGTGGAAAATCAGGACGGAGTGCAACATAGCCATTCTAGTGGCTCCGGATTGGCCCAGGAGGTCCTGGTATCCAGATCTGTGGCAACTGTCAGGCGGACTCCGATGGGCTCTTCCAGAACGCGCAGATCTTCTCGCGCAAGGCCCATTCTTCCACCTCAATTCCAGGGCCCTCAGATTGACTGCATGGCTCTTGAGGCCTGGCTGCTAACATCCAGGGGCTTCTCTCCTACAGTGGTTGCCACTATGAATCGGGCCAGGAAGCCCGTATCCAGGAAGATATAACACGTGGAAAATCTTTTTCACCTGGTGTGCCTCTGCTGGACGGACACCGTGGCCCTTGTCCATCCCGACGTTGTTGGCTTTCCTACAGTCGGGTCTGGAATTGGGCTTATCCCTCAGCTCCCTGAAGGGTCAAGTATCAGCTCTTTCAGTGCTGTTTGACAGGCGTTTGGCGCTCCTTCCTAAGGTCCGTCAGTTTCTGCAAGGGGTGTCTCGGGTGGTTCCACCGTATAGGCGACCTCTGGATCCTTGGGACCTTAATATGGTCCTGACGGCTCTACAGAAACCGCCGTTCGAGCCTCTGAGGGACGTTTCCCTCTCTCATCTGTCCCAGAAAGTGGTTTTTCTGGTGGCAATTACGTCTCTGAGACGGGTTTCAGAATTGGCTGCACTTTCGTGCAAGTCACCCTTCCTGGTAGTCCACCAAGACAAGGTGGTGTTGCGCCCGCGGGCGGAATTTTTGCCGAAAGTGGTTTCCACTTTCCATTTGAACCAAGAGATTGTTCTTCCATCATTTTGTCCCGCTCCTGTTCATCAGGTTGAGCGCGACCTCCACACTCTGGATCTAGTGAGGGCTGTACGCATTTATGTGTCCAGGACTGCCTCCTTCCGGAGTTCTGACTCTTTGTTCATCCTTACGGCGGGTCGCTGTAAGGGGTCCGCGGCATCAAAATCGACCTTGGCCAGATGGATCAAGGGCCCATTCAGGAGGCTTACCGTTCTGCGGGTCAGCCTCTTCCGGTGGGCTTGAAGGCGCACTCGACCAGAGCTGTCGGTGCTTCCTGGGCTTTGCGACATCGCGCTTCAGCTCTGCAGGTGTGTCAGGCGGCCACTTGGTCTAGCCTGCACACTTTCTCTAAGTACTATATGGTGCATGCCCATGCCTCTGCGGATGCAAGTTTGGGCAGGCGGGTCCTCCAGGCGGCGGTTACCCACCTTTGAGGGGGACCGTATCTTTACACGTCTTTGAGGAACTCTTCCCGCCCTGGGGTTTTGCTTTAGGACATCCCCATTGTCTGGGTCTCCCATTGTGATGATCAGAAAAAAGAGAATTTTGTTTACGTACCGTAAATTCTTTTTTCTTGAGTCATCAATGGGAGACCCAGCACCCACCCAGTTGTTCTGTTGCATGTTTGCATTTGATCTGTTCCCAGTTGGGACAGTTTATCCGGGTTGTTGGACCGTCTGTGTACGATTCCTTTACCGATGTATCGGGTGTGGTTTATTTTGTCTCCTCGCAGCTTATGAACCAAACTGAGGGTCTTCCCTGCGGTAGGGGTTTATATGCGGAGGGGGCGGTGTCTACAAACTTGTAGTACCTAGTGTGGCCTCCGGAGGGCAGTGCCCTAAACCCATTGTCTGGGTCTCCCATTGATGACTCAAGAAAAAAGAATTTACGGTACGTAAACAAAATTCTCTTTATTTTGGGTTTCTGGTCTGAGTTGTCTGCCCTCATTGGGAATCGCTATCATTGTGTAGTCCCTAGAGATCCAGTGGTCTGCCTGTTGGGATATGTGGAAGAGGTGGTGGGCACTGATATTGCAAAACTGGCAGTTGCCAGACTCTTGTATGCTGCTAGTAAAGTCATAGCTAGATATTGGGTACGAATGGAGCCTCCTACTAAACAGGAATATATACGTCAAGTAGACTATGTGGTGCGGATGGAGGAAAAAATCTACCATAAATGTAAAAAATGCTAAATTGTGATAACTTGTGGGCAGTGTGGAAGGTGTGAGGGCTGAGATTGGAAAGGATGTGCCGGCAGAGACATGTCTAATGGTGTGTAAAGGGTCATAAAATGTTTAGGGTAATTATTGATCATATCTTACATATATCGTTCAGAAATAAAAAATGTTGCTGTCTGTAAAGGGGGGTGGGTGGTGAGGGAAAGGGACTTATTTATATTATCAAAAATGGACAATTGCGGTTTTACAGTTGTAGGTTATTCATTTCCTTACATATGAATAATATTTTTCTGATTCAAAAAGGAAGGGAGGGAGGGGGCCGGGGGGAAAGAGTTTGGGGCCGGGACCTGATATATATGGAAAATGTGTATGTTTTGTATGAATAATTTGTTATTTGTGCTTTTTCATTAATAAAATATATCTGATTTAAAAAAAAAAAAAAAGGGCGTATCACTAAACATAAAGGATGTGACTGCTGAGACTGCCAACAATCTTATAAATGAGCGGGGGTGCAGCAGCAGTTACTGTGAAAGGAAAAATTGTAAAGGGATCGTAGCCCTTGGTTCATTTTTAGGACTCTTTATCAGAAAGTGATGATGTATTCTGCAGCTAGGTCAGCATTTTGGGCTAAGAAACCCCATTTAGGATAAATGGCTGAAAAATATATAGAAACAGCTTGTGTACTGACAAAACCACCTTGTTTATAGTCATAAGGCATATGGAGATTTTATTTGGGCAGTGTTCTATAACTGTTAGGCCATATCTAATTCATCAACTGTAATAGAGAGTGAAATATTAGAGTTGAAGTTGATGGTGTCCAGAGCATCATGCTGTCCCAGACATGATGTAGACATGATTCCACATTCGAGAAAGCTGTGGTCTTTTAGACTAAAAACAAGTCGGGCAAGGGGACAGAAGGCCGCTGGTTTCTCTCTGCCCAGATCTACTTGATTGACAAGTCTGTTTGCATATAGGGACAGATATGTTAGTGAAGCTAAACTGGACTGTATGAGGCCGCCCAGACTCTACTCCTAGGACCCGGCTTGTTTTTTTGGACATGATTTTACTAAAATTCTGTTACCTGTGGTAAATATCTGATAGGTTCCCTTTAATCGTATATTCTTCCAATTTTTTATTTTTTTTTACAAACTCAATTCAATATTACATTCATCAGTCTCTCTTTTAAGCTTTCAAGAGGTAGTGTCACATTTTAAGGGTCCAAACATCTTGATGTGCATTTATATTGAGCAGTCTTCTACCCTTTTGGAGAACTAGAATCATAATGGTTGGAAGAATAGAAGGAGCAAGGTGAAAAGTAAGACCAGCAACCCGATGGCTTGATACTATTAAGGTAATGACTGAGAAAACCCTGGTAGACCTATATAGGTTTGAATAAGACCCTGGTAGACCTATGTAGACCTTGAAAAGACCCTGGTGGACATATCTAGGCCTTGAGAAGACCCTGGTGGACCTATATAGGCTTGGAGAAGACCCTGTCGGATGTATATAGGCTTGGAGAAGACCCTGGTGGACCTATATAGGCTTGGAGAAGACCCTGGCGGACGTATATAGGCTTGGAGAAGACCCTGATGGACCTATATAAGCTTGGAGAAGACCATGGCGGACCTATATAGGCTTGGAGAAGACACTGGCGGACCTATATAGGCTTGGAGAAGACCCTGGCGGATGTATATAGGCTTGGAGAAGACCCTGGCGGACCTATATAGGCTTGGAGAAGACCCTGGCAGACCTATATAGGCTTGGAAAAGACCCTGGCGGACGTATATAGGCTTGGAGAAGACCCTGGCGGACCTATATAGGCTTGGATAAGACCATGGCGAACCTATCTAGGCTTGGGGAAGACCCTGGTGGACCCATCAAGGCTTGGGGTAGACCCTGGAGGACCTATCTAGGCTGCACGAGATCGATCTTCCTACAGAGCTTTCATCCATTAAATCGCCATGGCTCAAGATCGAGTTGAAGGCTGATAAAAAAAATCTTAAAAAAAAGTTTTAATAACATATACCGTATTCTTATTATATATAACATTTTAGTTCTGTAAAAGGGTGCCAGACTGCTCAACTTAAGACAGTATGATTCCTATGCTATAGTTTCCAAATTTGTTCTTCTTGAAAGAGACTAAAGTAATGTGATGAGGCCGCATGAAAATATTTGGATCAACGTTTGTCCCTTGCCTTGTGGCACTTAACACGAGGTTGAGTGTAAAAGGGGCACATGCGCTCAGATTTCTTATAAACTCTATCCATAGATATTTGTGATACACAGTAGCCCTTTGAGCTGTTTACTCTGTTTTGAAGGCTTGTAGCCCTTTAGATGAGCGGATTGTGAAGAAGCCGAGCCCCACCGTGTCACACCACTTATGTCTTTCAGCCGGGACATGAAAGATTTCCTAAAAACCAGCGTGATTTTTAGCAGGCTAACCACAGAGCTTCTTTTGTCAGACACCAAAGAGTTAGTGCTTGGCCTCTCTCCAAGAATAAAGAATACTTACCCTTGTGCCGTTCTGTCTCATTTTGTTGAGATCCTGGCAGCAGATGCTTTTCAGTGTAATTGTTGGCACGGGAGCCAGGCAGATCTCTGAATAGGCTTTTCCTAGTAAATGACGAGGCCGTTGAAGCTCTTGGTCTGCAACAGTTCACTGTATTGATTAAGTGCAATAGTAGAGTTTCTTGTAAGAACATGCAGCATCTTCAGCTCAGACGGGTAAAAGAAGCCACAGTTCTGCCAGTAAGAAAAAAACTAATCTCAGATGGACGGATATTTTATTTTCTTTAACCAATGTAATGAACTTACTTGTACACTTTATTCCACAGAGCAGAAGAACAGGGTCTTCTGGCCTTTTCCTGTCTTAGAAATTGCAAAAAGTAATTTTCTTTAAATAAAATCTTGCATTGCTTTCTTTATTGAGGCAGATTCGGAAACCAGACTAGAAACTTCAGACTCTACCATGACGGGAAACACTTTGTCGGAGAGAAGAGATTTGAATCCATCCATGACCTCGTGACCGATGGCCTGATCACCCTGTACATTGAGACCAAAGCTGCCGAGTACATCGCCAAGATGACAATAAACCCAATATATGAACACATAGGCTACACAACCCTGAACAGAGAGCCGGCTCACAAGAAACAAATGCCAGCTGTGAAAGAAGAGCAGGGCGAGAGGGAGTCTGCAGGAGAAGACTCCGTGGTGGAGAAGAGGGTAAGTTGTACAGTAATTCCTTACTCTTATGGATAAACGTTGCTAATTATATGACATCTTATCCGGGGTTATTAGGTTCATGCAGCTGGTTTTTGACGGGGTGCTGTTTTCCACAGAATAAGCGGAGGTCCTCGGCCATTGACATTTATGGTCTAATGTCCCTTCTTTCTACTTTTGGAGCATTGTGCTTGCAGTCATCACATAATTGCTGGGGTTAAGGGGGAAAATAAGTAACAGGATCCATGTAAACAATTCTGCAGCACTTAAGTTAATACATAGCATCCTTTTCAACTTGTGCAAAGACCAAATATATTTCACATAACCTTGTCACAAAGGAGGTAAAGGCTCCGCTAGGTGAGGTCCTGGGCATCATTACATGGGTGTGTGTCTGTGTGTGGCAGATGCTGAAAGGAGAATTTCGTAACTTTTAATATTGAAAATATCTCATCTTTTTAAATGAGTAATTTATTTATTTTAAATAAATTAAAGCCCATGTCATCATCCAGATTCTAGAATCATAGAATGGTGGCGTTGGAAGGGACCTCCTGGGTCATCTGGTCCACCCCCCTGCGCAAAGCAGGATTCACTAAATCATATCAGACATATGTCTGTCCAGCCTCTGTGTGATGACTGCCATTGAAGGAGAACTCGCCACCTCTCTTGGCCGCCTGTTCCACTCGTTGAGAACCTTCACTGTCAAAAAATGTTTTTTTATAATATCTAATCTGTGTTACCTCCCATTCAGTTTCATCCTATTGCTTCTAGTATTTCATTTTGCGAATGAGATTAAAGCTGATTCCTCTACAGTGTGACAGCCTTGAGATATTTGTCGACCGCTATTAACGCTAAGTTCACATCAAACGCATTGCCCTGCAATGCAGTTTGCATTGCGTAAACGCTATCAAACACTAGTGTTAATGCAGCTGAACGCATCCCATAGACTTATATGGGAAACGCATTGCAAACGCAGTTGCGGTAGAAACGCATTCAATAGGAAACGTTGCAGGCAACTAGCATGTGATAGCATTCACACAGCTGAAAAACGCAGTGCGTTAAAAACACAGCGCAACCCTGATGTGAAACATTCCCAAATCTTGTAACCGTTCCTCATAGGACATGGTTTGGAGACCGGTCACCATTCTGGTCGCTCTTCTCTGAACTTGCTCCAGATTATTGATGTAATTTACAATGTCGTGCCTAGAACTGGACACTGTATCCAGCTGAGGTCTGACCAAAGAGGAGTAGAGGGGGATAATAACTTCCCGTGATCTAGACTGTTTGCTTCTGTTAATATAACCCAGAATTGTGTTTGCCATTGTTGCTGCTGCATCACACTGTTGACTCATGTTCAGTCTGTGATCTATTGGTATACCCAAGTGTTTTTCACTCCTGCTGTTGCTTAGCCCTATTCCTCCCATTCTGTATGTTTTTTCATTTTTCTTGCCCAGATGTAGGACTTTGCATTTTGTCCTGTTAGAAACCATACTGTTACTTGCTGCCCACTGTTCCAGTTTGTTTAGATCTTTGTGAATCCTCTCTTCTCTCTATTATTTGCAATCCCTCTTAACCTTGTGTCATCAGCAAATTTAATCAGTTTACCCTCAATTCCTTCATCTAAATCATTGATAAAGATGTTGAACACTGGGCGTAGGACAGAGCCCTGTGGTCCCCACTGGAGACATTCCAACTGGTCCCAAACATTTGAGGGCCACATTTGTATGCAAATAAATTATTTGTGCCCCTGTTTTTGAAGATTAGAATTCCCTGAATCCTCTATTATAAAGTAATTATAAATTCTAGACTACCACGTAATGTGGCATTTCACAACACTGGGTCGAGGTTACACTTTACAATTTAAGAAAAAGCTTAGTTGTTGCAGTTTATTTTGTTGCGATTTTTCTGATGTCTTTCTACCTTTACTTATATTTTTCTTATTTTTCTTACGATCAAAGTATATATATGATCATTTTTCAACAATTGGGCCCTATACATGCCAGATTAAAGGAATTATTTGTATGTGCCCTATGTATTTTTTATTTTTGTTAAAATACAAGAGTTGTCATTTAAGCAGTTTCACCTTTACTTTGTGATATGGCTTTATCTTTTTAAAGGAACCTGTCACATCAAGCAACACTACTTACCTTATCATATAGTCATAATCTGCAGGAAAATAGCATTTAAATCCTTAGTTTACTGCAGCAGCTTACTTTAAAGGGGTATACCCATTGACAAGATCCTTTCCCAACATGTAGTAGGTGTAATATTAGCAAATCCCTCCAATTAGAAGTGTAGTATAGTTCTCCTGATTAGCTATGTTGCGTAACTCATGTGTCCAATGGTAACGACCACTAGCAACTAACTGGCGTTGAGTCGTTGTAACCATGGATTCCATGCAAATATAATGCCCTGTATGTGGGGTAAGTAAGATCGCTAATCAGGAGGACTATACTAGATTTCTAATTGGAGGTATTTGCTAAGACTATAATTATTACACCTACTACACATTGGGATAGGTTCTTGGAGATGGGAATAGGTGCAGGGAGCTATTACAGTCACAGCTCCCTACACAGTGAGCACTTTGACAGGCTGCTCTGTGCACACACAAATTGGGTGATAGCAGCGTGCTCACTATGTAGACAGCGGTGACTGTAATCTCTCTGCTCCGCCTCAATGACTGCCAGTGAACAACTGGTTGGAGAATAAACCTTAATGTTCTCCCTGCAGCTGCTTCTCTATTAGGCTGGTTATACAACATTTAAATGCTATTTACCTTTAGGTCCTATATCTACAGGTATATGGTGTTCCTTGGGATGACCAGTTCTCTTTACGTAGCAAAAACCTGCTGACAGATTCCCTTTAATTTAAAAGCCGCATGAGGCAGAGACCCTAATCTCGGCGATGTGTCATTTAATAGATTTTGTTTTGAATTTTCAAAACATTTGAGCAAGATATCTACAGGACTAGGTGTCTCAAGCTTCCTAGTCTTACCACGCCCATATCACTGATTATCAGCTTTCTGTCAATGTACAGCTTATACAGCTGCCAAACAGTAGAGTGACGGCTTCGGAGCATGCGCAGTGTGCAATTTGAAGCCAGCCCATGCAGCCAATAATCTCCTACAATGCACAGGACCGGAAATGATGTACAGCGGCGTGTCATACTAGGAAGGAATTGCCCACCGATTTCAAACTCCGGAACCGCGCCTCTGAGTTACATTATCATGCCAACCGGGGTGTGATACCACGGAGCGGGGGGGTGGGGAAGTGGACCTACAGCAAATAGTCCACATGTCTAGCCATGGCCTCAAAACGGGGGCAAATGTAAATTATAAAGAGTGTTTTCCACATTTATACTACAGATTTAGGTCAGAAAGGATGATTAGGGATGTAGTAGGAAGCTACAGGGACAGGTAGTGATAGGTTAAAAGGTCCAAACTACCTGAGAGGTTCCATTTAAGAAAGTGTATTTTCATCTCAGTAAGTGAAGGCAAATCACTAGAATATGCTATTACTTAAATTGAACCTTATAGCTGATTCATGATGACCAAACCATGAATCAGATACTGGCTCTGTGATGTCAACCAAGTATGTTCTTCTTTGAAATGTTGCAACGTTTCAGACAAAGCATACAATCAGAAGACAGTCGTGAACCTTACATCTTGGGTGACTAGTCCAAGAGGCGATCACCAGTGGCTTTCTGGTGCCCAACTTCCCCTGACCGCTAGGTCTTTCCATATTTACACATGTAGAGCGAGACTTATCAGTCATGGAGTAGGGGGTCATGGAGAACCTGCCAAGGAACCGCCTCTTTGACTTCTTATCTGAGCGGCTTTTAAATGTATGCCGTTTCTCAAAGGAATACAGTGTTTAACAATAAAAACATACCTGGCTGAAAAGACGGAGCCACTGTCTGACTCTTGCTGCCCATGGTTCCCACAGCATGTATCAGCAGTCAGGTTCCCTTTAATGATTGCTGGTTTCTCACCTATAGGGAACCTACCAATCACTGCATCATCTTCATTGTTTATCCTCTATGTAGAGGCTTTCCCTGCCACCTGCTGCAGCACAGCTAAGGCTGGTTTCACATAACGTTTTTGTGCCTGTCCGTGGGATCCGACTTTGAAGGGGGATCCCACGGACAGGCACGGATCCATACGGATCCCTGCAATCGGATGGCAAATAGCCATCCGATATGCAGGATCCGTGTGAATCCTGCGGTCCCCTGTCTCTCCCTACTCCTGCCTCCTCCATCTTCTGCCCTCTCCGCTCCTCTATTCTGTGCCCCCGCTATTCTTTGCTGTGCCCCCTCTTCTCTATCCTCCTCTATCCCTATCCTGTCCCCTGTCCTCTCCCTGTATGTAAAAAAATAAAAAAAACTCCTCCGGGAGTATACATTACCTGTCACCGCTCCCACGCTGCAGCACGATCAGGGCAGAAGAGCCTGTGATGATGTAAGAGACCCATTCAGCTGACGAGTCATGTGACCGGGTCTCTTACATCATCACAGGTCCTTCAGTCCTGATCGTGCTGCAGCGTTGGAGCCGGTGACAGGTGATGTATGCTCCCGGAGGAGTTTTTCTAAATTTTTTTTACATACAGGGAGAGGATAGGGGACAGGATAGGGATAGATGAGGATAGAGAAGAGGGGGCACAGCAAAGAATAGCGGGGGCACAGCATATAGAATAGGAGAGGGCAGAAGATGGAGGAGAAGAAGCAGGGAAAGACCGGGGATACGGAGCTGACATCGGATCCGAGGTGAACTCAGATCCGATGTCCATAGGCTCCTATGCTGTGGGCCCTCGGATCAGCAGTGATCCGAGGCTGTCCGATGTGAGTCACGGACACAAAATCGTAGCAGGCTACGATTTTGTGCCCGTGATTACATCGGATGGGATCGGATGGTGCCAAAATCGGATGCCAATAGTGGCACATCTGATCCCATCCGATTCCCATAGGGGAACATGGGGTCCGATTTCGGATCCGATTGTATCCGTTTTGAAACGGATACAATCGGATGACCGAAAATCGTTATGTGAAAGCAGCCTAAGTGAATGCAACCAGTTTAATTTCCTATTGCAAAGTAGACAATAGTGTAAATGTGAATGGTGGGCACTGTTGCATAATTCAGACCTGCAGCATTCATTAAACAGAACTAATCATATTTAAGATATTCCTTTTTAAATTTGCCTCAGTTCAGTTGGGGTTCGCTATGCAGTCTGATGGTCAGCAGGCAGAAGCACTGAGTTTTACAGGGGTTGTACCGGTTCAGTCTATGTACACAGAGCGGAGTATTGGCCCTTAGACTTTCTATTTACTTCTCTATATACTTGCACTCGTGCATGAGCTCCTCACTTCAGCCTTTTGGGCTTATTGAGTGACTGAACAGACTCGGGACCCAGACAAACAGCAATCTGCTTAATATATTAAAAGGTTTGTCTAGTCTAAAATGACAAGTCTGCAATCACTCCATGGGACTGCAATCTAGTGAATCCTCACTTCGCGTACTGTGAGGATTCTCCAGTGTCCACACCAGTAACGGCGGTCACATAACCTCAAGTTTGCGATATCCATATTACCGACCAGTATCCATCTAGACTGTTTCTGACCCTGTGCAATACACTTGCACTGAGCACATCAGAAACAGTCTAGTTGGATTCTGGCTGGGAGTCTGCATATCGCATACTTGCAATCATCTTGTCGCCGTTCCCAGTGCTGACACTAGAAAATCCTCACAGCAGGCAGTGTGCACAATGTGAGGACTCATAAGTCTGCAGTCACATGGAGAGACATAGAGGGACTTCAGACTTGTCATTTTAGACCTGACAACCCCTTTATATAGTAATTATCATTAACATAATAAACAATCATTGCATGATTGTGTATCCTTAACCCCTTAAGGACCGAGTCACTTTGCAGCTTAATGACCGGACCATTTTTTGTAATTCTGACCACTCTCCCTTTATGAGGTTATATCTCTGGAACGCTTCAACGGATCCTAGCGATTATGAGATTGTTTTTTCGTGGCATATTGGGCTTCATGTTAGTATTAAATTTAGGTCGATAATTTTTGCGTTTATTTGTGAAAAAATAAAAAATTTGGCAAAAATTTTGAAAATTTAGCAATTTTCAAATTTTTAATTTTTATTCTGCTAAACCAGAGCGTTATGTGACACAAAATAGTTAATAAATAACATTTTCCACATGTCTACTTCACATCAGCACAATTTTGGAAGAAAAAAAAAAATTTGGTAGGACGTTATAAGGGTTCAAAGTTCATGAGCAATTATTCATTTTTCCAGCAAAATTTACAAAACCATTTTTTTTAGTGACCACATCACATTTGAAGTCCCTCTGAGGGGTTGTACATGACAGAAAACGCCCAAAAGTGACACCATTCCAAAAACTGCACCCTCAAGCTACTCAAAACTATATTCAAGAAGATTATTAACCCTTCAGGTGCTTCACAGGAACTAAAATAAAGTTGAAGGAAAAAATGGACATTTTAATTTTTGTAACAAAAATGTTCTTTTAGCCTCAATTTTTTCATTTTCACATGAGCAACAGGATAAAATGCATCCTAAAATTTGTTGGGCAATTTCTCCTGAGTACACCGATACCTCATATGTGGTCATAAACCACTGTTTGGGTGCACGGCAGGGCTCGGAAGGGAAGGAGCGCAATTTGAATTTTAGAGCCAATTTTCCGTTCAAAAAGTGAAATGGCGCTCCTTCACTTCTGAGCCCTGCCATGCGCCCAAACAGTGGTTTATGACCACATATGAGGTATCGGTGTACTCAGGAGAAATTGCCCAACAAATTTTGGGATGTATTTTATCCCTTTGCCCATGTGAAACTAAAAAAATGTAGGCAAAAAGAGATTTTTTGTGAAAAAAAAAGTGTTTTTTTAATTTTTATGGATGAATTTGTGAAGCATCTGGGGGTTCAAAGTGCTCACTATGCATCTAGATACCTTCCTTAGGGGGTCTAGTTTCCAAAATGGGGTCACTTGTGGGGGAGCTCCAATGTGGAGACACACGGGGACCCTCCATACGCGACATGGTGTCCGCTAACAATTTGAATGGAAAATGAGCTCAAGTTGTTAGCGGACATCATGTCGTCTTTGGAGGGTCCCTGTGTATCTCCACATTGGAGCTCCCCCACAAGTGACCCCATTTTGGAAACTAGACCCCCAAGGAACGTATCTAGATGCATAGTGAGCACTTTGAACCCCCATATGCTTCAGAAATTCATCCGTAAAAATGAAAAAGCACTTTTTTTTCCACTAAAAAATTATTTTTTCATTATTACGGATCAATTTGTGAAGCATCTGGGGGTTCAAAGTGCTCATTATGTACCTAGATATGTTCCTTTGGGGGTCTAGTTTCCAAAATGGGGTCACTTGTGGGGGAGCTCCAATGTGGAGACACACAGGGACCCTCCAAACGCGACATGGTGTCCGCTAACAATTTGAGCTCATTTTCCATTCAAATTGTTAGCGGACACCATGTCGCATTTGGATGGTCCCCGTGTGTCTCCACATTGCAGCTCCCCCACAAGTGACCCCATTTTGGAAACTAGACCCCCCAAGGAACGTATCTAGATGCATAGTGAGCACTTTGAACCCCAGGTGCTTTACAAATTGATCCGTAAAAATGAAAAAAGAAACTTTTTGTGGAAAAAAAAGTGCTTTTTCATTTTTATGGATGAATTTGTGAAGCATCTGGGGGTTCAAAGTGCTCACTATGCATCTAGATACCTTCCTTCGGGGGTCTAGTTTCCAAAATGGGGTCACTTGTGGGGGAGCTCCAATGTTCAGGCACACAGTTAGGGTCTCTCCATACCCGACATGGTTTCCGCTAACAATTGGAGCTAATTTTCTATTGAAATTGTTAGCGGACACCATGTCGCATATGGAGAACCCGTGTGCCACCAGCACAAGGGCAACTGGTAGAGTTGGGGTACAGCACCAGAAAATGCCGCCTCTAATGAATGCGCTATTTTCTTGGGTGGCTGTGGGTTGAAATTTGCAGCGCGGGGGACCCACAACATTTGGTTCTCCACGCTGAGGATTCCAGTCAGCCAGCTACCAAGTTGTACATGGCTGGCTACAAAAAATACAGCGAAGCCCATTTTTTTTTATTTCTAGAACTAATTCTAGAAAAAAAAAAAATGACGTAGGGCTCCGCCATATTTTTGGTCCAGCCAGGTACAACTTGGCAGCTACAGACTGCCAGCAACCCCCAGCTGCCTCGTTGTACCTGGCTGCAACCAAAAATACAGCAAAGCACATTTTTTTTTTATTTCTAGAACTAATTCTAGAAAAAAAAAATGGCGTAGGGCTCCGCCATATTTTTGGTCCAGCCAGGTACAACTTGGCAGCTACAGACTGCCAGCAACCCCCAGCTGCCTTGTTGTACCTGGCTGCAACCAAAAATACAGCGAAGCCCATTTTTTTTTATTTCTAGAACTAATTCTAGAAAAAAAAATGACGTAGGGCTCCGCCATATTTTTGGTCCAGCCAGGTACAACTTGGCAGCTACAGACTGCCAGCAACCCCCAGCTGCCTTGTTGTACCTGGCTGCAACCAAAAATACAGCGAAGCCCATTTTTTTTTATTTCTAGAACTAATTCTAGAAGAAAAAAAATGACGTAGGGCTCCGCCATATTTTTGGCCCAGCCAGGTACAACTAGGCAGCTGGGGGCTGGAATCCTCAGCATAGAGAGGCCCAAGCGTTCTGGGCCCCCTATGCTGCGAATTGCAGCCCGCAGCCGCCCCAGAAAATGGCGCATTCGTTGAAGCGCCATTTTCTGGCGCTGTACCCATGCTCTTCCAGTTGCCCTGGTGCCGGTGGCAAACTGGGTAATAAAGGGGTTAATGCCAGCTTTTTATTGGCAGCTGGCACTAAGCCCGAGATTCATAATATTGGGCCAATGTTAGACCCGCCATTAGGAATCTCTGATAATTAGTCAATAAATACACACAGAGAAAAATCTTTTTATTAGAAAAAAAACACAAACAAATTTCGGACTCCATCTTTATTATAAAAAGATCCGACGTAGTCCACAACGAAGGTCCCACGACGCTCGATCATTTCCGATGGGATCCCCATGCAGGGGGATGGGGGATCAGGGATCCCCATGCAGGGGGATCAGGGATCCCCATGCAGGTGGATGGGGGATCAGGGATCCCCATGCAGGGGGATGGGGGATCAGGGATCCCCATGCAGGGGGATCAGGGATCCCCATGCAGGGGGATGGGGGATCAGGGATCCCCATGCAGGTGGATGGGGGATCAGGGATCCCCATGCAGGGGGATGGGGGATCAGGGATCCCCATGCAGGGGGATCAGGGATTCCCCTGCAGGGGGATGGGGGATCAGGGATCCCATGCAGGGGGATCAGGGATCCCCATGCAGGGGGATCAGGGATCCCCATGCAGGGGGATGGGGGATCAGGGATCCCCATGCAGGGGGATGAGGGATCCCCATACAGGGGGATGGGGGATCAGGGATCCCCATGCAGGGGGATCAGGGATCCCCATGCAGGGGGATGGGGGATCAGGGATCCCCATGCAGGGGGATGAGGGATCCCCATACAGGGGGATGGGGGATCAGGGATCCCCATGCAGGGGGATCAGGGATCCCCATGCAGGGGGATGGGGGATCAGGGATCCCCATGCAGGGGGATGGGGGATCAGGGATCCCCATGCAGGGGGATGGGGGATCAGGGATCCCCATGCAGGGGGATCAGGGATCCCCATGCAGGTGGATGGGGGATCAGGGATCCCCATGCAGGGGGATCAGGGATCCCCATGCAGGAAGATGGGGGATCAGGGATCCCCATGCAGAGGGATGGGGGATCAGGGATCCCCATGCAGGTGGATGGGGGATCAGGGATCCCCATGCAGGGGGATGGGGGATCAGGGATCCCCATGCAGGGGGATCAGGGATTCCCCTGCAGGGGGATGGGGGATCAGGGATCCCCATGCAGGGGGATGGGGGATCAGGGATCCCCATGCAGGGGGATGGGGGATCAGGGATCCCCATGCAGGGGGATGAGGGATCCCCATACAGGGGGATGGGGGATCAGGGATCCCCATGCAGGGGGATCAGGGATCCCATGCAGGGGGATCAGGGATCCCCATGCAGGGGGATGGGGGATCAGGGATCCCCATGCAGGGGGATGGGGGATCAGGGATCCCCATGCAGGGGGATGGGGGATCAGGGATCCCCATGCAGGGGGATCAGGGATCCCCATGCAGGTGGATGGGGGATCAGGGATCCCCATGCAGGGGGATCAGGGATCCCCATGCAGGGGGATGGGGGATCAGGGATCCCCATGCAGGGGGATCAGGGATCCCCATGCAGGGGGATGGGGGATCAGGGATCCCCATGCAGGGGGATCAGGGATCCCCATGCAGGGGGATGGGGGATCAGGGATCCCCATGCAGGGGGATCAGGGATCCCCATGCAGGGGGATGGGGGATCAGGGATCCCCATGCAGGGGGATCAGGGATCCCCATGCAGGGGGATGGGGGATCAGGGATCCCCATGCAGGGGGATCAGGGATCCCCATGCAGGGGGATGGGGGATCAGGGATCCCCATGCAGGGGGATGGGGGATCAGGGATCCCCATGCAGGGGGATGGGAGATCAGGGATGGGGGAGGTCTTACTCTGCAGACGTCGGGCGGCGGTGAGAGGAAGCCGGAGGACGCAGGCAGGAGGACGCAAGCGGGAGCGGCGGCGGCGGCAGGAGGAGGTGAGTACCGGTCACCTGCGGTGGCGGGGGGCCGGGGACAGCGGGGGGCGGCCCAGAAACAGCAGGGGACGGGGGATAGCGGGGGGGGCCCAGAAAAAGCAGGGGACGGGAGATAGCGGGGGGGGGACCAGAAAAAGCAGGGGACGGGGGATAGCGGGGGCCAGAAACAGCGGGGGACAGGGGGATGAGCCGGGGGGGGGAACAGACACAGCGGGGGACAGGGGTATGAGCGGGGGGGGGGGGCAGACACAGTTGGCTGGACAGGGGGATGAGCGGGGGGCAGACACAGCAGGGGACAGGGGAATGAGCGGGGGGCAGGCACAGCGGGGACAGGGGGATGAGCAGGGGGGGCAGACACAGTGGGGGTCAGGGGGATGAGGGGGGGGGGTGATGCCCATCAGTGGGCACAAGCAGGGGATGTGTGCAGGAGCCGGGCACAGCTGACAGCCCGGCTCCTGCAGCGATCGCACAGGGAAACACTGATATTCAGCATTTCCCTGTGCGATCTTGATGTGATCGGTCGGTCAGATTGACTGACCGATCACATCGCTCTGAGTGTGGGGACCCCTAAAAAGGGTCCCCACGCCTCTGCCCCTAACCCTTGGCTGTCACTGACAGCTGTTAGAATTGAACTGTCACTGTTCGTTTAGAAGCAATGACAGTTCAAAGCCATGACGAGTATACTCGTCATGATGCGGGAACTGACAGCTTTTCATGACGAGTATACTCGTCATTAGTCGTAAAGGGGTTAAATATGCCATAACTTACCTAAATGAGAGAATGCTTTGTAGACTGAAAGGGAAACTATGATCACAAAATTACCTATTGATAAAGTCAGAGTCAGTTTAGTGTAAGGCTACGTTCACACACAGCGTTTTTGCTGTGTTTTGTGAGGATCCGTTTTGGTGCAAAACTGCACCAAGAATGGAGCCTCACAAAGCGCAGTGTTCTCTGTGTGAATGCCGCTGCACTAACCTACCTTTATAATTAGGATCGTGATCTGAAATAAAGACAGAACATTGCCAAAATTGAAAGACATACCGTAATTAATTCCAATTCAAATACCTGATCTTGAACAATAGGTCTTTTTGTCATAACAAAAACTGTTCAGATCAATTTTTTTCTCATCTCCCTTGCAGAGAGATATTAGCTTTTAAAGTTTATTTGGCAATTTCCAACACAATAGCTCCTTGGTTATCACATTCTTCTCTGGGGGCATTATTCTTTTTCTCCTGCATGACATTGCTCAATTGTAAGCAGGTAGTGTCATGCAGGGGGGAAAACTCCCCAGAGAAACTTGTAACTGACTTTCTTTGTGATGTGGTAAAACTGATGTGTCTAACCAAGTCACACTAATCTCACTGCTGCCATATACAGAGATTATAATCGCTGGGAGGAGAGCAGAGCTGTGTGTCCTTACACTACTCTGCAACTATCTCCGACATCAGAGAATAATGCCGAATACATGCAGCAGATGCAGAGTGATATATGGAATGAAATGCTGCAGCTCTCCTGCTGTAGCACTGACTGGAAATAGGGAGAGGAGTGCGAGCAGAGCTGTGTGTCTTTACACTACTCTGCATCCATCTCAGACATCGGAGAATAATGCAGAATATATGGAACAGAAGCCGAGCGATGTATTTGACATGCCGCAGCTCTCCTCCTTTAGCGTTAACTGTGTGATAGGATTGAAAGGAAAGCAGAGCTGTGTGTCATTAGATACACCACTGTGTTTCTATTCTAGATACACAGCTCTGCTCTCCTCCTGGGACTTGTAATTACAGATCATGCAGAATAGTGTGTGTAATGACACACTGCTCTGCTCTCCACAGAAGGTCATACAGGTGTCACCGCCAGCACCTATTGTGGTTACACATGTCAGGTGGAGAGCAGAGCTGTGTGCTAAGGATAAATGCGGGGAGGTGTTTGTAATAACACACAGCTCTGCTCTCCTCCTGGCTGTTTTAATCACAGTAGGTGTCAGCAGTGAGATCTGTGAGTCCTGGTTAGACACATTAGTCTTATCGTGTCACACAGAGAAGCCAGCTCACGCTGGCCAGATCGTGCTGTGTGACGACACCATAAGTCCCCCTCTTAGTGATTTTTTTTTTTGTCCCCTACCTGATGCTGCCTGCTTTTGATTGAGCAGCTTCATTCAGGAAAAAATTATGGTAAACATCCCCAGACAAGAATCTCTGCTAATGTGCCTTTGATTTAACCTTACAAGCTAACATTTCGGCCTACAGAAATGAGAAATACAAAGAATATGTTATGATGATGTGGCTACTTTTAGCATGTAAAAAAAAAAGCGGTGAAACATCCTTTCTAAAAGGAATCTGTCTCCACATTTTTGCTACTCCCAGAGCTGCATGATGTAGGGGGCAGAGACCCTTATTCCAGTGATCTAGAACTTACTTTACTGACGGCTATAGTTTTGCTAAACTCCCTGTTTTTTCTGCTGCAGATCTAGCAGTTCTGTGAATGCTCGGCTCTGTATAATTCCACCCACACCACTGATTAACATCTTTTTGCCTGTGCCCCAATCAGTGGTGGAGGCGTGGTTGGACTATCTGCCAGCAGGTTTACTAGTCTTCTAATGATAATCTCCTGCTAATTAAAATGGTGTGTTTTTTTTTTGTTTGTTTTTAAACTACACTAAAAAGCCTAGTAAGTGACATATCGATGGTATCAGGGTTTCTGCCCCTACACTATGCTGCTCTCGGATTAGGTAGCATAAACCTGGTGTGAGATTCCCCATAAGCAGAGCAGGCCTAGCAGGCCCCATGTGAGTTAACTCAGTTTTCTTTGTGAATTTGGTTGGTCCCTGAGATCTGGATGGCTTGATTCCTTTAACCTCATGAAGGATGTACCTCTGATAACATTTTGACGTTTTGGTTGAAGCTAAATTCCGAAGTGTACCCCATCTGTATTCTGCAGCTTTGCTCGCGTCACGCAGTACATCAAAGGCACGAAGCTTTCACTACATATTTTGGGAAAAGTTGACATCTCTGGTTTTTGCAGCCTTTCCTCTTTGTGCATTTATAGCACAGATTGGAAAGTTTACCAGCCTGTAAATTATTCTGTTCATTAAGAATATAAATCGTGAAATCTTTTCACCTGACTAGCTCTCGACTGTCAGAACTTGGCAGCTCAGAAATGTGAGATTACAAACTTATATTTATATTTATTTTGTTTAATTTTGATATTGATCAAAACTTCTTGTGATGTAATTGGGTTGTTTGGCTTCACAGATACATGCGCTGTGTTCTACATTTGTCTTCTTTAAAGGAACAGAGACCCTGAAATGGCTCATTCTCCAGAACCGTACGGGTGGAGGGTTCTCTTTATAGCGTCCTGATGGGACCTGACAGACAGAATGTGGCTCCAGGACCACACTGGTTACAGTTTCCTTAGATTGTGATCCAACATATACAGATTACAGACGTGTTGAAATATACCGGTAACTTCTCGTCTTGGTGATTGCATCATTAGATTGACCACTGATACCAGTCCCATACAAGTGGGTTACTTCTTGCATACCCTTCGCATAAACATATTTATTTTAAAGGGAACCTGTCAGATCATTTATGAACCCAAACCTATCACTATCAGTCCTTGCAGCTTCCTAGTACATCCCTAGCCATCCCTGTATGATCTAAAACTGACTAAGGCCCCTTTCACATCAGCAGTAAGCGTTGATCGCGGCAGTTGTGGTGAAAAAAACGCATCTGCCTCAGTTACCGCATAACGGCCGCACTTGCGGTTCACTTGTGGTAAGTCCCATGCAATGTCTATGGGGCTTGCGGCAGGTGCGGCAAGTGCGGTATAGTTGCGGTTTTGGCACTTGCGGCAGATGTGGCCGCGGTAAAAAACGTGTTTTCTTCGCAGCCGCATCTGCCGCAAGTGCCAAAACCGCACTTGCCGCACACTTACCGCAAGCCCCATATACATTGCATGGGGCTTGCCGCAAGTGAACCGCAAGTGCGGCCGTTATGCGGTAACTGCAGCAGATGCGTTTTTTTCACCGCAACTGCCGCGATCAGCGCTTTACCGCTGATGTGAAAAGCCCCTTATGATGGTTGTGAAAAATGATTTTGTGACTTACATGTCTGTATGCCAATTAGTCCTCTTGGCTGCTGTATGTAATCACTGAGGGCATTCTCCAGGGCTCCATCTCCACCCTCGCTGCATGTTTATCACGCCCCTATGGGCGTTATAATAGAATTCTCAGTGTGTTCCCAGGCTTCTCAATTTTATATTTTCCCTTTCCATGTATGACGCCGCGGCAGCGTCGTTTCCATACTGCGCATTGGTATTCATTGCAAGGTGTAAAGCGGCTTCATAATGTGCAGCGCACATGCTCAGAAGACCTCACTGACGGCTCACGGTTATGCTGTGCTTTGTTCCTTTGTTGTTTTATTCCCGCTTATTTTTTTTTTCTTCCTCTAATGGAAAGCTATGACTATGACACTCACTCCGGCTTTTTAATAGAACTCTAAAAATGCTATTGTTATATAAACTAAACTGAAATGATAAAATAATGTGGAGTATCACCAGCGATGAAACAGCTGCTCATAGCCTGTAAATGCGGCTCATTGTGTGCTTCTGTTTATACTGCACATTTCAAGTATATAACTCGGCCGCCCCTGTAATGCAGTCACGCTGTACGGTATATAACATTCCTGGTCCTATTTACTAACATTATCCCATTAGGTATTTACATTCCCAGAACTGATTATATAAGACACATGAAAAGCTCGCCCCTTTTCTGCAGGGTTTCTGTGGAAATAAGTTTCTAGGTTTGTGTCTCAGTATCAAGATCAGAAGCCTGAAAATGGTTCCTTGTATATAAGAAAGTGATAAGACATGGCCGTACATTTCTGATTCCAGGAAACAAGGAGCCCTGAATGCTTGTTTTCTGGGAATCCCTTATATAAGACTGTGTGACCATGTGAGAAAAGAGTTACGGGATGTCATCCACCGAGATCTTTCTTGATAAAGACTTTATTTTCCTTGGCCTTTTATATTGTATTTATGATTGATAGCACTGGCTAAGCCTTCGCTGCAAACAGTACTTGCTGTAGGCGAGCCGCTGCTGTCAATCACATGTGAGGGAGGTGGGGCATGCAAAGCGACAGTGGGGAGCGGGGCATGCAAAGTAACAGTGGGGTGTGGGGTATGCAAAGTGAGTGAGGGGGGACAGCCCATTGAGTCTCTTGGTCACACTAAGGAGAACCTTATAATTAGCATATTTGATTAAACTTCAGTTTCTGCAGAATGGATGCAGTGATTTGACCACCAAAGGTGCAGTTTTTCTAGACGCTTTATCCCCGACAAGACAGTGTGCTTAAAGGTAATATGTCAGTCCAAACTGGCAGGATAAACTAAGACCCCCCCGTACATGTTACTGTGGAGGAACATTAGTCAAAATGATTTCTCATTGAGTAAAAACTAATAATCTTTTTAGCCAAACGATCACAAATAGACATTGTTTGAAATTGTCTACCATGTTGTATTTACTAATTTTCTGATTGTACGTTTTACTTTGAGATAGTTTCTATGAATGATTTACAATAATTCTCCTAAAAAACTTAGTTCGTCATCCAGTTTCAATAAACAAGTATGGCTAGGTGAAATGACTGGAACGGGCAATGTGGGCTAAGGCTGGTTTCACGCTACCGGTTTTTGAATCCGGCAGGGATCCGGCGAAAACCTGCATCACCCCACAATTGTAAAACCTGATGGAACTGGATGCTCCCACACCGGTGTTTTTACTGATCCGGCTGACAGACCTGGTGTAATACTGGTGCAGTAGCATCCAGTTACATCAGGTTGTGAAAGTTTTTTTGACGGATTCATTGAAAAATGACACCCCCAGTGGGTATGTGAAATTAAACTGGCTTCTGGGCATACTCAGTCAAAAAAAACAATATCCGGCATCGAGATCCGACTTCCAGCCAATCCAGATTCCATACAGCACCATTTTATTTTAGGCTGCATGGCCCCGACACCCGCATCCAGTTGTTTACATTTTTTATCAGAACCCAAAAAAGTTACAAACTGCGTTTTTTGGCTTCTGATAAAAACCATTCTCAGCCAGATTCGGCTTGAACCGTATACAACCGCATGCACCCGCATGTTCTTGCGTCCGCATTGAAAGTGAATGGGGAGAAAACGAATACGAGTGTATACAGTTTCAGCTGGATTCGCCCGGATTCCAAAAAGTGTTAGCGTGAAACCGACCTAAGAGGTGTATGGCTTTATCAACATTACAAAAGCTAAACACATTGCACTCTGAAATGCTAAGGCATGAAAACAATGAGCATAGGAATAAAGGGCAGTTTTGTGTGAGCCTAGTAGCCAAACGTCAAGGCAAATATTTGTTACTGGGTCTCTACCTAAGTTACTGCCTCTCTCTGGGTTATAAAACCTTCAATGATGGGCGGATAGGAACCTGCTAATAAATAATTAAATTGACCTAAGGCTAATGGGGAGGCGTACACAGTCAGAAGGCATGACCCCATAATCGAAATAAGAAAACTGACCGCCCTTCCTAACATGTTGCCAGAGGTGCACAGATTTGCTTTAGCAGCATCAACAACATGCCTATTGTTAGTTAGTACAGTGAGTGAAGACAGCAAATATGTCTTGGATATCACTGAGGGGTGTCAGTCAGTGGCTCTTCCAGAAGCCCCTTCTGCACTGCCTTTTCAAGAACTGAGTGAACTCCAGAGTGCTGTACAGCGGGGGCTCTGTGCTAACTTAATACACGCGGTATTTAAAGTGACGCTGTCTGTCTAAAGAAGATGTAAACCATATTCCATACACTGTGTAAGTGAGGGGATGACGTGGACTTTTACAACCTCTTTATCCCTCACAAATATATGGAGGCACTTTTATATCAAGTAAACAGCATAATTTGATGTCCACATTTGAGATAAAGGTTTTCCATTTTGATCAACTATTTCACACAGCAATTATCTATACAGGGTAAACTATTTATATGGATGCACCTAAATAAAATGAGAATGGTTGGTGATGTCAACTTCCTGTTTGTGGCACATTAGTATATGGGAGGGGGAAAACTTTTCCAGATGGGTGGTGACCATGGCGGCCATTTTGAAGTCGGCCATTTTGGATCCAACTTAATTTTTTTCAATGGGAAGAGGGTCATGTGCACATCAAACTTATCGCGAGTTTCATAAGAAAAACAATGATGTGCTTGGCTTTAGCGTAACTTTATTCTTTCATGAGTTATTTACAAGTTTATGACCACTTATAAAATGTGTTCAAAGTGCTGTCCATTGTGTTGGATTGTCAATGCAACCCTCTTCTCCCACTCTTGACACACTGATAGCAACACCGCAGAAGAAATGCTAGCACAGGCTTCCCGTATCCGTTGTTTCAGATGCTGCACATCTCGTATCTTCACAGCATAGACAATTGCCTTCAGATGAGTGATGAGGGAAACTTGTTTGTGAATGGTGAAGTTAACAAACAAAACCAGCGCTATTCGTCTGACACCAACAGTGGATAGATCCCTCCAAGACTGCTGGAACACAAAAATTGATGGTATGGTGTGGTATATGGGGTACAAAGATAGTGTAGCCATTCTTCATCAATGGAAACCTCAATGCCACTGGATATCTGAATCATGTAGCAATTTCAGATATCCAGTGGCATTGAGGTTTCCATTGATGAAGAATGGCCCCACTATCTTTGTACCCCATGTACCACACTGTACCAGCAATTTTTGTGTTCCAACAGTCTTGGAGGGATCTATTCACTGTGGGTTAGTGTCAGACCAATAGCGCTGGTTTTGTTTGCTAACTTCACCAATCACCACATTATGGGTGTCAGGTCCAAGCATTCCTACATGAACCGTTTCCTGGAAAGTGGATTGGTTATTGTGGGCCAGTTGAATGACCACTAAAGTCTCCCGATCTGACCTCCTTAAGGTACCTTTACACGCTGCAACTTTTCTAGGAATTTCACTGGCAACTTACTGGTTGCAGTGTAATCATGGACACATTGTTCCATTTGTACACAGCAACAAGATAGAACAATGTGTCCATGATTTCACTGCAACCAGTAAGTTGCCAGTGAAATTCCTAGAAAAGTTGCCGCGTGTAAAGGTACCCTTAGACTTTTATCTTTGGGGTCATCTGAAGACAATTGTCTATGCTGTGAATATACAAGATGTGCATCATCTGAAACAACGGATACCAGAAGCCTGTGCTAGCATTTCTTCTGTGGTGTTGCTATCAGTGTGTCAAGAGTGGGAGAAGAGGATTGCATTGACAATCCAACACAATGGGCAGCACTTTGAACACATTTTAGAAGTGGTCACAATCAATCTCAGAGTGTAGGTGCAAGCAGAAAAAAACTACATCTATTGAAAGAAGGGTGGTCTGCTGCAACACTATACACTAGATGTGCACATAGATGAGTGCAATGAGTGGCTGGACTGCACAGCTAATACCAGTATAATGAAAATGGGTTATAGCAATCACTGCTCTAGATATAATGTATGGTTGATGCCAGTCATTTATACTATTAACCTATGTATCTTTTTTTGACTGAGCTCCCTCCTTATTCCCCCTCCCCCGCCCTGAAGCCAGCTGAGGTCTCCATCTTGTTGGTGTCCAACACATACTTTACTTTTTTTTTTTTTTATTATAAGTAGAGGCATATAAACCCATACACATTGCATAACTTCGTTAATCATTAATGTTAGGACCCGCTGAGACTGAAGCATCTTGGCGTTGGTCAGTGGGCACTTTGCAGTGGCAACTGCTGAAGCTAAGTCTTCCATTTTACATTATATCTAGAGCAGTGATTGCTATAACCCATTTTCATTATACCTGTAGTAGCTGTGCAGTCCAGCCACTCATTGCACTCATCTATGTGCACATTTAGTGTATGGCGTTGCAGCAGATCACCCTTCTTTCAATAGTCCTTATCCAATGGCTGATTGTCTTTTTACCTTTGCTTCTATTCCTTTGGTTTGTGTTTCAGGTGTCCGCACTTGCTTATTGTCTCTGGCCTATTACAGTAGGGGAGGAGTTATTTATATTCTCTTGATTCCAGCATTCTCTGCTGGCTATATTTTTTCTGTGTGGATGTTTGCTAGTAGTTCCAGCCCTGCAGCTAAGTGATTTAGGCATAGATCATTGTTGTTTTTCTCTGTGTATTCTCTTACACCTATCTTTTGTTTTCTGTTGTTTACTTTGGTTTGCATTTGTTATTCCTTCTTTGTCCATTTGTGCATGTGTTTTATATTCCCTCTCTTTGGATCCTTGTCTATCTCTGCACACTTACTTTATCTTTGAAGTGCCTTGCAAACTTTCCTCTGATTTCTCAGGAGTTAGGTGAAGCAACCCGACGGCCTTTCAGGGAGTCGGGTCTGGGTTGTGGTTTCTAGATGTGCCGCTAGGAATTTTCCACTCTGTGCAGTAGACATCAGGGTGCTGTACTGCAAGGGATACTAGTGTATACAGGAACCAGTAGGGTGCATGTGTGGCAGCTATGATAGGCCTTAATTCGGCTTTACCTGTGTAGAATTGCATACATGCATAACACTCGTATCTCCTGCATGTCTTATTATTTTTCGTCAGGTTGTTCCCATCTTGTACTTCAAATTTCGGCTATTGCAAAATGAGCATCTGCAACCTGTGCTCAGGTGAAAATTGAAAAGCCCTATAATGTCATTGCATCCAATAAAGGGATCCTGTCACCTCCAAAATGCCTCATAAGCTAGCAAAACATGTCACTGCAGCATCCTATCACTAATCTCACACTTTTTTGTCTCCTAAAAGCATCCTGTGAAAGTGCATAAAAACGTTTTAATACTTACTCATCAGGGATTATAATTAGCAGGGGCTATATTCTTTAGCCCCTAGGGCGGGCTGTTTTGCAGCCTGAATGATCCACCCTCTCTCTGTCTGTGCTGCAGTGATGTGGAACTGAAGGCAGGACTAATGATTTGATAGAGAGGGGGGAGGGCAAAGCCTGCACAAGCAGAGCACACAGACAGAGAGAGGGTGGATCCTGGAGCCTGCAAAACAGCCCGCCCTGGTGACTAAAGAATATAGTCCCTGCTAATTATAATCACTAATGAGTGAGTATTAAAACGTTTTTATGCACTTTCACAGGATGCTTTTAGGAGACAAAAGGAGTGTGAGATTAGTGATGGTATGCTGCAGGGACATGTTTTGCTAGCTTATGAGGCATTTTGGAGGTGACAGGATCCCTTTAATGACTCTTTCTGATGTATATAATTTGCAAACACCCAATAACTATATTTAGAGCCGTATAAGATTTTTATGTAGAAACCTTCGACTGAACACATAAAAATAGGCTGTGTTCCCTACAGCACCTCGCAGTCAGTCTGTCTTCTGTAATTTCTGCATGTTCAATATAGAATGACTGGAAACAATTTCTGTAAAGAGCGGTGCTAATATAAATAACTAGAGGCCATCGCAGTCTAAACAGGATACAACACATGAGAATAAGAATTTAGTAAGTCGACTTCTGTAGAAACATAGATCCAAGAGAAACTGAATAAAAACAAGTATGGGGCAATGGATGGTGGGAAGTGGAATCATTGAACGCTGATTGTAGTTATTGGAATTAGGCCATCGATTAACGAGAACGAGCCTGTAACAAAGGCACCAAAATATGTCTTGTCATTTCCAAATTTACAGTAAATACAAAGTTTTTAGCCCACAAGCACAAAAGGGAAAGAAAAGCTCTGGGGGTAGTCTAGCTGACTACTAAAATCTACAATATGAATCCTAGGCTTGCAATCAGTCTACTCCTAAGTAATTGAGACACATGTACGACAGAGGTGAGGAACTCCTCCTCTGTGTCAATGGCCCCCGTTATGGCAGACCGGGACAATCCAACTTGTGATCACACACTGATTCCCACCAATCCATGAAGACAAGTCTACTTGAGATCATCAGATGATGCCCACTAGATACAGTGTAGATTCTTTCCTTTCTTCCCTTTGTCTAGTGATCTGGTTATGTGTTGCAAAGTAACTTAGTTAAGACTTTGCCCAGATTTCTTCACAGATTGCATAGACACAGCATGGTCTTGTTACCATTTACGCACTTCTTCAGTAATGATTCTTCATCGCTTTTATGATTATCGCACATTCCAGCCAGGGAAACTTTGTAGCTTTATGTTTCCAATTAAATTGAATTTCATTATGGATAATTTTTCCCTTTGTGGTCAGAATTATATTGATTCACAAGAGGGCATTCTTTTATTTTATGGACATTCACATTCATTTAATCATATTCTCAATTTGTAACACACTATTGGATGCACATGCAGTAGACGATGGCTGTAAATATTTCCTACTCCT